>JAODAL010001338.1:0-236472 GCA_025379985.1 Phyllomedusa bahiana | reverse complement strand
TTTTGGGGGACCATCTTCCCTAATGCCCACTTTTTTGCAAAAATAAAACCTCTACACAAACTGAAGCCAGGCAGTATGGTGGATACATAACTCTTTCAGGACAACTAGATGACCTAAAGGTGGCTTTACCAATACTGCAAAGAAGGTGGCCCTTCTAACATTGAACAATATAACCCTATGACTGCAGCGATCGTAGCATTAGGGGTGTTTCCATACTTGACATTTATGGTATATCGGTAGGATAGGCCGTAAATGTCTGGTGCAATCCTACCTGTCGCGAGAATGGGCCCCAGAATGCTGCTGTGCAGAACAGATAACAGGTCACACTTAAAGGGGATGTATCGCTTCATCAGTTTGTCTGTTTTCTTGTAGTTTCATTTTCTCAGCTCCTCAAATACAGTGGCGTTTCTTCCCCTCCCAGCTGGGTGTTTCTTAACTGAAGGGGGATGACATCATCCCCCCCTTCACTGTTCATGCTGGCTCCCGAGTCAGTGTGTTTGTTCGAGATCAGTGGGAGGGGATAGCACATCCCTGCTCTTCCCCCACCTCTCTGTCTGAGTCCACATGTCACTGTGTCGTTCCTCTCCCTATGCAGTCTTATTTTGTAAGAGCTGTTTCTTTACATAGCACAGCCCTGCATTCAGTCTAGACAGTCTTCTATGAACTCAGAGCACTGATCTCTTCTCCACTCACAGATGAAGGTTTGTTACAGTTGAATCCAGTCTTCTATGAACTCATCCAGAGCAGCACAAATCTGTCTCCTTTCTATGTTTACACGCAGGAGCATTAGGCACCGAGCACAATTCTGCTGTTTTCTGATTGTAGAAGCAGCTGCAGTGTTACTGTGCAGAGTGAAATGCTGCCAGCCCTTTATTCTGAGTGAGAGAGGCAGGAATGTACGCTCCCATGAATACGACGGGGGGCCAGACAGAATGTAAATTAGTAGAGCCGTCAGCCAATGAAATGAAAGAGGTGGAATCTGACCGGCACTGGGGAACTGTGTTTACACAAAACGAAGATAAGGGAGACAGTGAAAACACGACAGCTCTGCAAATGACATCCAGTTGCAAAGTTGCTTGTTTTCACTGTCCCCTTATTCTGAAGGCCATTTAATGTAATGAGAAAACCCTTTAAAGAGGTTGTCTCACCGCAAAGATTACCTTTTAACATCTAGTGAGTGTTAAATAAAGACCGTTTTCCAAATACAGTGATCATTTGAAACTACCTTGTTCAGAAGATAAGAAATTTAACCTGCTCTGAGTACACACAGGTTTCTATGGTTACCGTCCTGCTCTCCCTTCCCGATTGGATAGAAAGCAGGAAGTGACATGGGACGGGACAGACAGCAACCTGAGAACAGAGTGCGTTATCTCTAACAAAGTAGTTTCATTACTTTTGATGGTTAACTTTGAACTCTCTCGCCATCTGCACTACAGATGAACTCTCCTGCACTCATGTCAGTGCAATTACAAGAGCTGGAAATACGAAGTTTATATTTAGAGAGCAGGATGGTAACCATAAACACCTGTAAAATCTCTCTTTTCTTCTGAACAATGTATTTGGAAAAAGTCTTGCAAGTCCCTACACTAACAATTTACAGAAAAATGGGACATTATTTACTCAAAAACACAACAAGGCCATACTTACAGTTGGACTAAAGACTGAACCCAGTAGGAGGCAACACAAGCCTCTGTGCTACTTGGAAAAGATAAAAAGGTGCAGGTAATTGCTGAGCAGTAGCTCACACACCTCTCCACTAGTGGGACAATTTGATGAGAAAAAACTGCACATTGAACTGATACCTGGTCACACCTGTAGTGCACAAAGCTACAAAGCTCTAAGGGTATGTTCACGTGACAGATTCAGACGCAGAAATTTTTATTATCAGTGTTGTATCCTCATTGAAAAATCCGCACTTTTAAGCGTGGCTTTCAGATGAGGATACAACACTGATAATCAGAGATGGATTTTTCATCTCCTATACGCTATGTGGGAGGTGCAGAACCCGCCTCAAATAAAATGGAAATGTCCCTTATCTTTCCGCTCTTGCAAAAAGTGCAGAAAAAAGGCGAGCAAAAGCTGTATTCTATGAACTGTAATGTGGTTTTACAAAGGAATCAACGTAAATGAACATCGGGAATTTTATAGACATGTATGATGCCAAAGCAGCGCCGAAAATGGCATAAAAAACCGCAGTGTGAGCTTACCGTATGGGTTAAAACTTGTCATGAACTTAAATAAACTGTGCTACCGAAAACACTCGGCAGAGAGTGACTTACTGTGAGGAAAATGACAAAAAATGACAAAGCCATCCCGCAGCTTTTGTAACTTCAAACTCACTCAGATTGCAAAACTCACTCAAGCTCCCCGCTGTGCAACTCATGTCACTAGGAAGCCATCAATTAGGCAAAAGGGACATGTCCCCAATTCAGATGCAATGTCCAAATGCTCCATCCATAGAAACCAGGGGGAGGGGGGTTCGAAAGCATCAAAGGATTGCTAATCAATTTTGATAGCACCTTGCCCAAAGCCTGGTCTCAGTTACCCAGCATGAAAGCGATTTACCGGTCTAAGCGGGGACGAAATTTCATAAGGATTTATGGGAGAACCGTGCATCACAGGTCCACCCCAGTTTCATATTTTTAGATATGAATCTTCCCACACGCGTAGCTGTTGCTTCCGCGTTTGTAGGACACCCAGGAAGGGGGAAGAAAAACAGCAAAAAGTGCTTGAAAAACTCGAACTGCAGCCGGTTGCATTTTGAAAAGACTGTTATGGTATGTTCACATGGCATGTTCACACGGTTTGTTGACTCTGTGTTTCGCGACGTTGCGCTCCCCCTAGGGGTGCACAAGGTCGGACAGATACGGTCCGCCAGATAGCTGGCACTAGAAACAAAGCAGAAGGCCAGCGTTTGGTACCAAGTCGTAGCTTAGGCCCATTTGGTTCTGATGGTACCGCTGGCTTAGCTCCGTTCCAATGCCCTGCCGCAATATGACCCATTTTGTGTCTGAAGCCAAAAACTGCATGGCCCGAGACTGAGGAGAGTGTAGACTGTCCCAGGGGCATGAAAGGGTGTGACAGGGGGTGTGACGTGGGATGTCACAAAACTGTTTTAAGTCGAAACCTGGCTTTGCACATGGTTGTCTCATTGGAGGGGGGTACCTACACCAGCATGCCAGGAGCATCCGCACACAGGAGGAAAGCCACATTCACCCACTCTGTGTGTGCCCAGCACAAGGCCAACCTAAGGTAAATAGACACATCTGGCTGCCTCTCTCTCTGTACTTATACTTATTGTATTTTCACCTCTAACCAATATCTGTATAGTTATACCCCCACGTATATACTGCTTGTCTAGTGCACCCCCCGAGGTGATTAAATCAATAAACTTTAATTGTGAGCTGGTCTGTTATCCTGGCCTGTTATAATTCTGTAACGGATCAGTCTTATAGCTAACGAGGAACTGGTGGCAGTCATAGGGTTATACTGTGTAAAGTCAAATGGACAATCTTCTTTGCAGCATTGATAAAGAAACTTTTGGTCATCTAGTTGTAAAATTGTGTATTCACCATACTGATCCAGCTATTAGGCCCCCTTCACATTTACATATTGCAAACAAATTTTTGGTAAAAAAAAAAAAAAAAAAAAAATTTGCCCAAAACAATAGAGATCTATGGAAAGAAAAACAGCAGAAGGTGCTTGAAAAACTCTGGAACTGCAGCCTGCTGTGTTTTGAAAAGAGTGTTAGGAAACGTTCACACAGCACGTTGACTCCGTGTTGGGATACGTTTTTAGATGCGTGTTTGGGTCCGTTTAGGGCCCGAAACATGGATCCAAACACGCATCTAACAATGTGCAGTGTGATTGACATTGCTTTCAATGTAAAACACGCATCGCCGTTCAGACGAGTGATCGCCGGTGCATATTTACATGCGTCTTTCGCATCAGTTCAAGGAACGGACGCCAATTTTTGATCCACTTAATGCAGCAGACGCCCTATTTAAAACTATGCGGTGCGTTCCTTCTGCAGCCAAAACGCATCCGAACACGAACATGCGTGTTGGATGCGACTGACAAAGCGCTTTTGAATGCGTTTTTCGGATCCAAAATGGACCCAAAAATGAATTCAACACGTCATGTGAACATGACCCAAAAAATACTGGCAAAATGAAAAAAATGCTACAAAGAAAAAAAAAAAAAAGCAATGTCTGTAGTAACGTGTTATGTTTGCCTACTGACTTCTAGGCTAACACCCGGCCGCTGCAGTTTTTGCCAAAAAATAAATGCTTGAAATAACGTGCACTTTTAGTAGTGTTTTTATAAGTGTTCTTTTCGTGCATAACTGCAACTTCTGGAACTGCCTTTACTGTCCATCTTAAAACACCAAATCCAATGGTCACTTTACAACCAGCTCCAATACGGCACAGCAACTACTGTAGAGCTGAACACGTGCAAATTTCATTAAAATCAACGGGATTAAAGCAAGAGTCTATGCCAGACCTTCAAACCACAAATTAAAGGAAAAATTTTTTTTTTTTGCAACAGTCAAAATGGGTGTTGACAATGAATTAGAAATACATGACTGCGGTCTTCTAAAAACAGCACCAAAAGGTTGTGTGTGTTTCTGCAGGTCAGCGAGATTGAAGACATGGGACTAAGCCGCAATTCCAAACCCAACCTGTGGACAGATGTGGTGCTATTTTGGAAAAAAGCAGCCATGTTTTTCTAGCCCCTCTGCATTGTGCGTATTCCATGCCATTATTCACACAAAGTCTAATGTCTAGAAATCTTGGAACTACCGCACCCTGTGGTGAACTGCAAATCTAGCTTTACAATTCTCCACTTTAATGCTACCTACCTTTCTTCTGCTTCCCCTTGTCGTCCACCTCTTGCTTGGTGGCCATGACTTCAAATAACGTCTTGAGAATACTTCGTAAATCACTTGCATAATTTGTCTGCAACTGATCGGCAACACCTGAAGACCAGGCAAAGAAATAAGAACATTAACAATATGACTTCATAGGGGTCCACAAAATGGCAAGATCTGAAGGGCGAAGCATGACAGGGGTTCAAGACTGACCGAGAATGTCCCCAGATGAGCCTCGAATGTCCCAGGACCGCCTGGGGACGTCCATTTTGGGGTGGGGTTTGCACAAGCCCTTCCCCTTTGCGCTCTGGCTTGTGGGCCGCCAAAAACCCTGTAACAGGTGGCCCGTATGTTGTGCAGATACAGAAGCGGTCTGTGGAATGCTCCACCCACATAGTCAATACTGATTTTTCTAAAACTTTTCCTTTAATTCAGTCTTAAAGGACCATTCCATATTTTCTTATTTTTTCCCTTTGCTTCACCAGAAATTGCTCCTCGGTACACAACAATACCAGTAATTTTTCTTACCTGCAGCTGAATACAGGATTTCTCACTGCTGCCACTGGGTCATCTGACCGACCCTTTGAGTTGCTGAAACACTAAGCATGGCTGTGTGACCTGCAAGTCAATCCTTTCCATACATTCCTATAGGAGGTTCATAGGAATACACAGAGAGCCAGACTGTCAGCACCACAAGCATAGTGTTTTTCAGTTGATCAGAGTGCAGGTCATGTGACCTACCAGAGACTGTTGCATCAGCCAGAAATCCTATATTCAGCTGCAGCTAAACAAAGTTACTGGCTCGACAGTGTACCTACAGCAATTTCTAATGAGCTAAGTGGGGGAAAAAAAACCTGGAGAGGTCCTTTAACTGAAAACGGAGATTCTATTGCAAATGTTTTGCTCTCCTACTTTGGGAAGGATAATGAGTAACATCTCTATGCACTGTTCACATCCATGGTGGAATTAGAACTGGTTAGTTATTAGGATATGTTGCGTCACTTCTCCATGATGGTTGACTGTATGTACAAAGCAAGACTAGAGTAGAAGAAAACTCCACAAATCAGCAGACTGGATTACATTACAGGATCCCAGCCGAGCAGTGTGGAAGACTGTAAGCAACAGAATTCTGAATGCAGCTTTGGAGGTGAATAGAGAAGAAGATGTGTTGTAAGTACTATTCAGGATATGTAGACCTATTTGTTTGCAAAGCAAACAACAGTATACAGGCAGTCCCCGGGTTACGGGATAGGGACTGTAGGTTTGTTGAATTTGTATGTAAGTCAGAACAGGTCTATTTATTAAATGTAACTCCAGCACAAAAGTTTGCTTTTAGTTTCGGATAGTGCCAGGAAGGATTTTTACATGTTTTGCTGTCTGTGCCCTTATTAAAAAGATTTCACCTCATGTGCTGCTGTGGCATGCTGGTACTTTTCTTTCCACAGCTACTATCTGCTGTGGAACATGGAACTACAAGTGCCAGCATGCCCCATAAGTCTCCGTTTGTAACTAGGGGACAGATGTAAGTCGGAACATTGTAAGTTGGGGACTGTCTGTATAGAGATTATGTATTTAATGTAAAATCAGGGTCAAGATGGCAAAGAGGCTTCTGCAAAATTTTGCACACAAGATGCCTCAGACTGGCCATGGAGGGTAATGGACAGAGAATATGGATATTTACACTGTAGTATCTAAACTGAAAATGAAGTTGTTCTTATGTTGAATTTGTATGCAAGCCAGAACAGGTATGTTTATTAAATGTAACTCATCACAAAAGTTTTATTTTTTTAGTTTCGGACAGTGCAGGGAAGGGTTTTTACACTTGTTTTGCGGTCTGTGCCTCTGTTAAGAAGATTTCACCTTATTTCACCTCATGTGCGGCTGTGGCATGCTGGCACTTGTAATTCCACAGCTACTATCTGCTGTGGAACATGGAACTACAAGTGCCAGCATGCCCTATAAGTCTCCGTTTGTAACTAGTGGACAGATGTAAGGCGGTACGGTGTAAGTCGGGGACTGCCTGTATAGAGATTATGTATTTTATGTAAAATCAGGGTCAGGATGGCAAAGCAGAGGATTCTGCAAAATTCTGCACACAATATGCCCCAGAATGGCCATGGAGGGTAATGGACATAGAGAATATGGATATTTACACTGTAGTATCTAAACTGAAAATGAAGTTGTTCTTAACTTGAATTTGTATGTAAGCCAGAACAGGTATATTTATTAAATGTAACTCATCACAAAAGGTGTTTTTTCGTAGTTTTGGATAGTGCAGGGAAGGGTTTTTACATTTCCTTTGCTGTCTGTGCCCCTGTTAAGAAGATTTCACCTCATTTTCACATCATGTGCTGCTGTGGCATGCTGGCACTTATAGTTCCACAGCTATTATCTGCTGTGGAACATGGAACTACAAGTGCCAGCATGCCCCAGAAGTCTCCGTTTGTAACTAGGGGCCAGATTTAAGTTGGAACATTGTGAGTCGGGGACTGCCTGTATAGAGATTATGGGCCACATGTATGAAAACTGTCTAGGTCTAAAACTCACTTTGTTGCCCATAGCAACCAGAGTGCCCCACTCATTTTTCCAGAGCACTATATGAAATGAAAGGGGCGCTCTGATTGGTTGCTATGGGCAATAAAGTGAGTTTTAGACTTGGACAGTTTTCATACATGTGGTCCTATGTATTTAATGTAAAATCAGGGTCAAGATGGCAAAGCAGAGGGTTCTGCAAAATTTTGCACACAAGATGCCCCAGAATGGCCATGGGTGGTAAGGCACATAGAGAATATGGATACTTACAACCAACTTGTTATTGCACTGTAGTATCTAAATTGAAAATGAAGCAACTTTGCAAATAGCCTCAGAAATATCCAATCATTTTGTGTACAGCTCCTATGCAGACGTAGCCTGTGGTCCCTGCGTGGCGTCCCCCTACCAACTGGCCACATAGGGAACTGCAGCCTCCAATGAAAAGAGTCCACTAGACCGCAGGTCGGCTAAAGGACACTGTGCAGGGGCTGCAGGACTGAATTATAACGTAATGGTATATCCTAGTAATATCCTATCACTTTGTAAGATGGGACTAAGCCAACAACCTTGGAGACACATAGTTTGGCACAGGAGCTGAAAACACAAAACGGTAGATTTTTAATTAAAATGATTTACAGAGTTGCTTAACTTTAGTTGATTTGGATAAATATGGATGAATGCTTAATTCTATTTACTCTAAAAACCTAAATGTGATGTTTGTTTAGGGCACTATGCCTGTATCTAGATAGATTACACACACATTTGGCATCAAAAGGAACCGATCAAGGGCAACGTAATATATTCCAGATTTCTAACTACTTTCCCTTATTAGAAGGCTATGTCCGAACAGTCCTACAAAAAAGTAATAGCACAAAATCATTTCAACTAAATAGGTGCAACCTCATGGACTCGCACCGATAATGGTAACGGGTCAACAAAAGTTTTGGCTTGGAATGGAGAGCCGGTTGCACTTGTGCACGACTCTCCATTCTGGTCTATGGGAGTACTGAGAACTGCTGAACACAGTGCTCCCCTGTACTCAAAACTCCCACAGAACAGAATGGAGAGTCGAGTGCATGCGTAACCTGCTCTCCATTATGAGCTGAAACTGTCGGGCACCCATTCCCAAAATAGGTGCAGATCTAAGAAATGGGACTTGCGCCGATCAAACTTTGATGGCATATCCTAGTGGTTGGCACCTCGCTGTAGCCACAGACTGTAGAGGCCACTGGAGATTCAATGCTGGCTTAGCGGTGGATTAAAAAGGATTGCTATTTCATACAAATGACTCCTATTTTTAAGCTTTTAGCGGGGAGTTGGTCAAACCCTTTCACACCTAACACAGCCCTTGCACAAGAATGGCAGATCAGGTTATTTTGTGACAGCATCAGACTATGAGCCTTTGGGCCCACCAGGCGAGCCCATCCCTGGGGGGGCCGCCAGCAGAGGACCATCCCTGGGGGGCCGCCGGCAGAGGACCATCCTTGGGGGGGCCACCAGCAGAGGACCATCCCTGTGGGGCCGCCAGCAGAGGACCATCCCTGGGGGGGCCGCCGGCAGAGGACCATACATGGGGGGGCCGCCGGCAGAGGACAATCCCTGGGGGGGCCGCCGCAGAGGACAATCCCTGGGGGGGGCCGCAGCAGGACAATCCCTGGGGGGGCCGCCAGCAGAAGACCATCCCTGGGGGGCCGCCAGCAGAGGACCATCCCTGGGGGGCCGCCAGCAGAGGACCATCCCTGGGGGGGCCGCCAGCAGAGGACCATCCCTGGGGGGGCCGCCAGCCGAAGACCATCCCGGGGGGGCCGCCGGCAGAGGACCATCCCTGGGGGGGCCGCCGGCGGAGCCCATCCCTGGGGGGGCCGCCAGCGGAGCCCATCCCTGGGGGGCCGCCGCCGGAGCCCATCCCTGGGGGGCCGCCGCGAGCCCATCCCTGGGGGGCCGCGCGAGCCCATCCCTGGGGGAGGCCGCGGCGGACCATCCCTGGGGGGGCCGCCGGCGGAGGACCATCCCTGGGGGGGGCCGCCGGCGGTGCCCATTCCCGGGGGGGGCCGCCGGCGGAGCCCATCCCTGGGGGGGCCGCCAGCAGAGGACCATCCCTGGGGGGGCCGCATGCAGAATACCATCCGTGGGGGCCACCAGCAGAGGACCATCCCTGGTGGGCCGCCAGCAGAGGACCATCCCTGGAGGGCCGCCAGCAGAGCCAATCCCTGGGGGCTGCCCAACTAGACATAACTGCACACAACTCTTGCACGGTACCTCTAGCCTTCTGCCTCTCGTCCTCTGCCATACCCAGGGTTTGCCCTGCTTCACTGTGTGCCAGCCCCAGCTTGTTTTGGGACACCTACATATTGGGTGCTTTTCTCAATCTTCAGTAAAGCGATGCAACCATTCTATCATTACACACGCATGTATGTGCGAAGCCACATCTGGACCAGTACAGAAAACCCACCACTGCTTGGATGGAGGCCTGATGAACGCAGGAGGAGACGCACCTGAGATGCAGACAAAGAGCCGGTGAATGAGGTCATTACTGCTGTGGAAACGAGATCTGATCTTTTGTCTGGAAGCAATCTTTGCAGCTTTCAACGCCAGTTGAATTTCCTCCTGATCAATGTCGTCTGATGAGCAGGAGCTGGTCATCAGGCTGCTGTGGGAGACATGACGGAAGAAGAGAAAAATAATAATAATCAGCAGCAGCCAGACTGCAAGTGATGTATTATCAGAGAGGATACAGGAAAGGTCAGGATAGTGCACGTACACGGCATGGGAGAAATACAGATTTCTATCACGGCATAACAAGCCTGACAGATGCCTTCCCTCAGCTGTCATTACTGGAGACGCAATGTGACAGCTGCGCAATGAGATTCCGGGGGTAACAGATAGCTGTGCAATATCCCAGTCATAACCCAGAAACTTCCAATCCACAGCAAAAAGTCAGTGACTGCATTAACCCCAAACCACCCTAAACTGCTCCCTATGGAAACTTTCCATTGAGACTTCACCTCTTGGCCACCAGGGAAAGGTGAGGTGTTATCAGTATCAAGACACGTCAACACTAAATAAAAAAAACTCATGGACGGCCCAAACTTTTTACATACCCCCGTTTCCCCAAAAATAAGACACCCCCCGAAAATAAGACCTAGTTCATTTTCTTGATGAAATTCAGAGTTCTGCTGCTTCTGCTGATGTTTGTGATGAAATCACTGCAGTATATTAATACAGGTTGATGTTCTGTTCAACAATAACTGTGAATTCTTGTTCATAGACAAAAAAAACATCCCCTAAAAATAAGTCTTAGCTCGTCTTTAGGAGCAAAAATCAATTTAAGACACCGTCTTATTTTCGGGGAAACAGGGTACGTGCCCCAGCTCCCTGTTTAGGTCACACGTTTCAAAACATCTCCCTGCCTAATGCTTGAGTAATATATGACATCTACACAACACCCAAAAATTAATTCAGATTCTAGACTTGAGACCCCAAAACATAATGTAGATCCCAGACTTCCAACATACACTACTCACAAAAAGTTAGCGATATTTGGCTTTTGGTTAAAATTTCAGGTTGAACAAAAAATTTCTTGAAAACATTTTCAAATTAACCAAATGAGAAGATCTCTTGCCTTTAGATGCACATGTTCAACAGTTCAGGGTTTCAGTACTTTTTGCACAACTTGCTGATCTCTAACAAGGAGCTTAATGGCAAAATCCACAACAGGTGTTTGATCCTTGAATTGCCCAATACAAGGGGAGCCATTTGAATAGGGATGTAAACAGTCCTCCTCATCCTGCTGTTCACATTCTGACATCATGAGACCAAGACAACTCCTTACAATTGATGAACAGTACCTCACCAATGCGAGGCTTCAAACAGGATGCTCTCAAACGGAAGTGGCCGCTGAGCTTAGAGTGTCATCAGCAGGTTGTATCATAGATACATAGAGACTGGAAGAGTCACAGAAAGGCAAAGAAGTGGACGTCCTTTGGCTCCATCACACACTGATGACCGCTTCATTGTAAACAATGCCCTGCAGAACCGGAAGATGAATGTCACACAACTCCAGGCATGTTTAAGGACAGAGGCACCAAGTGTCACGTCAGACCATTCGTAACCATTTCCATCAGTGTGGTCTGCGTGCTAGATGACCGGTAAGGGTACCGGACCTGGCTGATGCATAGCACTAGCCTTGACCTCTCTAGCATCATTGGCGGCCATCATTTCTGTTCAAAGTGAATCAATTTTCATCACTGAACAGCACTGGGGACCACTTGTTCCTCGTCCAGCATAGACGCTCCCTGGCCCTTGGTTGTCTCTCACATCCGTTAAAACGTGCCTGGAGTTGTGTGACATTCAGCATCCGGTTACTCAGGGCATTGGTTATAATGTGTGATGGAGCCAGAGGACGTCCACTTCTTTGCCTACCTGTGACTCTTCCAGTCTCTTTGTATCTGATACAACCTGCTGATGACGCTCGGCGACACACTAAGCTCAGTGGCCACTTCCGTCAGAGAGCATCCTGCTTGAAGCCTCGCAATGGCGAGGTACTGTTGATCCATTGTAAGGTGTTGTCTTGGTCTCATGATATCAAAATGTAAACAGTATGATGAGGAGGATTATTTAATCCCAATTCAAATCGATCCTCTAAATTTATTCGGTGATGCATAGATTATACACCTGTTGTGAATTTTGCCATTAAGCTCGTTGTTAGAGATCAGCCAGTTGTGCAGAAAATACTGAAACATTGAACAGTTGGACCTGTGCATCTAAAAGGGAAGAGAATGGCTCATTTAGTGCATTTAAAACAATTTTCAAGAAATTTTATTTTTCATCCTGAAATTTTAACCAAAAGCCAAATCTCTCTAACTTCCTGTGAGTAGCGTTACAAGAGCACTGATCTAAGGAGAGGACATGGAGTGAATCGGGGTGGAAATATAGAGACGTGGCCATCCAGAAGTAAGGGCCATCTACATGGCAAGGATCTACAGTTGGTTTTTGATGCAGATTCAGATTTTCAAAACCGTCGAAAACCGAATGTAAACAATCCCCATAGACCTCAATTGAGTCGTAGTCTACACGACTCGGATTTTCTGAGGTTGATTTAAAAACCGCCGTTTTTTTTCTAAAGACTTGGAACATGTTCAATCGTCCATCAGATTTCATTGTGAATACAGCGGAAAATTTACTATTGACGTCAATGGGTTGGCATGAAAAAGAACCAGAAAGTTTTGTGCGCGTTTTTTGGCGCAGATCCGCATCCCAAACCCGACAGAGCCCTATGATGCAAAAACAGATTGATAACCTGACTCCGAAAACCACACCAGAAACTAAACCAAGCTAAAACTCCTCGGGTTTTTGGGAAAAAATACTGTTCAAATACTTGTTGGACGACGAACTTTTAGGATTCAGAATCCAACAAGTATTTTATCCTTTGTCGTGTGAACGCAGCCTTAGACTTTTCTCTATTGTCCCACCCTCTCCAAGGCACTGTGCAAGTCACCGAATGGTACACTAAAGGCCTCTCAACTCTGCCCTGTAACTGATGGGGGGCACAATCCCCAAAACAGCTGTCTGCATATGAGAGTCTCTCTATATGGAGGAGTTACTGGCATGGCCTGAAATCCCTAGTCATGTTTAAATGGGTCAAATGTGACTTTAAGAGATGCTATTTCCAATAGGTAGCACTGCAATGCTAGCACTCCTCCCTAGAGCTTATTTTAAAATGATTTCCCATGTAGCATTGCATGGACTGTAAGTCTCCATACACCTTTACGGTGCTCTCCTCAAAAGAGTAACTTAACCACCTTCCCAGAACCAAAAGGTACTGGCAGAACACAATGCAAACCTCAGTTTGGAAATCATAGTTTTCTTAGGGGACTTTATGAATGAATCAACAGAAAAACAACAACAGTGACATAAACCTACAGCAATAAAATGCAGTCCGGAAAAAAACTAATTCTATCCTTTTAATCCGTTGTGTTTAGAAGGATTTAAGTCTGTGTGTATCACCACCCCTTTTTTCCATGGACAGTGCGGGTCAAGTTCCTATTGGCTGTGTAAATAGTCTATGGGCAACACTTCTCCACAAGTACAGCCAATGTTACTGCCCTTTCAATCAGCCGATTATGAGGGTGCCTGAAGTTACATGCCCACCAATCTGACAATATTAGCTTAGATAAGCCATCAACAACCAAGTTCTGGAAATCCCCTTTAAGTTTTCACATGGGATACCATCACAATTAGATGCTACTTTCAGTTTTCTCGTCAGCTTTGCTGTGTAGACTGGGTCAGAATGAGAAGATCCATCTCATGATCTAGAAGGGTATGTTCACACGGCTGATTTTGACGCTGTTTTCATAGCGGTTTTCCGAGCGTTTCCACTCTCAAAACAGCATCAAAACCTCGCCTGAAACGCGCTTTAGAAGAGGTTTTAGACGCGTTTCTCTGCACATTTTTGGACCAGGTTTTCAACACTGTTTTTACGCATACAAATTAATAGCCAGGTCAAAAAACGCACCGAAAAACGTTCCAAAACATGCTGAGAAACGCGCCTAAAAAACGCTTCAAGAATTGACATGACCCTTCTTTTTCAAAACAGCTTCCAAAGAAGCGCGTAAAAACCTCGTCGTGTGTGAACTACAAATGCTGTTTTACATAGGGATCAATGAAAATGAACTGGGGCGTTTTGGGTGCTGTTTTGGGAGCGGAGACGCTCAAAAAAACAGCGTCAAAATCAGCCATGTGAACATGCCCTTAGAGGGTGGATAACTTAGTGACACTTCTATTACACTGTTGAAGGCTTAGATAATGAGAACTAGTAACATTACCCATGCAGTCTCTGTATGTCCTAACAGAGGTGGCGTTAAATGGCCATTTCCATCTGTACTTTTAGGGCATGTTCAGCTAAGAGGTGTTAACCCCCTTACTAGATTTACTCATTAGTACTCTCAAGATTGGATGACATAGTAGAACAATGAAAGCTGGGGTCTCACAAAATCCCCAATCTCTTAGCAACCAGCATTGTATTCAGAATAGGTGGACTGTAGGCGGCCACTACAGGTAATGCACTGCAATGATCGGCAGCTTCAGGATCTCAGTACTTATGTCTGGGGACCAAAAAAGGAGATCAAACCCCAATGACCCTCCTTATAAAGCATCTTTCCTGTTAACCCTCTCACCCCACAACTTCTGTACACCCGACCTCCTTGGTACAAGTCAGGGTAGGAGTCGTTTAATTAAAGAGCTATAAATTGCCCAGCGCTGCAGCACCAGCATCAGAGATCTATCCACTATTGGCGATTAATCCTAAAATCAATGTTACAAGAAGCAACATGTCAGCTCCCAAATCACTGATGGGGTAAGCAAAAACAATGGTGCGCCAATAACCGGATTAGGAAGTGCAGATAATGAATCACTGCTGGAAGGCGACACCAAACACCTGCCGTCTGGGATCAATACAGGTCCCAGGGTAGTAAAAGGGGATGACTATAGACAGCTATGGCTACTGCTGCAGGACCCGACGTCAACCACCCCTGCTGCAGGACCCGACGTCCCCCACCGCCCCGGCTGCTGCAGGACCCGACGTCCCCCGCCACCCCGGCTGCTGCAGGACCCGACGTCCCCCACCGCCCCGGCTGCTGCAGGACCCGACGTCACCAACCACCCCGGCTGCTGCAGGACCCGACGTCCCCCGCCACCCCGGCTGCTGCAGGACCCGACGTCCCCAACCGCCCCGGCTGCTGCAGGACCCGTCGTCCCCCTCCGCCCCGGCTGCTGCAGGACCCGACGTCCCCCACCGCCCCGGCTGCTGCAGGACCCGACGTCACCAACCACCCCGGCTGCTGCAGGACCCGACGTCCCCCGCCACCCCGGCTGCTGCAGGACCCGACGTCGCCCGCCACCCCGGCTGCTGCAGGACCCGACGTCCCCCGCCACCGGCTGCTGCAGGACCCGACGTCACCAACCACCCCGGCTGCTGCAGGACCCGACGTCACCAACCACCCCGGCTGCTGCAGGACCCGACGTCGCCCTCCACCCCGGCTGCTGCAGGACCCGACGTCACCAACCACCCCGGCTGCTGCAGGACCCGACGTCCCCCGCCACCCCGGCTGCTGCAGGACCCGACGTCGCCCGCCGCCCCGGCTGCTGCAGGACCCGACGTCGCCCTCCACCCCGGCTGCTGCAGGACCCGACGTCGCCCTCCACCCCGGCTGCTGCAGGACCCGACGTCCCCCACCGCCCCGGCTGCTCCAGGACCCGACGTCCCCCACCGCCCCGGCTGCTCCAGGACCCGACGTCCCCCACCGCCCCGGCTGCTCCAGGACCCGACATCCCCCGCCACCCCGGCTGCTGCAGGACCCTACGTCTGGCTGCTGCAGAATATGATACCACTCGCTCTGGCTGGTGACTAACATTATCACACACAGATAACATGCTGCAGAACATAATGATAACCCTTCATAATACTCTCTATCAACTGAAATTGTGAACTCTATCTTTATTGAAGATTGGGAATATTCTACAAATTTACAGTACGTATGTGTGTGTGTGTGGGGGGGGGGGGGGGGAGTTTTGTTTCCAAGACATACTATAGGCCCATACAACCTGTACCTGTAGTTCCCCCCTGACAGGTTGTGGGTGATATCTGCCCTGCACACGCTTAACTTCACCACAGATAAAATGGATAAAACAGCGGTGCATACAATCCCATTGGGAAACACATTAAATAAGAAGTCCAGTCTGCTGCCACCAGTTTGTCTGGGAGATTTACACCCTGTCCAGAACAAGTGAGACAAGCGACCAGGGAGTAATAGCGCGACACGTCTGGGGCCAGAACACGTCTGCTATCTGTGAGATGAAAGATTCATTTGTCTGGAGATGGAAGCCGCGCCACGGAGGCTGAAAATGATATTCACAAGTTACCACATAAGTGTCCTTCCTGTAGCTGTAACCCATCGCAAGAGCCGTCCAAACAGCAATGGCCTGACTATAATAATCATCCGCACACAGATCCATCACAAACATATAGAAGACATAGCGACCTAAACCAACATGCATGTCCAGTGCAAAGATCTGCAGGAGGTGCCGGTGACAGGATAAGCAGACAACAAACTTTTCGGGCACCGCTTGTTGTAAAAGGTCCTACTTTTTTAATTAACCCCTTAAGGACCCGGTGTCTTTTTTTGGGTGACGCATTCGTTTTTCCCTCCTCGCCTTCCCAGAGCCATAACTTGTTTATTTTTCCACCTACATAGACACATGAGGGCTTTTATTTTGCGGGACAAGATGTACTTTCTGATGGTTTTATTCACTATACTACAGAATATACTGCGGAACGGCAAAGAAAATTCCAGATGGGACAAATTGTGAAAAAAAACAAAACGTATTTTCGCCATGTTTGCAGGGTTTTTGCTTTTACGGCGTTCAATCTTCGGTAAATATAATGTGTTATCTGTATTCTACAGGTAGATACGCATCTGGCAATACCAAACATGTAGGGTTTGTGTTTTGTTTTGGTACCGTAAAAAAATTCCAACCTTTTTCTATTTGTGAAATTTGTGCCGCGGCGCCAGTTTGTGTGACCAATAACTTTTTTGCACTAACACCTACGGATGTCAGTGAGGGGGCATTTTTTGCGGGCCGAAGTGTACTTTTTATCGCTAGTAGTTTGGAATGCATGCGACTTTTTTGATCACTTTTATTCCATTTTTTAAGTGACGTAAAATGACCAAAAAACGCAATTTTGCCGTTTGGATTTTTTTTCTTCTATGGTGTTCAGTGCACGGGATAAGTGGTGATATATTTTTATAGATTGGACTCTTTCGGATGCGGCGATACCACTTTTTTTATTATTTTATTGTTTTTATTTGTAAAATGGGGAAAGGCGGGTGATTTGAACTTTTAATACTTTTTTTTGTACTATAAAACTTTTTTTTTTTTTCTTTTTCTTTAACATTGAGGCCACCTATGGTGCTTGACCACTAGGTGGCGCAATTGTCAATACAGTCTAATGCATTGCATAGGCAATGCATTAGACTGTACCAAGATGGCGGTTTCCCCACTTCCAGTCTGCGGACAGAAGTGGGGCAAACCAGGACATGGAAGCGACAGGAGCCTT
The DNA here is from genome assembly GCA_025379985.1 of Phyllomedusa bahiana. Taxonomy (NCBI): domain Eukaryota; kingdom Metazoa; phylum Chordata; class Amphibia; order Anura; family Hylidae; genus Phyllomedusa; species Phyllomedusa bahiana. Next base: position 218,956 of record JAODAL010001338.1, on the reverse strand, counting down.
CCTAAGGCTCCCCGCTGCCATGTCCGGGGGTCGGACCGCTGCAGTTATGCTGCGGCGGAGCCGATCAGCCTCAAGATCGGTGGCCAGCACCGATCTTAATTCATTCCGACGCCGTGGCCATCTTTGCCGCGGCATCTGAAGGGTTAAACAGCGGGGGTGGGCGACGCTGCCCGTTCGCGCTATAACTGCCGGGTGTTAGCGGCGATTATCCGCTAACACCCGGAGGCTGTGCGGGGAGTGGGAGGGGGGGTCGCGGAGCCATTCCCCTGCAAAGCCCCTTATGGACCCTGGGACTCATACTCATACGTCCAGGGTCCTTAAGGGGATAAAGAGAACCTGTGACCTCTCCTGACATGCCTGTTTACTAAATCCTTATGATCCCTGTGAAATTACAATTCTGGAGCCTCTTCTCTTATATCTCTGTTTTGTGCTGTTCCTCTGTTATTCCTTCTAGAAATGTATTACTGAATCTGTCAGATGGGCGTTACCAACTGGGGGTGTCCCTACACAAGGCAAAATTGTCCAATCAGTGCTGACAGTCAGTGTGTGCAGGGACACCCCCTTACAAAGTAGGAATGGCAACATCTGACAGACTGAATAATACGTTTCCAGAAGGAATAACAAAGGAACAGCACAACACAGAGTTATAAGAGAAGAGGCTCCAGAATCGGTATTTTATGGGGAATACAGTGACTTACTAAAACAGACAAGTCAGGAGACATCACAGGTGCTCTGTAACGACAGCTCTGCCAAGCCTAAAAATGGCAGGATTGGAGGGGAGAGTCCAAACAGGGGAGATCCCTCACTGCAAATCTGATGTAATTTACAGTATAATGCAAGTAGGTTGGGTTTTCAAAATTCTACCCGGTCATAGCAGAAAATATCTGCATAGGAAAAAGAATACAGTGGTACCTTGACTTAAAGGGGTTTTCTCACTACAAACATTATGTCTGTAATGATGGGAACAGTAAAAACAAGCGCTTGTGCAATTGGTTTGTATTACCTAAATAATTTAGTATAGCAGATATTAGCTAATCTGTGAGTGCCTAGGTCTAAAGCTGCAGCCTGGGGTTGGGTCACGCCCCCTTTGCTATGATTGGCTGCCTACATTTAGTTCAAACTCTGGTCGAAATACACCCACTGTGCTGTAATTGGCTGTCCTGCACTCTATGTGCGAAACAGGCTGCCTGAGCTCTCTCTAGCTGCTAGATTCCCTCTCATCACACATATAACACACCCTTATACACTCTGCTCCCCCACCCATATAACACACCCTTATACACTCTGCTCCTCACACCTATATAACGCAATCTTATACATTCTGCTCTGCCCACCCACATAGCACACCCTTATACACTCTTTTCCCCCACCCATATAACACACCCTTATACACTCTGCTCACCTCACCCATATAACGCACCCTTATACACTCTGCTCACCTCACCCATATAACACACACTTATACACTCTACTCACCTCACCCATATAACAAACCCTTATACACTCTGCTCACCTCACCCATATAACACACACTTATACACTCTGCTCCCCTCACCCATATAACACACCTTTATACACTCTGCTCCCCCACCCATATAACACACCCTTATACACTCTGCTCCCCGCACCCTTATACACTCTGCTATGCCCGCCCATATAACACACCCTTAAACACTCTGCCCCCCCCAACCCATATAACACACCCTTATACACTCTGCTCCCCCACCTATATAACACACCCTTATACACTCTGCTCCCCATCCATATAACACACCCTTATACACTCTGCTCCCCTGACCCATATAACACTCCCTTATACAAGCTGCTCCCCTCTAACTCCTGCCTGATAATAGAGGGTGAAGCAGATTGCATTTCTCACATTTGTTTCATCATTTCTGGCTGTATGTATGACCTTTTACACCAATACAGGTGTTCTGGTCATAGAATCTGCAGAGGAGGCTCGGATGTAGATGGGGGTTGTCACACTACAATAATTAGCTTTCAACATGAAGGGAACGGTAAATGAAGACTTTTCCAAATACATTGCCTTGTTTATTTTGCTTTGTTGAGGAGATGAGATTTTATCTTCTCAGTGCACACAGGTTTCTCTGGTTACCATCCTGCTCTCCCTTTAATTCTCTACTCTTTGTCTTACCTGAGAGCAGGGAGTGACGTTGCCGCAGGTCGGCACACAGGACTGCCGACAGATTGAGAACAAAGTGTGTTATCGCTAACAAAGGTGAATGATTACTTATTTACGTTGAACTCTGAAGCGCTCTGCTCTATACATAAGATCTCCTGCTCTCATTTCAGTGCAGTTAGAAGAGCTGGAAATACAGAGCTCATATGCTTTTCACTGCTCTAGATTCACCCACAGCATGACCAGGAAGAGACAGGAAACATTCATCTAAAACTGCTTGCAGCTCTGTGAAACAACGTGGCGAGACAACCCCTTTCAGTCTATCGACACATTACTGTCCGTTGAATCCCGTTTAACAAAGCTGCCATAAAGCGCACACACTGCTGCATAGACCTGCATAGGCAGTGTGTGCATAGGAAGTGTGCGTATCCAATATGGCTGCCCTGCGGTAGGTTTTTTAAAAAAACTAACCACAAATTCATACAATTTTAAAAGAGATGACCTAGATCTAATGAAAAAAAATGAAGCTCCAACACATTTCCTTGACTGAAGCTACGTGACATCTGGAGGACAGGGGCGCACGTTAATGTGTCTGCAGCACAAGATGTGAAATACACTTGTCTAAATGCAATAAGCTTCTCTGCCGCCTGTGATCTCACCGAGGTTATAAGCGACTCCTGCAATGAATACACAGCACACGGTATTATCAGTACGGACGCCGGGTGTTTGCAGAGCAGGGCGGGAAGGTCAACGCATTCAGTTTACAGGGAGACACCATTAAGTCCTGGGAGTGTATTCATTAAGCTGCGGAGGTCACCAGTGCTCATTACCAGCAGCAGAGAGGACGCAAGCAACGCTCAGGATGAAGTAAACCTTGTGTTAGCATGAAGGGGAAGAAGATGATGAAGCAAAGCACAAAAGAGAAAAAGGAAAAGCAGTGTTACGGGGAAACTACATCCACCTGGAAGATCCAAGGCCTGGAAAGTGTTTTCTTGAAGACAGAAGAGACAGAATATGTGGGATAGCTGCCTGAGGAGCTGGTCACAGCAGGAACTGTAGAGAGTTTTAAGAAAGGCTTAGATACCTACCTGGAACTAAATAATAATAATGCGTACGTAGCTATGTAAAATTCTGGATCCTGGCTGGTGGCCGCTCTGGGGTCAGAGATGGGGTCTCCCCTGGAGCAGATTGGTTCTTGCCTTGTGGGTTTCAGGGCATTCACCAGTGGTGAGGCTGGGCTTAATGTCCTTGTCTCTCTCTCTCACCCACTTTTTCCCCACCCTTGGTTGAACTTGATGGACACGTGTCTTCTTTCAACCGTAATAACTATGTAACTATGTAAGATGCTTTTGTAAGGGGATGTTCACACGGCTTATTTGGACGCTGATTTTTCAGCATCCAAAACAGCATCAAAACCTCAGCTGAAACGCGCTTCTTCAGAAGAGGTTTTAGACGGGTTTCTCAGCGCGTTTTTGGGCAAGGTTTTGGGTGAGGTTTTGACCCATACAAATTAATAGCCAGGGAAAAAAAACGCAATGAAAAACGTTCTAAAAAGCGCACCAAGGTTTTGGATGAGGTTTTAAAGCTCTCCATTGTTTCCTATGGGGATTTTCAGTGCTGAAAATGCTTCAAGAATGGACATGACGCTTCTTTTTCAGCGCCCAAAACAGCTTCCAAAAAAGTGTAAATACCCTGCCATGTGTGACCAGCAACACTTTCACATAGGAATCAATGAAAATGAACTTGGGCGTTTCGGGGGCTTTTTTGACTCTGTTTTGGGAGTGGAAATGCTCCGAAATCAGTGTCAAAATCAGCCGTGTGAACCTTCCCCAAGGGTGATAAAATGTGTGGAAGGAACCAGAAGCAAAGAAGACCTAAGGAGAAGATTCTACAGAGCCTGATGACCCGGAAGGTTGTTTATGGCAAAAAGTTCCTATGTGACCCTGAATGAGCTGATGACCTTCAGGAGACCGAGACACCACAGCGGAAACCAGAGTGACCCTATTGTAGTCAACAGAGTCCAGTGGGCACTGTTGGTGTTCATTGTAAAACAGGTCCAGTTTCACCTCTGCCACAGAGTCTCTGAAGAGAACCTCCAATGCAGATGTGAACCAAGCCTTAAAGGGATGGAACAGTTTTAAGCTACTTAAAGGGAATGTGTCATAAAAAAAATAAGACATTGTTTAACACACTTTATGTTAAACTCTTTTAAAGGAATTTTTGCTTTCTTTAAATTTTCAAAATCACTTTAAATTAAAAATAAAAAAATCCTGCAGTTCTCACTTTGGCCACTAAGACTAATAATAGTCTGACACTTCCTGTTCTGTACAGAAAGATTTTCAGTAGTCTGCTCATTATCAGTATAAGCATAGTCAGACTGGGAAGGTGGCACCAATGTCCTTGTGACAGGATCCACCAGTCACAATAGGAGATGTCATAGCTCCCTCTCTTCCACTCCCTGCACATTGACTTCTTCCCAGGTCACAGAGCCTAGAAAACTCTCCTATAAAAGTCAATGGGTCGGCTCCTGTTCACAGGCTCCTATGTCCATGAAGCTGCTGTAAAGCATCTATCTAAATGCTGCTAAAGCAGCACAGGCAAGATGGCCGCTTCCATAATCATATACAGACAACCGACTTGAGAAATCTACAAACAGAAAATAAAAACGGCTAAGAAGAAAAAAATATGTATCGGTATCTGGTTTTAATTAGTTAAAAAAAATTGCAAACAGTTTATACTGAGTTAAAGGGGTTGTCTCACAACAAGGATTGCTGCTTTTTATGTTAAAGATCTTACAAAAACAAGTCACTTTGCAATATATGTCCATTAACAGTGTCCTACCTATTCCTAGATATCCCCTCTTGTATGGGCTGCATCAGCTCCTTGGTCGCTATCGCTACAGTCCTGTATGATCTCTCCTGATAGGCTGCCAGTACTGGTTGCTATAGCTACAGACCTGTTTGATATCTCATGATAGGCTGCCAGCGCTGGTTGCTATAGCTACAGACTGGGCTTCTACTGCAGCCTAGTAGAAGCCAGTAAACACGTCCCTGAATTCAAAGTGAAACCATGAAAACAGGACTGAGGTGAGATGAATCAATGGACTGAGACAACCCCTTTAAAGCGGTTGTCCGATTCAAAAAAAATGTAAAATAAATAATAGCTCCTGGTAATAAAATTTTTAAAAAAGCCTATACTCCCCTTCCTCCGCTCCTAGGTTTCAGTGCTGGGTCTCTCCGGCCTTCTGTTTACCTTGTCCCTACTTGGAAGAAGAACATGATCGCTGCAGCTGCTGATTGGCTGCAGTAGTCACTTCCTTTACTTACATCACCGTTCCGAGCGATCCCATTCCGAATGGTGATGTAAATGAGTGTCACGTGACCGCTGCAGCCAATCAACAGCTGCAGCAGTGACGTCTGCATTCGGAAGAAGAATGGTGTAAACAGAAAACTGGAGAAAACCAATGCTTCTTATGGGGAAGTAGGAGCTTACTATTCATTCATATAGGAACCAGACAAGCCCTTTAAAGGGGTTGTCTCACTACATTGATTCATCTCACCTCAGTCCTGTTTTCTAAGTTTCATTTTGAATTCAGGGTCGTGTTTACTGACTTCCACTAGGCTGCAGTAGAAGCCAGGTCTGTAGCTATAGCAACCAGTGCTGGCAGCCTATCAGGGGAGATCAAACAGGTCTGTCGCTATAGTGACCTGAGGAGCTGATGCAGCCCATACAAGAGAGGATATCTAGGAATAGGTAGGACACTGTTAATGGACACCTATTGCAAAGTGACTTGTTTTTGCAAGATCTTTAACAGAAAAAGCAATCATTGTAGTGAGACAACCCCTTTAAGCCCTACAAGATGCCCACTGACCAGGTCCACAGCTGCCTGTAGGTTGTGTCAAGTATTGCAGCTCCGCTTCATTGCAGTGAATGGAGCTAATCTGTCGTACAACACATAACCTATGGACAGGTGTGGTGCTGTTTTTGGAAGACTGCATACATGTATTTCCAACCCTGCATAACCACTTTAGCGCTTTCAATAAAATTTGCAGAATTAAGCAACAATAACAGAAATCAAGTTGATTTAGTTAAAAAAATACAAATAAATAAATAAAATTTTCAACTCAAAGTTGAAGGGAGCCTCAGGGTCGCTCATATTCAGTCTTTGTTCAGCAGTAATTTATAACCACTCTGACTAGGCAGTAATATATAGTCATATGAAAAAGTTTGGGCACCCCTATTAATCTAAATCATTTTTAGTTCTAAATATTTGGGTGTTTGCAACAGCCATTTCAATTTGATACATCTAATAACTAATATTGCACATTTTGTGTTAGTACAATAAACCTCATTTCAATCCGGAAATATTACTGTGTCCATCAGTTATTAGATATATCAAATTGAAATGGCTGTTGCAAACACCCAAATATTTAGAACTAAAAATGATTAAAATTAATAGGGGTGCCCACACTTTTTCATATGACTGTAAATGTACTCTTCACGTGCTGTTATCCTGCTGAGCCTGTGACAGACTTTTTTTTTAATTTTTTTATACATAGCAGCCAGTCAGATGTGGCAGAGCTACAGCTTGAACCAATGACGAGGCAGGAGGTGTGTCTCAGACTACCTCAGGCTCCCTGTAGGCACCGCAGCTAAGCTATAGTCACAGAGAGCAGATCTACACTAATTGTGCTGAGCTATAAAGAAGCCCCGAACCCAAATGTGAGAAAAATAAATAGCAGGTAATGATCCACTAAAGGTACCTACATACATATAATTTCTGAGCCTCTGACTGGGTAACACTGACGCGTTTCGGGAACTGCTCCGTTAGCCGTAGTATGCATACTGCAAATAAGGAGGCACTTCCTGAAATGTGTCAGTTTTGCCATTCAGACCATAGGACGTAACCATGTTTTAAAGGTTGTAAAAATAAAACATTTTGGATCTTATGAGCATTGATCATAGGACCATCATTGGTTAACCTCTGGTCTATGGCTAAAGTGGAAAAAACCCTTCAATCCCCATAAAAAAGTTAATCAATTTTGTAAAAACATTACTAAACTTGTACTAGGGAGAGTCTACGGTCTTCCCACATGTATTAGACTGACGAAGGTCTCTAAGAAAATGGGCAAGAAATACTGAAAAACCGAACAGTGCTGCATAAAAGATCATGGTCATCATAAACGACCCTTTTCGGGCCCATCAGGGTATCCTCATTGGAAGGGTATCCAAAATGGAACAATGCTATGATTAAGAGCAGGGAGCTCAAAACGCGTATGCTGTGATCTTGTTTTTCCTTACAATTATGGAAACTGATTTTTTTTAACGTTCTGAAATAAAGAACAATTGTTTAAGAAAATTCTTTGGAGGTGCTGGATTTACAAACATTTCTTGGATATCCAAAATGGAATCCAAGGCTATATACTGCCAGGGCAGTAAGATTGTCAATTATCTTAAGGCACAATACCATCAAAATATTTAATAATAATAATAAAGATCATTATATTTAATGTCTTTATTAAAAAAAATATCTGTGAAAATGGGGTGGTTGGTTTCTGTAATACAAATTTTTTAAGTTTTCCTATAAACATGACTTCCTGGTTTGTCACTGTGACTTCCCATCTGTGAGCTCTGATAAAGCATTGAGGAGCACTTCATGGTTCTCTTCCAGGCCCACTAATGGCTCGGGAGAGGTAAGTTATCAGTAGGACCTGATAAGTGTGAAGAAACCCCTTTTCCTCATCCCTCCAGCGCAGAAAAGGATTAACCCATTATCCTTTCATGTACAGCAGAAAGAAATCCAGCATCTTGTAAAATCTTCAAAAGCATTATTTAGAAAGTGAACAAAAATCCAACAAAACACAGGATAAAAAAAAACAGGAGCTTACGCGTTTCAGGCTGTCGCCCTTACTCATAGCTTTAAAGCTTTTGAAGATTTTACAAAGGACACTGCATTGTTTTCTGCTTTACTTAGATATTTCGTGTGGGTGGTTCACACATGTTCTCTGTGCATCCTTAATCATGTTAGCTGTGCATCCTTGATCATGTTAGCAGGTGAGCTGGACTTGTCTTTTACTGAATTATTCCTTTCATGTATCGCTCTACTCATTGCCCTGAGATCTAGTCTAATATTTCTTTAGAAAACAATGGAGTGATCATTATATGTGATTATCTACTATTTGTCATGTGGCTATCTGCAGATAAGCAGCAACTACAGTAAACTGAGATGAGTCTGCCATGCCATTCAGGAGTGTTATCTCTTCCCTACCCTAGCTAGAAAAGGGCAAGATTTATATAGAAATTTTAATTGCATAGGACTTCCAAAATAAAAAAAATTCTGCCAAAAATTCTTAGAAAAAAAATAGCTGTCCATATTGATTTTAACAAAAATAGTCCTTTGTAATGGAAGTATCCCTTTAACTCCCCAACAATGCACCATCATTCTACTCAAAACCCAACCCAATTGTCTCACCCCTCCCAGAGTACAGGCAGTCCCCAAGTTACAAACACGATAGAGACTGCAGGTTGAATTTGTATGCAAGTCGGAACAGGTATATTTATTAAATGTAACTCCAGCACAAAATTTTTTTTTTCCCCGCTTTGGATAGTGCAGGGAAGGGTTTTTACATTTGTTTTGCTGTCTGTGCCCATTTTAATAAGATTTCACCTCATGCTGCTGTGGCATGCTGGCACTTGTCGTTCCACAGCTACTATCTGCTCTGGAACATGGAACTACAAGCAGGGCTGTGGAGTTGGCAAGCCAATGCCCCGATTTCCCAAACCTCCAACTCCTGACTCCCACATACACGGCGCATGTTTAAGTGATAACTTTACTGTAGTAAAATGGTAACATCAGGCTGTTTATCACCTTATGATACAATAATCAAGCTATTAAGGTAGAACAGACACTGACAAGCAAAAGGGTAACAATGTTTTGATCTTTTGAACACTTGTGGGTAGAGTTGAAGAAAAAGCTGTATTTGTATCCAAGTCCAGTCTGCACCAACATTGGGAATGTGTAGTAGAGACCTGGGATCAGATTGTGGTCAAGACCTGCTTGAATCTGATCCAGAGCCCAGAAGGAGTCAGGCAGTATTGAAAACCAAAGGTGGATTTACCAAATACTAACAAAATAATCAAAATTAACATTTTGATTTTTAGGAGCAAAACAGTAACAATGCAGTTACAGGAAAGAATCTGCAGAACTAAGCAGATGCTAAATACTTGCAAGTCAAAATTATGTAGAAGATAAGTAAGATGACTGTATATAAAATTACAGCAGCCTCATGTACAAATCTATAGTGGAGGGTGAGATATAGAGCCTGAAAGTCACAAGTTCAAAACATTGTTACCCTTTTGCTTGCCAGTGTAAATTGGATATTGGATATAACTTTAGAACACAAAAAATTGTAAATATGCAAAACACTGCAGGAACATTTGTGGAGTCTCTGAATTTGTTCTGAGAAATAGTATTGCCTCCATCAGATCCTGCATACATGACCTCACATCTCATCTCATTATTTCCAGGCTAGAGACCGGCCTCTCTACACTAACTTGGGTTGGGGGCAAAGAGGTGACCACAGGGGCAACCTCTCTAACACTGTCAGGGTATAAAGGAATTACCTCAGCTACAGTCAGTTTTGATGAATGGTTGAAATCTTCTACTTCTTTGAAAACAGGTGAAAAATTTTGCTGAAATCTGTTTGCCCTGGGAGCAGAATCTTTTCCCCTGGGGCAGCGCTTTGCCTGCTCCATGTCATCAATTACACTCCTCATGTGATGAGGCTGAAGATATGGGAGCAGCAGCACTGGCCGGACCCAATGCCTCTTGCTCTTTGCATCAAACTAACTGGACCAACTTATTATATATTTTGGGAGTCGCTCCATTTTATGACGACTCCGACTCCTGCACCAACTCCACAACCCTGACTACAAGTGCCAGCATGCCCCATAAGTTTCAGTTTGTAACTAGGGGACAGATGTAAGTCGGAACGGTGTTAATCGGGGACCGCCTGTATCAGCAATAGTACATAGTATCAGCCTGCCGCTCGTCTGTTCTCCTGAATCTGTATAATCCAGTGTTTGTTGGCTGAAGAAAGTAAAGTTTGATTTGAAAAGTATCTGCATCTCTTTAGTACGACAGAGAGGAAAGAACACACACAGATGAGATGGAAGATTACAACGCGTGTCTGTGTTATCAGCAGGAAAACGGAGATGTGTTTGCAAAATCTCCACACGGGAGAGGAAAAAATAAAGATGTAAATGTTATTGTCACATTGAGAGAGAATAGAGAATGCGATTAGAGAGAGCTGCGAGGAGAGCGGCGCCGGCTGCGTTACACGTTATTACCTCAGAGTGTAACCGCTGGAGAGACTACATGTGGTGACAGAGACACTGTCAAAGTCACTGCTGGCCATAGAGTTGAGGGGAGAGTCACGCGAGTCATCCTGAGAACTGGAAACAAGAATATGGAAATAGCATGAAGCGCGGGCAACACAGACATGAGGAGCACAGTGGTAACAAGCTCATCTAGAATGACAACACCGGGGACGTGGGGAGAGACACTTCACTTTCTTTGTGGGAGCTTTGTACGCCGTCTGCATACAAGGCGGCGCGCACCACGCGCACCATTGTGCTGGTCTACAGGACAGCCGTGTTCACTCATACTGATGAAGCAGAGTGGAACTTGCCATTCAAAGGGAACCTGCCACATTGAAAATGCTATCAGATCTGCGGGCAGCATCTTAGGGTATGTTCACACGGCGTCTTGCGTCCGTGTGAACATCTGCTTTTGTGATGGGTGTGTGTCCATCAGGACGGACCCAGAGACGCATTTAACAATTAGCAATGAGTTTATCACTGCCGGCAATGACAGACACGCAGCGGTGTTCACATGAGAGATCGCCGCTGCGTGTTTGCATCGCGCCTGTCGGGTCCGTCTTTAGGAGGCGATCCAAAAATTACATGTCATTTTTGGATCGCATCTGAAAGACGGACCAGACAGGCGCGATGCAAACACGCAGCGGCGACCGCTCATGTGAACCCCGCTGCGTGTCTGTCATTGCCGGCAGTGATAAACTCATTGCTAATTGTTAGATGCGTCTCTGGGTCTGTCCTGATGGACCCAGACACGCATCACAAAAGCATATGTTCACACGGACACAAGACGCCGTGTGAACATACCCTAATAGAGCAGAAAAAGCTGAGCATATTGATATGTAGTGATACCTCAATATAAAATATTAATTGGTTCTGGGATGGCCATTGTATGTTAAAACCGTAACTGGTAATTGGTTTGGAAGTCCAAAAGAGCAGTACAAGACATGTGGTACCGCACTGTACTGTACAGAGGCGCTATAGACCGCCAATCACTGCAGGCACCTCACTAATACATGTAAGAGCAGTACAGGACATGTAGTACCGCACTGTACTGTACAGAGGCGCTATAGACCGCCAATCACTACATGCACCTCACTAATACATGTAAGGGCAGTACAGGACATGTAGTACCGCACTGTACTGTAAAGGCGCTATAGACCGCCAATCACTACATGCACCTCACTAATACATGTAAGAGCAGTACAGGAGATGTAGTACCACACTGTGCTGTAGAGAGGCGCTACTAGACCGCCAATCACTGCATGCACCTCACTAATACATGTAAGAGCAGTACAGGGCACGTAGTACCGCACTGTGCTGTAGAGAGGCGTTATAGACCGCCAATCACTGCAGGCACCTCACTAATACATGTAAGAGCAGTACAGGACAAGTAGTACTGCACTGTGCTGTAGAGAGGTGCTATAGACTGCCAATCGCTGCATACACTTCACTAATACATGTAAGAGCAGTACAGGACATGTAGTACTGCACTGTACTGTAGAGAGGCGCTATAGAGCGCCAATCACTGCATGCACTGCACTAATACATGTAAGAGCAGTACAGGACATGTAGTACCGCACTGTACTGTACAGAGACGCTATAGACCGCCAATCATTGCATGCACTGCACTAATATATTTAAGAGCAGTACAGGACATGTAGTACTGCACTGTACTGTAGAGAGGTGCTATAGACCTCCAATCACTGCATACACTTCACTAATACATGTAAGAGCAGTATAGGACGTGTAGTACCGCACTGTACTGTAGAGAGGAGCTGTAGACTGCCAATCACTGCATACACTTCACTAATACATGTAAGAGCAGTACAGGACATGTAGTACTGCACTGTACTGTAGAGAGGAGCTATAGACTGCCAATCACTGCATACACTTCACTAATACATGTAAGAGCAGTATAGGACGTGTAGTACCGCACTGTACTGTAGAGAGGAGCTGTAGACTGCCAATCACTGCATACACTTCACTAATACATGTAAGAGCAGTACAGGATGTGTAGTACTGCACTGTACTGTAGAGAGGAGCTATAGACTGCCAATCACTGCATGCACCTCACTAATACATGTAAGAGCAGTACAGGACATGTAGTACTGCACTGTACTGTAGAGAGGCGATATAGACTGCCAATCGCTGCATACACTTCACTAATACATGTAAAAGCAGTACAGGACATGTAGTACCGCACTGTACTGTAGAGAGGTGTACTAGATCACCAGTCACTGTAGGCACTGCACTAATACAGAGGTTTTAGAAATAAAATGTTCATGATAATTGGTTGGATCTTCGATTGATCACATGAGTACAGTTTCAAGATACAATAGTCTTTCTGGGACAATGTATGGAGAAAATATTGTATCCTGAGGCCACAGTAATTTGAGAGCGCTGGAACATTCTGTGGGGAAAGATTCAGAAAAGCTTTTAATCATGTAGATCCCTGCTTATTCTGGGTTAGAGAGTCCAGTGGGCGGTGTAATCAGTGTTTGCCAGCCTTCCTTGTATGAGTGTGTGTACAGAGATAGCTGTTAATCACTGATAAGACCGCCCACTGGACTCCTTAGCCCAGAATAAGCAGGGGTTTAAATGACTAAAATATAAGTTCCACTGAATCTTTCCAAACAAATCTAAATATCAATCTGCTCAGCTCTTCCAGTTTTAGCATATGCTGCCCGCAGACCAAATAGGATGGTCAATGTGACACTTGTGCACATTCTTAGCAAAGATAATGTAATAAATTTACCATAAACATCATATTATGGTCTGATCAGATCGGATTAGGTTCACTCTAAGTAATGGTTTGAGTTTTTTTTTTTTTTTTTACTCTAAGGGCTTGTTCACACGGCGTTTTGGATCCTTTTTACGGATCCGTTTTTGGCACTTGAAAAGCGTATCCGGAAAGCGTATCCGCAAAACGCAGCATTGGATACTTTATTTGGATCCGTTTTGAATCCTTTTTCACTTGCTGTTTACGCATCCGCTTTCTGGATGCGTTTTTTGAAAGAAGAAGAAGAAAAAAAAAAATCTCTCTCTCTCTCTCTCTCTCCCTCCCCGCAGCTCCGTTCATTTAAAATCCCCGCAGCTCCGTTCATTTAAAAGCCCCGCAGCTCCGTTCATTTAAAAGCCCCGCAGCTCCGTTCATTTAAAAGCCCCGCAGCTCCGTTCATTTAAAAGCCCCGCAGCTCCGTTCATTTAAAAGCCCCGCAGCTCCGTTCATTTAAAAGACCCGCAGCTCCTCCACTATATGTCAGCCCCGCAGCTCCTCCACTGTCACCACCGCTCACCTGCGCTCCCGCCGCTCATCTGCGCTGTTGCCGCCGCCCGCCACTCACCTGCGCTGCCGCCACTCACCTGCGCTGCCGTCGCTCACCTGCGCTGTCGCCGCTCACCTGCGCTGCCGCCGCTCACCTGCGCTGCCGCCGCTCACCTGCGCTGCCGCCGCTCCACCTGCGCTCCCGCCGCTCACCTGCGCTCCCGCCGCTCACCTGCGCTGCCGCCGCTCCACCTGCGCTCCCGCCGCTCACCTGCGCTGCCGCCACTCACCTGCGCTGCCGCCACCACCTCGCTAGCGCTGCCGCGTACCTGCGCGCCCCCCGCTCACCTGCGCTCCCGCCGCCCCGCCGCTCACCTGCCTCCCCGCCGCCCGCCGCTCACCTGCGTCCGCGCCGCCGCACACCTCTCCAGCGATCCCCGTCCAGCCTCCCAGTGCGCTTTTCGCATCCGCTTTCAGGATGCAAAGCGCAGCTGATACATACCCGGAGTGTGGAGCGCTTTTGGACAGGTGCCAAAAGCGGACTCCATTATCTCCTATGGGCTTTCACTTGCGTAAACCGCAAGAAGAATTGACATGTCAATTCTTAAAGCGGATGCGAAAAGCGCAGGAGAGCTCTCAGAAGCGCATCGCCGATCTCCCGTGGGAACAGCGATGCGCTTTTGCCATTCAACTCAATGTTAATCACACTGACAATTGTTTGATCAGTTTTGCGGATCCGTAAAACGGATCATAAAAACGCCGTGTGAACAAGCCCTAATGGCCTATATAGCAGAAAACATGTGGCACGATGTGTTAAAAAGAAAAAATAAACGTGTTAAAATAACAAATATAAAACACAATATAAATGTATATTCTGATATCTTACCAGTTAAATGACAAGTACAGACAAAATGCACTCAAGACACAAACATTTCCTATCACTGAAGACTGGGCTGTAACAAATAACCATAAGACCCCCATAGCAAAAAGTGGAATGTAGCGCTAAACCACCATCATCACCTTAAGCAGCAACTTCAGAATATGTAAAGTTTCATGATTGTGAATAGGGAAAAACCAAAGAGATAATACAAACACTACAGGAGTAACGGATATAGTGATGTCACAGTATGAGGATAATACACACACAGTGATGTAACAGTATGAGGATAATGCACACAGTGACATCACAATAGAGCGATAATGCTGAAGGTGACATCATGGTAAACATCCCTGTACTGTGACATCACTGTGAGCATTTTACCAATATTCTGACGCAACTGAGAGTGTTAGATGTCACAGCACAGAAATAATGCTTACAGTGATGTCAAAGAACAGGGATAATGCTCAGCATGATGTCACCGAGCATTATCCCTGTACTGTGATATCACTGTGGTCATTATTCCTGTACTGTGACATCGCTGTTCACATTTTTCCAATACTGTGAGCATTACCCCTTTACTGTGACGTCGCAGTCCTGGGATAATGCTAACAGTAATGTTACAGTACAGGAATAAACCCCACAGTAATGTCATAGTATTAGGAGAATATGCACAGTGTTGTCAAAGTAGAGGAGTAATGAACACAGTGATGTTACAATATAAGGATTATACACAAGGTGACATAATGGTGAGCATAATCTGTGTACTCTGACATCACTGTGTGCATTATACCTATCCTGTGATGTCACAGTACAGAGATAATCGCACAGAGATTTCACAAGACATATATAGTGCTCACAGTGATGTCACAGTACAGAGATAATCGCACAGAGATTTCACAAGACATATATAGTGCTCACAGTGATGTCACACTTCTGGGAAAATGTGCACAGACATATCAAGGACATATATAATGCTCACAGTGATGTCACAGTTCTGGGAAAATGTGCACAGACATATCAAGGGCATGTATAATGCTCACAGTTATGTCACACGTCTGGAAAAGAGTGCATAGACATATCAAGGACATGCATAATGCTCACAGTGATGTCACAGTTCTGGAAGAGAGTGCATAGAAATATCAAGGACATGCATAATGCTCACAGTGATGTCACAGTTCTGGGAAAACGTGCACAGACATATCTAGGACATATATAATGTTCACAGTGATGTCACAGTTCTGGGAAAATGTGCACAGACATATCAAGGACATGTATAATGCTCACAGTGATGTCACACTTCTGGGAAAATGTGCACAACAAATCAAGGGCATATATAATGTTCACAGTGATGTCACAGTTCTGGGAAAATGTACACAGACATATCAAGGGCATGTATAATGCTCACAGTGATGTCACAGTTCTGGGAAAATGTGCACAGACATCAAGGACATGTATAATGCTCACAGTGATGTCACAGTTCTGGGAAAATGTGCAGTGATGTCAAAGTACAGGGGTAATGAACACAGTGATGTTACATTAAGAGGATAACGCACACAGTGACATAATGGTGAGCATTACCTGTATACTTTGACATCACTGTGAGTATTACTTCCTTTAATGTGACATAAAATACTTCGTAAGGTCACAATATTAGAAGAATGACCACAGTAATGTCACAGTAAAAGGGATAATGTACACAGTGCTATCACTGTAGTAGAGAAGTAAACCGTGATGGCACAGTATAGGTAAAATGCACACCATGATGTCATGTGGGATGACACACAGAAAAATCTAAATTTTCAAATATGGGAAAAAAAACATGATGATGTTACACACAGGTGCACATATGATATCCGTGTACAGGGCTAAATGAATAAAGTCACAGCACAGGAAAAATGCTAAATATATTGGGACAGAGAAGGGATAATGCACAAGGCTGCATTCAGTTTTACATATCCCCTTTAATTATTATCACTATGTCTCAGTAGCAATGGCCCCTTAGTTGTGGGGCCCCATAGCAGCTGTTATATCTGCCACCTTGGAAGCTCCCATCATTCCCAGGGAGCTAAATTATGTCACATTTGATCAGAAATCTCTCCCTCTGATATCCATCATATCATCTATCCGATCACATCTACTATCTACTTCATTTGGAATCTAATCTCACACCAGCATGCAGAAAAGTCACAGTATAATTCATGGGGAGATTGCACAAATGCAAAAATACCGATAAGACAACCACTCACAGCCTTCAATATATGAGGGGGGTGGTTGCTGGTATTATAATTGCATATAGATAAGGTGATACAAAAGGGTGCCATTAATGAAGATACCTGTGTTGCACCCTTTTGCATCTATATTCAATTATAATTTGTGCACTCTCCTCATGTATTATACTGTGGCTTTTCTGCATACTGTGTGAACAGGTATCAATTTAATGTGCAGTCTAAGCTGAAGAGCTGGATGCAGGAGGTATGAAATGAAATCGTGGCAAAACCCCTTTAAAGTCTATCAGGAGGGTTGACGGTTTACAAATCTGAAAAATCGGTGCCGTGTGGACGGACCTGAAAACATTTCAAAATCTTACCTATTGCCTATGAGACTCTGACAGCACAATGTCCTGAGTGTTGTCAGAACCGCCCCCTTCCTTATGTTTTTCACATATGCACATCTCAAGCAGAAAACTACTGCTGTTTTTTTTGTGATTGTTACACATGAAGAGGGTTCTCCCTCTATTTTTCACAAATCTGACTGGAGTTGCCGCCACTTTATCAAAAGGAAAAGAAAGACAGGGGGCTGGCCTGACAACATTTAGGAGGCTGTACTGTGTAACTAGGTTTTTATCAGCTGGGTATTGCAACTCTAGTCCTATATGTCCAAATACCCTGGAAGATGCAGAGTGTTTTGGTACCCAGTAAGTCTTCCTAACACCCCACATTAACCCTTAACCCTAGGCATAACTCCATACGTACATACATAGTAATACAACCTCATCCTACTGCAATGAATAAATAGTCAAGTCTTCCATTCATAACACTGGTAAAGCTTGGTGACAACCTCTATGACCTCTGTAGCAGCAGCCATATTGGTTGCCTCCCATTCATAACAATGGGAAAGCTTGGTAACAATTTCTGTAGCGGCAGCCATATTGGTTGCTTTCCATCCATAACACTATGAAAGCTTGATGAGAACCTTCATGGCCTCTGTAACAGCCGCCATATTGGTTGCCTCCCATTCATAAAACTTGGAATGCTTGGTGACAACCTCTATGGCCTCTACAGTGCTAGTCATATAGATTGCTTCACATTCATAAGACTAAGAAGGTTTGATGTCAGCCTCTGAAGTGGAAGCCATACTAGTTGCATTCCATTCAAAATAATGTGAAAAATTAGTGACAACCACTATGGCTTCTGCAGCGGCAGACATAATGGTTTCCTACAAGTCGTAACACTGGTAAAGCTAATTGACAACCTCCATGGCCTCTGTAGCAGCATCCATTTGGTTGCCACCTAATCATAACACTGGTAAAGCTTGGTGACAACCTCCATGGCCTCTGTAGCGGCAGCCATATTGATTGCCTCATAATTATAACACTGGTAAAGCTTGGTGACAACCTCCATGGCCTCTGTAGCAGCAGCCATATTGGTTTCCTCCTAATCATAACACTGGTAAAGCTTGTGACAACCTCTAAAGACTCTGTAGTGGCAGCCATATTGGTTGCCTACTAATCATAACACTGGTAAAGCTTGTGACAACCTCTAAAGACTCTGCAGTGGCAGCCATATTGGTTTCCTCCCATTCATAACACTGAGAAAGCTTGATGAAAATCTCTATGGCCTCTGTAGTGGCAGCCATATTAGTTGCCTTCCATCCATAACACTATGAAAGCTTGATGAGAACCTCCTTGGTCTTTGTAACAGCCACCATATTGATTGCTTCCCGTTCATAAAACTGGGAAAGTATGGCGACAACCTCTATGGCCTCTGTAGCAGCACCCATATTGGTTGCCTCCCATTCATAAACACTGGGAAATCTTGGCAACAACCTCTATGGCCTCTATAGTGCTAGTCATATTGATTGCTTCCCATTCATAAGACTACGTTTGGTGTCAACCTCCATGGCTTCTGTAGTGGGAGCCATATTAGTTGCCTCCCATTCAAAATACTGGGAAAAATTAGTGACAACCTCTATGGCTTCCTTAGTGGTAGTCATAATGGTTTCCTTCAAGTCTTTACACTGGTAAAGCTTGGTGACAATCTCTATGGCTTCTGTAGTAAAAGCCATATTGGTTTCCTCCCAATCATTATGCTGGTAAAGCTTGGTGAAAATTTCTATGGCCTCTGTAGCGGCAGCCATATTGGTTTCCTCCTGTTCATTATACTGGGAAAATTTGGTGACCACCTTCATGGCCTCTGTAGCGGCAGCCATATTGGTTGTCTCTCAGCTTTCCAATATGGAAGACTCAACAACTAACTTCAATAAAGCCTTCCATAGAGGCACTGAGAAAGCTTGATGAAAATCTCTATGACCTCTGTAGTGGCAGCCGTATTGGTTGCCTCCCGTTCATAACACTGGGAAAGCTTGGTAATCTCTGTAGTGGCAGCCATATTGGTTGCTTTCCATCCATAACACTATGAAAGCTTGATGAGAACCTTCATGGTCTCTGTAACAGCCGCCATATTGGTTGCCTCCCATTCATAAACACTGGGAAATCTTGGTGACAACCTCTATGGCCTCTATAGTGCTAGTCATATTGATTTCTTCCCATTCATAAGACTAAGAAAGTTTTGTGTCAACCTCCATGGCTTCTGTCGTGGGAGCCATATTTGTTGCTTCCCATTCAAAATACTGGGAAAAATTAGTGACAACCTCTATGGCTTCTTTAGTGGTAGCCATAATGGTTCCCTTCCAGTCTTAAAAACTGGTAAAGCTTGGTGACAACCTCTATGGCTTCTGTAGCGAAAGCCATATTGGTTTCCTCCCAATCATTATGCTGGTAAAGCTTGGTAAAATTTCTATGGCTTCTGTAGCAGCAGCCATAATGGTTTCCTCCTGTTCATAATACTGGGAAAATTTGGTGACAACCTCCATGGCCTCCGTAGCGGCAGCTATATTGGTTGCCTCCTAATCATAACACTGGTAAAGCTTGGTGACAACCTCCACGGCCTCTGTAACGGCAGTCTGTTTATAAGGGACCAGGAGCTACTGGGACCCAGGCGCCTGCCTCTTCCACTCCAGCGCCGTGGATTACAATGCAGCAGCAGCCTCAAGGGGGTCACCTCTCTGTGGGGGCCCTACATTATATGGGACAGTGTTATTCACCTCCTAATACAAGTCCTCTGTGTGCCCCCCTACCACAGCGCCGAGACCCAGCTTCACTGGACAATGTCACTGGCCCTGTGAGGCCGCAGCCTCCTCTTCTTAGCTGCTCCAGAGGCCCACTACCACCTAGGGAGGGTTCCCCCTCATGGTCCTCTGGTTCACCCTGGGAGCTATCCCCTGCATATAAAGGGGCCTCTCCATCCGCTGACAGGCTGTGTGCCCAGGCTCTACAAGCGCAAGACCTACTACCTTCGCCTTGCGGGGGAGGAAATGAGCACCGTATGGCGCCCTCCCACCCACAATTGCCTAACAGTCTCAGAGGCACCCCACCAATTTTTAGTGAGTCACACCATCACCCTGCTCAGCTGTGTGTGTCTTCTCCTATCTCTGACGTGTTGGATCCTGTGGATGATAATAAACCAGTGACTCTGGCAGCTTTGAAACAACTACTGCAGCCACTCCCATCGCTGGCTGATATCTCCTCTATGACCACCCGACTGCTTGACGAATTCCGGCAAGAGTCTGCGCAATTCCGCATGGAACTATCTTCTCTTCATTCTAAGGTTGATGTCATGGATCAAGCGCAGACCCGCACCACTGCTACCCTCATGTCTGTGTCCGCTGAAGTCACACATCATACTGCTCAAATCCACGCCCTGCAGCAACACATGGACGACATTGAGAACCGTAGCAGGCGTAATAATTTACGTATTAGGGGCCTTCCTGAATCTGTTCCCAATGCGGATTAGTTTCCGGTGGTCACCGCCATCTTCAATGACCTCCTGGGCCGCCCATCTATGGCTCATATTGAACTGGATAGGGTGCACAGGGCCCTTAGACCGCCTAATCCTGATGACCCTAGGCCACGTGATGTTATTTGCCGGGTCCACTTCTTTGGTATGAAGGAAGATATTCTCTATGAGGCCAGGAGGCGCAAGTCACTGTCTTACCAAGGCTCCACCATCAGAATCCTGCAGGATTTGTCTCGGCTCACCTTAGCCCAGAGAGCGTCCTTGAACCCTCTCCTGGACATTCTCAGAAGAAAAAATATCCCATTCCACTGGTGGTATCCCTTTGCCCTGCATATCCGTGCAGACAAGTAGGTTCTCACCATCAGATCAGCGGAAGATATCCCGCCCGTCTTGCAGCATCTTCATATCAAAGACTTATCCTTCCCGGATTGGCCGACCCTCTCATCTCTTTCATCTGGACTTGCTCAGCGGAAAAGACGTCTTCAGCTGGTCTCCGTGGCCCCGGGCTCTGGCTCTGCCTCATCTCGGGGCCGTGGAGAGGGGCTACAACGGTCTGCGGACGCTCGGGATCGGAACAGCGACGCTCCTCTTCGCTGAACTCGCCTTGAACCTGGGCGATTTGCGCCCTTGTGATTGATCCTTGTAGGCCCAACTTTGGGTCAATTTAGGTGCCTTAGGAATAGCCTGTTTTGGGTGTCTCCGCTGGGCACTGCTGGTTACCATTGCTCTAACATTTTTGTAGGCAGCCCGAGTCCATTCTCCTAGGGAGCTACTTCTCTCCCTGCACCATTGTTTATGCCTATCCTGGTAGCAATGGTAGGGGTTCTACCCCTTCCCCCTTATTTTTTCCTTCCTCTTTTCTGAGGGCCGGTTAATATTTTTCATATTTTCTCAATGGTAACGAGGAGTCTCCTCCATGTAGCCGTGTATTTCCACTTCCCCAGTAGGTGGAAATACTGTTCTGGGTTTGGTTCCCTCAACAGGATCTTTGTTCTTAGTATTCTGTTTTTTTGTTTGAGTTCGTGCGCAGGGTCGTGTCCTCTGCTTTTTGGTTGCTTGTCTGTGTTTTGTGTCTGTCTGAGGTGTGCTGTTGGGTCCTTTCCCTCCCCCCCCCCCCTTTTTTTTTTTCTCTCCTCCTCTCGCTTTTTGTGTCTTTTTCCTCTGCCCTTTTTTGTTTCTTAGATTGCATTTGAGAAAGGGTCGGGGCCTGGAGTGGTATCGTGAGCGCGCCTCCCCCGGACTTCCTGAATGATGGATCTACGCATCGCTTCATTTAATGCTAAGGGCTTGAACACCCCTGAAAAGCGGGCGCGGTTCTTCACCATTTTCACCGCTCTAAAGCTCAAATCGTGTCTGCAGGAAACCCACTTTAAGGTAGGCCATGCCCCAACTATTAAGAATAGGCACTACACATCTTGGCATTTTGCCAACTTTTCTGAGTCCAGGTGAGTCCCTTTTCAAACACTCCCCACTTTATCTTTCAATCACCTGTTAGTCTGGGATTGGTTGTAGGCAGTCTAGAAGCTACTCTCTCCTCTACATTGGGCTTCCCCGTTATTCTCTCGTTTTCCTTCCCCCCCCCCCCCCCCCCGTTTTTGTTTTTTGCGTGTGTGTCCCTTTTCCCTATCTGTTTTGTGAGATTGCCTGTTGTTGTATGGGTGTTTTGTCCTCTGTGTTATGTTGGTGAGGGGTTTTTTTGTTTTTTTTTCTCTTTCTTTCTTTTCTTTCTATGCACATTAGATGTCTTAGTGATTAAGATCCTTTTCTTTTTATATTGCCGATGCAGTTCTTGCTTCGTTATGATGTGATCTTGACATACTGCTTGCTGTGAGTTTATGTTCATTGACATTCTGTTCAATAAAAAGGTCTCGAATTTGAAAAAAACCCTGATGGAGAAGAGAGCCAAAGGTTCCCTGCCCTGATGATTAGTCTTGTAGGCTGCAGGCTGCCTGTGTCCAAACATAAGTGGCGTGATAATATGGGTGTGTTTGGGGGTGGCTATAGGCATGACCTAGTGCGATGTCATATATTTGGACAGGGCCCACTGCAGTGCTATGCCCAGGGGCCCATAATGCAGCTCTGGGTGTGGCCCTCCTTAACCTACGTAGGGGCACACACTCACTACATGAAAAATTAGGAGCTATATTGCTGGAATTACTTACCGCACTGGGAAAATGAGCCTATGTAATGCTTCATCCACTTATACCAGGCAGCGCGGAAAGCGGCAAGTAACACATATCAGAAAAGCAAATGATCTAATTTGTTCAAAACAGATGTCAATGGGTGGCATTCAGATTACGGAAACGGAGAATGTCTTGGGGGCAGCTTTTCAGTCTCCGGCTAAAGGAGCTTTTAAGACGCCCCGGCATCGGGTTTGATCTGCCGTTTGTGTGTTTGCTGAATAAAATGATGGAGACGGAATTTATCTCTTACTCGCCTGCAGCGAAAACTCACATCAAGGAAAAAAATACTTTTTTTTCTTCTTTTTTTAAACCTTCAATGCCGAGGCCGGCTGCCACCGTCGCCACTAATTAGCCGTGATACAGATGTGCCGTGCTGCACCGGTCTCGGCAATCCTCTCTGATCTGCCGCTCCCTTGCTGTTTACTCACAAACATCCTGTTTTACAAGATAATACTGCTTAGCGATTCCGTACATCATAACAAG
This sequence comes from Phyllomedusa bahiana, assembly GCA_025379985.1. Lineage (NCBI taxonomy): Eukaryota > Metazoa > Chordata > Amphibia > Anura > Hylidae > Phyllomedusa > Phyllomedusa bahiana. The sequence goes on along the minus strand of JAODAL010001338.1, from coordinate 195,552 downwards.
TACTTGGGAAATCAGCAATTATCTTGACGTGGACAAGATAAGTGTTGCTTTTAATTAGCGACTGCGGTCTCTAAGCAAATATTCCCCACGGCTAATTCCCATTTTCTGCTTTTTCATGCTGAAAATGGGAACGTTGTGCAAGTTCGCAAAAACTACTACTGTGATTTATCGGCATAAAAAACTAAAAGCGTCATCGCTCAGTGCATGCGACTAGAAAGCAAATCTATTCTGATGTAAAACATGGCTGTTTCTTTTAGAAACAGTGACATCCTAGTTTTCAGGCCACCTCGGGTACTGCAATTTGAAGGGGTTGTCCAGGTTATTTTTATGAAATCTATTAAAGGGGTTTTGCCATGATCTAATGTTGACGTGGGATTCACCAAAATGTGTATTTAATTCCTTTTCTTAATATATGTGATTAAAAATAGCGAAGCCTCAGAGCTGCAGCCTGACTTAGATGCCCTTAGTTTCCTGACTGTTTACATTAGCTGCCACCAGGAGCTGATCTGGCAAGCTCCTGGCCGAGCTTGCATTGTGTGCACTTCTTATCTGATGGCAGGACACAGGAACGAGCTTTGAAGGGAGGGGGACAAAAAAGCAGTGTTACTGGGCATCTGCACTAGCTTTGTTTCTGTGTCAGAGCCTGTGTCTGCTGTACAGAGAATCCGCTGGTTGTAATGTAATTATCTGAGTAAACATGCAGACGGTGATTGGTGTGATCACTCTCACGCTCTCTCATACTGGTCACTGGAAGTTCAACATGGCACCAAATGGCAAAGAAGTGTTTGAGGATATGAAAAAAGAATATCTGCTTTACATAAGGATGGCGTAGGCTATAAGAAGATTGCCAACACCCTGACACTGAGCTGCAGTATGGTGGCCAAGATCACGCAGTGGTTTAACAAGATAGGTTCCACACAGAACAGGCCTCGTCATGGTTGACCAAAGAAGTTGAGTGCACGTGCTCAGCGTTATATCCAGAAATAGTCTTTTCAAAATAGAGACATATAAAGTGCTTCCAGCATTGCTGCAGAGCTTAAAGGAGTGGGAGGTCAAGTTGTCAGTGCTCAGACCATATGCCGCATACTGCATCAAATTGGTCTGCATGGCTGTGGTCCCTCTTCTAAATGTGATGCACAAGAAACTCTGCAAACAGTTTGCTGAACACAAGCCGACTACATGGATTGCTGGAATCATGTCCTGTGGTCTAATGAGACAAAGATAAACTTATTTGGTTCAGATGGTGTCAAGCGTGTGTGCTGGCAACAGTTGAGGAGTACAAAGACAAATGTGTCTTGCCTATAGTCAAGCATGGTGGAGGTAGTGTCATGGTTTGGGGCTGCATAAATGCTGACGGCTGTGGGGAGCTACAGTTCACTGAGGAAACCATGAATGTCAACATGTACTGTGATATACTAAAGCAGAGCATGATCCCCTCCCATCTGGGTCATAGGGCAGAATTCCAACATATTAACGACCCCATACACACCTTCAAGACAACCACTGCCTTGCTAAAGAAAATGAGGGTAAATGGGCTGGACTAGCCAAGCATGTCTCCGAACCTAAACCCTATTGAGCATCTGTGGGGGATCCTCAAACAGAAGGTAGAGGAGCGCAAGATCTCTAACATCCTCCAGCTCCGTGATGTCGTCATAGAGGAAGGGAAGAGGATTCCAGTGGCTGCAACCTGTGAAGCTCTAGTGACCTCCATGCCCTAGAGAGATAAGGCAGTGCTGGAAAATAATGGCGGCCACACAAAATATTGACACTTTGGGCACAATTTCTCCATTTTCCTTTAGGAGTGTACTCATGTTTGTAGCCATTGGTTTAGACATTGATGGCTGTGTGTCGAGTCATTTTGAGGGGACCCCAAATTTACACTGTCATATCTTCAGTGTTGTCCTATGAAAAGATATAATACAATGTTTACAAAAATGTGAGGGGTGTACACACTTTTGTGAGATGCTGTGCATACAGGAGGATTGGGTTCTGTGCAGCTGGAACCCATGGAAGCAGCGGTTTTATTGGAGGAAATCATAGATAATAGTATGGAGAAGTTCACTGTCAAAAACATAAAAAGTTATTTTCTATTGAAAATTGGCATGAAGACATTGGGAAATTCCTCTTCCAATACGAAACAACCCCTACTATGGGGTTGTCTCAACATAGCCTCGTAATATGCAAACACCAATGTTCAGATGGAGGTGGTCTGACTGGTGATAAGGTGACCATACATATCCAATAAATCTACGTTGAGCTTTCATTTTGGCTTACTTTCTAATGTATCTCTCCTAATGTATTTCTCTCCTGATGGCCTACTGCTGGAGGGAAGGAGAAGCCTGTTTCCACATATCAGCTGTTGTTAAGTGGGGCTGTTGGCAACTTATAGCTCTGTTAAAAGGGTTTTCTCACCACAATTTTTAACAGAAAGGAAAAGGTAAATAAAGACTATTACTAAATACATTGCTTTTCTTGATTTTATCTCCTCTTACAGTACACAAGTTTCCCTGGTTACTGACCACCTCTCCCACCTCTTTCATTTTTCCAAGCTGCCATCAGTCAGTCATTCCATCCATGGTGAGTCACTCCCTGCAGAGTCTTGTCTCTAGCAACAGAGTTTGTTTACCTAACTAAATGAAAAGTGTCACCCTATAGAGCTTTGTAGCCTTGTGTACTATAATTGATAAACCTCCTGCAGTCATGTCACTGCAACAGGGATAGCGAGGAAGAGCACAGCTGATATATCACTCACTGCTATAGAAAAACCCACAGGCTGACTAAGGAAGAGTCTGAAGTTATGGCTATGGCTCTGTGAAACAGCATGGTGAGAACACCCATTTAATTATAAATGTGTCAGGAGAAGCTATTAGTCACACATGTTTTTAGCTCTTGCAGCCACCTCAAGACTCAAGTGGCAACACCACTAAGAAAGTGCCATGCCACTTTTCCCCTGTAGGTTCCATTTGACTTTTTCCAGGTGGGTAAACTATACTGGAGTGATCAAGTTACCACTGAAGATAGAGGATCAGAGCCAGGGACTGAAGAAGAGGCAAACCACTTTCCAAGCGCTGTAGTCACTTTGATTCAGAAATTAAAGGGGTTTTCCAGTTTAATAAGATTATAGTTAAATGAACTCAAGGTGGAAAAAAAACCTGATACGACACTGTAGCTCCAAAATCCCGGGATCCACTCGTTTTCACTTAAAGGTTCTGACACAATCGCACAGGAGAGGCTTGCACTCCATTCACTCACTATGGAACATGACGCTTCCTGGGTGTTGGGACAGGAACCCGAAAGAGGAATTTTGGAGTTGCAGCGGTGGGGGACCGGGAGGTAAGTATCACTTTCTATTTTTCCCCACCCTTGACCCATTTAACTATGATTTCATTAAACTGGACAACCCCTTTAACTGTTGTCAAAGCAATTAGATCCCTGCTGATCAGACATTGGTGGCATATCCTACCAACATGTCACCAATGTCTATGCTGAAACAATGCTTTCGGAGCTTAGTACACAGTATTTTTTTATTTTTTATTATTTGACTGCTAATTAGGAAGACAATCCCTAAAATATAAAATGTGGCTATGCTTAGCTCATCACCTAGCCCAGCATTTCTCTTTATGTGATATTACATGGCAGCCATTCAGAGGAATAGATATCCATGGAATTACAAGAATGGCTCGAGACCACCAGGATAGGAGCCACAAACACACAGCGGTTAATGGAGGAAAGAAGGAGGGCACCATAGTTACAGGGGTTTTCTTTCAGCTTATTGATTAGCTTTAAACATGATAAATAAAGATTATTGGAAGCTGCTTTGTCTTTATGCTTCAATTTGTTAAAAATCTTTAATAAAAATACAATTGGAAAAAAATTAAGATTATTATCAAATACATTGCTGTTTCAATTTTGCTTCCTTTCAGAGACAGAGCAGTTCTCATCTCCTCCATGTTTACACAAGCTTTCCTAGGTTAACGATCATCTCCCTCAGCTCGGGCTGGTGACTAACTTCCTTCTGTATCTCATCAGCAGGATGGAGCTAGCCTCTCACTCGCTGATCTTATCTTTTTTTTTTATGAGGAAAAACATGAAACCCTCAGAGTTACTGACCTGGGAGCAGCCTTGTACCATCCTATCAGGTCTGCAGAGCACAATTATGTGTAATAACATGAAACAGGCAACAGTGTGTCTTGACAGCATGTATGTTTTTCTCTCTCAGTAGAAGCTTTTCCTCATGACCTAAACAGCTATGCTATCTCACATTTATAGCCAGACATTCTGCTAGGACAGTGTCATCGGTTTTAACAACCCTTCCATTAGTAATATCCCTATAACAGTCACAGCTAGAAATAGCAGAGCTGAAATATCAGTCACTGCTGTAGACTTGCCAACAGTCTGCACGGGGAGTGGAAGACCGGAGCGGCTGTGAAGAGTGAAAACAGTCAGACGACACTACACCTTTAAATATTTATTTTTTAATGAGAGCAGCTTTAACCTTTAGAGTTACTGCCCTAGGGCCAGCCTTGTATCATTCTGTCAAGTCTGCAGAGCACACTTATGTGCTATTGCATAATAAAAAAAAAATAGTCACTCGGCCGTTAACTGTGTGTCTTGGCAGCATGTATGTTTTTTTCTCTCAGAAGAAGCTTTTTCTCATGACAGATACAACTGCGCTAGCTCACACAGGTAGCCAGACACAGCTAGGAATAGTAGGGAGCAGAGTTGATATGTCAGTCACTGCGGTAGATCCGCCCACAGTCTGCACATGAAGTGGTAGTTTGAAGAGGCTGTGAAGAGTGAAAACAGGTATATACTGTATCGGCAACTACTTTAATTAGAGTACTCTTATCTTTTTACTGAGAAAAACGTTAACCTTTTGAGTTACTTACCTGGGAGCAGCCTCGTGCCATCCTGTCAGGTCTGCAGAGCACATTTATAATTAATATAATGAAACTACTCCTTTAAGTCGATACACGGGAGGACTGGACTACAGAAATATGTACCTAAGTGAGATATAGATTTCAGATTAAAAGTAAGAGATGTGATCACTTTTTAGAAAGAAGTTTCAATCGGAACAAAAGGAAACTTAATTATCTTACATGAGATGAGAAAAATAAGTAAAAGCAGCACAAATAATGTTCCTCACCTGGTACTAGATCTGGTATCTTCTTTTGCTGACATTTCAGGGCTGCCCCCCTCAGATTTTTGCGACGGCCCTTTATCACATTCGCTCTTTTTTCTTTTCTGATCCCTTTTTAGTTGGGCACTTGAGATCCCGGCGGTCTCCTCAGAGTCACTGTCTGCCCCTAGCTGTGAAGCAGAGGTGTGTGTCAGGCACTTGGAGGAATGAAGGTGTGTTTGTTCGGGTCTGTCCGTGTCTCTCTCTAACAGCAATACGGGGGCACTTTCCATTTTTAACGTCTCTTTAGCAGACACAGAGCCCTCTGGACGTTCTAAATGGCCCAGTTCTTTGGCCTTTATTAAGCTATAGGAAGCATTTATAACTTTCCCCGAGGAGTTCATATTTCTTAAGCTGTCCAGGCCATCTTCTCTAGCGTCCTCGCAGCTTCCACAACATACACACGAATTGATTAAACAGTTCGTGGCTGCTATGCTAAGTTTGTTCGCCTCTTCCTCGTCGTTGCTCGTCAACGGGTCTGAGGAAAGGGGAACCCGCCTGCTGGCTAAATCCGGTGACATTTCCGGGGACACGGGAGTTGAGAGAGATTTAGGATTAAAAATGACCGTGGCAGAAATCTTCATCCCACCAGTTCTGTGAGCAATGATTTCCGCGGTCTCCGCATCGTCACCGCTCGCGTCCCAGCCATTGAGGTATAACTGTGAATCCGTCGCTTCTAGACAACTACAGGAGTTTTGAAGAGAACCACTCGCCGCCAGTATTTTACTCCCATCGATGTTGTTGTTATTGCTTAAATCGCTTTCTACATCTTTCAAGAGATCGATGTTGTCCGCGTCCCTATTTTGCACGACGGTGTCTTGGCACTGAGGCGACTGCTTGGGATTGGAACAGGAACTGTTGACCCATGCTACGGTGCTCTCGGAGGTCCGTTGTCTGGAGAGACCTTCCAAGGCTCCTTCGAGGTCTTCCATGAAGAACACCCTATCCTCCTCATCATTGAGGCGATTAAGAGGACGTCTGCTGGGGGAGGCCTCCGTGCTAGAAGTAGTAGCCCTGTGTGCAGGTGACTGACAGACACTTGGTGGAGAAAGTAAAGAAGACATTTCATCACCTACTCTATGAACCATCATATTTAGCTGCTCCAGCTCCTGCTCATCATACTGCATAGAGCAGGCCAACTCGACCTCCGTGTTCTCGGCTTTTGATGAAAGTGGATCCTCCATAGGTAAGGCAGTGACTAAGACAGGAGAGATCGCCGTCGGCACTTCTGGATCTGTCCGGACTGGAAACTCCACATCTTGTGATATGCAAAGATTCCTTTCTAGAGTGTGCAGCTCTTCCTCCGTTAAGGTCTGAAGAAGATCTCTGCAAAGAGGTCGAAGAAAATACAATCATTTAGTCAAGAGCAAGAAGCTTATTGAGTATTGAACACATCTCAGTCTCTTATTTTAAATAGATTTTATTAAAGGAATTTTGCCACCGTGGGAACCTCCAAAATGGGTATTTTATCACTTTTCCAAATATATGTGATTACAAAAAGTGAAGACTCTGAGAGCTACAGCATTTCTCAATCCCCCTTAGTTACCTGAAAGCTTCCACTAGACACGACCAGAGGGACCAGAGGAGCTGACAGGCAGTGCTAAACACTTCTTATCTGATGACAGGGAAAATGAGTGAGCTTTTAAGGGACAGGGAAGAAAGTGCAGTCTATGAGGCTGTGTCTTGCTGTATTGAGAATCCACTGTTGTACTGTTATTATTTGAGTTAAGTTTTGAGACGCTCCCTCTTTCCTCACTCCTTGCTCACCCCCTCCCTCACTCCCTTGCAGCCTTCATGACTCCGCATGATTTGTTGATATTCTACTCCCGTGTTGATAAGAGGTAAGTAACTGGCGTCCTGGCAAATCCCCTTTAAAGAAACCAAAAACAACATTAAAATGTAGGCAAAAATCTTGATAAATTTTGTCATAGAAGTTAAAGAGAATCTATCGACATTGTTTTTTTTAACTAATTAAAACCAGATACTGATACTTATTCTTTTCTTCAAAGACAATTTTATTTTCCAGTTGTAATTCTGTTGTCTGTATAGGATTATGGGGGGCGGCCATTTTGCCTGAGCTGCTTTTAACAGCATTTAGAGAGATGCTTTACAGCAGTTTCATGCACATAGGAGCCTGTGAACAGGAGTAAACCCATTGACTTCTATAGGCGAGTTTTCTAGGCTCTGTGACCTGGGAAGAAGTCAGTGTGCAGGGAGGAGGAGCTGTGACATCTCCTATTGTGACTTGTGGATCCTGTGTTATCTTTACACATTGGTGTCACCTTTCAGTGTAAAACTGCCTGTGCTGATAAGGGGACTGCTGAGAATCTCTCTCTACAGAACAGGAAGTGTCAGGCTATTATTAGGCCTAGTGGCCAAAGTGAAAACTGCAGAATTTCAGTATTAAAAAAAAAAAAATACTGATGTATAACAAAAAAAACACACACATCTACGTAATGTATTCGCAGCATGACAACAGCTGGTTTGTCAAGGCCTCAAAAGTTTGTTAGAGAACATTAAAGGGAAACTGTCACATACATTATTCCCCTCCTTGCTGAGGACAGCACAAGCCAGTGTCAGGCTGTTTCCAGCACTGTGTCCCTTATTCTGTAAGATGCTGCAGTTTTAGAGCATTTACCCCTCAAATCTGCAGTTTTCAGCCAGAAAAAAAAGTCATGAAAAGAGTCAGTTTTTTGTACCCCGCCCACCTGAGGCTAGCCCCACCCACCTCAACTGATAAACCTATTACTTTGGATAGGTAGAAACACGTGAATTACTGAATAAGGTTTAAGCATTAAATGCTCTGAAACTCCAGCCTGGTGACCGGTTCTCTTGAAGGAACCAACAGCATCATGAAAATCAGAGAACAAACCAGATGGCTCAGAAATAAAGTTGTGGAAAAGTGTATTACAGGGTTAGGCGTTAAAAAAATATTTCCCAAGCTCTGAACATTACACAGAGCACTGTTCAATCCATCATCTTTAAATGGAAGGAGTATGGCACAACTACTTACCTACCAAGACATGTCCATCCAGTCCAGACAAGGAGAACACTAATTAGAGAGGAAAGCCCAGAGGGCCAAGGTCACTCAGGAGGAGCTGCAGAGATCCACAGCTCAGGTTCAGAAGAAAACTTTTAGTGATGTATTTCACAAATCTGGCCTTTATGGAAGAGTGGAAAGTAGAAAGTCGTTTATAAAAACTAGCCATATAAAATTCCTTTTTGCAGTTTGCAAAAAGCTATGTAGAGGACACAGAAAGTATGTGGAAGAAGGGGCTCTGCTCAGATGAGACCAAAATGCCAAATGCTATGTGTGGAGGAAAGCCTACAATGCACATCCCCCTGAACACACCATCCCAACCATGAAGCATGGTGGAGGCAGCATCATGCTGGGGGAGACTTTGCATCAGCAGACACTGGGAAGATGGATGGAGCTAAATACAGGCCACTCCTGGAGGAAAACCTGTTAGAGTTTGCAAAAGACTTGAGACTGGAGTGTAGATTCACCTTCCAGCAGGACAATAACCCTAAACATACAGCCAAAGCTACAATGGAAGGGTTTACTTCAAAGCATATTTATGTGTTACAATGGCCCAGTCACAGTCCAGACCTAAAACCCATGGAGAATCTGTGGCAGGACTCGAAAAAAAATTACTGTTCACAAACGTTCGCCAACCAATCTGACTGAGCTAGAGCTATTCTGCAAAAAATAATGGGCAAAAATTCCAGCTTCTAGATGTGCAAAGCTGGGAGAGACATCCCCAAACAGACTGTAGCTGTCGTTGCAGCTAAAGATGGTCTTATAGGGGGCTGAATACATATGCATGCCACAAATTAGTTTTTTAATTTGCAAAAATGTGGAAAAAACGTGTATCCTTTTCTTTATACTTCACACATACTCGCCACTCTTTATTGCTGATCACATAAAATATCAATCAAATACATTTAAAGGGGTTTTGCCAGGATCTCGTTTCATACCTCCTGTACCCAGCTCTTCAGCTGTGTGTGCTCAGAAAGGGGTGTGTGTGATTTGTTAGAATTGCATAATATGTGACCCAGCAGGATGACATCACCAGGCCTTTTCTTTCTCTAGTCAAAGAAAGGTCTGTTTATGTAAAGCATTGTGAGTAGCTGAGAGGTAAAGTTTTTGCGTCCAAGCACAAGGGTCCTAGGTTCAAATCCCTGCAGGAACCAAACCTGTGGATTTTTTTTCTCTTTATCAATGTACAGACCTTATTAAGGTTTCTTTTTTATTTATTTGCACTGTTTGACTAATTACTAAGGAGTACTGAGGACGGGAGTGGAAGGACAGCACCTGGGGTTTGAACACTCAGTAGCTGCCTGAGAGGAGAAATGATGTCTGAGCATGTGCGACCAGGAGTGAAGAGCTCTCAGCCCAGGTCGTATCCCCTGGAGATGAGTTGTAAACCATGGATTCTCTAAAGGAGCAGCTAAGACAAAAACGGTGCAGAATTTGTAATAATAATGAATGGTGAAAATGTTTGTTATTTCATTTGCAAGCTTCCCACGTCAACTTTACTTCGTGGCAAAACCCCTTTAAGTTTCGGGCTGTAATGTTTAAAAATAAAGGGTAGGAAGACTTTTGCAACTCATTGTACTAGATAGAATGTGAACACAGATTAACCTGCATGCCTGTCATCTGATAATGGACTACGCCATAGAAGTTAACCTACACAAACAGAGCTGTGTACACGGTATAATACAATAATTCCTATAGTACAGGTGTGCATATCTAAGTCACTGCAATGATTCACATCCAAAACAACAGAACATAAGGCAGCAAAACTATGCAAACTAAAAAAAAAAAGACAACTCTCTACATGGAATATTCATAGCTCCTGACAATCAGCGAGGATACAGCGAGAGAGGAGTATCTGTGCGATTTCAGAGAGCCTGAGGGAGGAAAAATTATCAAGGCAATAACAGTCTGATAACGTGATAGAGGAATCCACCAGGAGCGATTATCACAATATGTTGTGGGTTTTTTTATAAAAAAAAAAAAAAATCTTTTTGAACTGATAATTAGAATCAGCAGCACATTATTAGGACCGGAGGGCTCATCTTATACTCAGTCCATGGAGGGAATAATAAAACACATTTTTCTACTTTAAAAAGATATTTTTAGAAAAGTTCTGCAACAGAAATTTTATTTATTGGAAACCCTTTCTACAAGAAGGGTCCAAGCCCCCATACCTTCAAACAGAAGTAATAATTAACACTCCCATCTGTGCACCCACAAGAGCCGCCATCCGTGTGCCTCCCCATAAACACAGCCATCCGCGTGCCCCCCCCAAAAACACAGCCATCCGCGTGCCCCCCCCATACACACAGCCATCCGCGTGCCCCCCCATACACAGCCCGCCCACAACGCGTGCCCCCCCCATACACACAGCCATCCGCGTGCCCCCCCCCATACACACAGCCATCCGCGTGCCCCCCCCCATACACACAGCCATCCGCGTGCCCCCCCATACACACAGCCATCCGCGTGCCCCCCCCATACACACAGCCATCCGCGTGCCCCCCATACACACAGCCATCCGCGTGCCCCCCATACACACAGCCATCCGCGGCCCCCCCCATAAACACAGCGATCCGCGCACCCCCCATAAACACAGCCATCCGCGTGCCCCCCATAAACCCAGCCATCCGCGTTCCCCCCCATAAACACAGCCATCCGCGTGCCCCCCCATAAACACAGCCATCCGCGTGCCCCCCCCATAAACACAGCCAGGGCCTCTGCCCGCCCGTGCCCCCCATCACCACCAGCCATCCGCGTGCCCCCCATAAACACAGCCATCCGCGTGCCCCCCATACACACAGCCATCCGCGTGCCCCCCATAAACACAGCCATCCGCGTGCCCCCCATACACACAGCCATCCGCGTGCCCCCCATACACACCGCCCTCCGCGTGCCCCCCCATACACACAGCCATCCGCGTGCCCCCCATAAACACAGACCACCTCGCTGCCCCCCATAAACACAGCCATCCGCGTGCCCCCCCATAAACACAGCCATCCGCGGGCCCCCCCCCATAAACACAGCCATCCGCGTGCCCCCCCCCATAAACACAGCTATCCCGCTGCCCCCCATACACACAGCTATCTGAGCGCCCCCCCCCCCCAAGCTTCTCTCCCCTACTTTGCAAAATGGTCATAACAAAGGATAGATTCAGTCATATGAAAAAGTTTGGGCACCCCCATTAATCTAAATCATTTTTAGTCTAAATATTTGGGTGTTTGCAGCAGCCATTTCAATTTGATACATCTAATAACTAATATTGCACATTTTGTGTTTGATACAAATAAACCTCATTTCAATCCGAAATATTACTGGGGTCCATCAGATATTAGATATATAAAATTGAAATTGCTTTTGCAAACACCCAAATATTTAGAGCTCAAAATGATTAAGATTAAAACGGGTGCCCAAACTATTTCATAGGACTGTAGATAAACTTACTTACATCTCTTATTATTAGTATGGTCACTTTCATGGATCACGTGATGCTGCAACTAATCTGCATGTATACCATATACATGATGTCATCAGTGAAGGGCAATGGAGACGGGGAACCATGGGTGCTCTAGCAGTGCTGGGACGGTGGTGATGGGAGAGGTAAGTATGGGTTAATTTTCTATTTAAACACAGTGGGAGGGAGTTTTTTTTTTTTTTTTTTTTAAAAAGTCATGGAAACCCCCTTTAATGTTAGTTTTGCTATCTGTTCCCCTGTTCAGAAGATTTCACCGCACTTTGGTCCTGCAATATAGGTCCTGCATACCTTGGTTATAGGAGTCTGTAGGAGCTCAGGTGTAGGTTTTACGTTTCCATAAAACTTCAGTAAATCCATATCACACCTCGTCCTGAATTCATGAAATGTATATAATTTATTTACAGCAAAGCTATAGATGATCAGGTATAGTAACTCTCCAGGGTGCACCCATCACGTAAGATACTGTAATAGGCAATGCTGTAAGCCCAGATATACATGCGATGCTTTGGCCTGGGTTGGCCTTCTTCCATTCACATCTGGAGGATGAGGACACATGTGCAAGCGGCTGCAGCGTATAGCATGCAACACTGCTAAAGTAGCGTGGAAGAGTCAAGGAGCCCAGGGGTACAGTGAATGAGGCCTGAGGTCAGGCTACAAGTCATGCCCAACAACAGCCTCACAGAGTCATGTGCGTATCGAATGTTTGACTCTGGAAATGCTTGTATATTGATACACTCCAAAAATGGTCAGCACTTCCAAAAATTGGGGATAAATTCTGTCACTAGTCATTTTATTTCGGACTATGTTATGAAATCAATGGAAGTTTTCCATTAGAGATTTTTATATATAATTTTTTTACTAGTCTGGGTGGATTTGGTCTATGGAGCAGTTTTTGCAGTATTACGGGGGCGTGGAGTCGTGGGTTTTGGTGGCTTTTTTGGCAGGGAGTGGGAAAATTTAAACAAAAAAGGGGACCGATCCCAAAATATAAAATTAATTTGGGTTCCAGTTGGGTTTCAGGGCAAAGAGCAAGAGGAACTGGGTGCGGCCAGTGTCCCTTGTCCCATATTTTTCGCCTCACACATGAGGGGTGAAATTTGGGATGACTTTGGAAAGGCAGGCAAAGCACTGCCCCGAGGAAAAGTTTTCTTTTTCCCAAGGCAAACAATTTCGGGCCAAAATTTTTCACCCTGCTTTCAAAAAATTAGAAGAGTTCAAACCATTCATAAAAAACGACTGGGCTGAGGCAATTTTTTTATACCCTGCCATTTTTTTAAAAGATTTTCCCCCCCTGGGGGCCCCGGGCCCCAAAAAACCCCCAAAGTTAAGTTTTAGAGGGTCCGTTCTCACCCTTTAAAAATGAGTTGGGTTGGGGAGGTCAGGGAAAGCAAAAATCTGATGGAGGCAAAAAAACTTTTTTTATCAGAAGAAATTCAGGACCCCAAAATTTTGCGTTTTTTTTGGTTTTTATTTATTAATTTTTTGTTTTTTTAAAGTCATATCCAATAAAAAAAAATTTTACACTGACAAGCAAAAGGGAAACAATTTTTTTTAAAACTTGTGATTTTCCCGGGCTCCAAATCCCCGAAACCACTACAGCTTTGTACTTGAGGCTAACAAAAATTTTTAAATTTACAGTTTTCTACCGGTTTTTTTAAATACATAAATTTGGGAACTTGAAAAGTTTTTAAAAGCTTTCCTGCTTAGTTCTGCCAAAACCCTTTCCTTAACTGAAATTAAAAACTGTTTTCCCTCCAAAAAAATCAAAAGGGTTTTTTTATTATTTTGTTATTATTTTGAAATTTTCCACCTTGGTTTTCAAAAATCCCTGAATCCTTTGGGCTCGGGAATCTGATTCAAGCATGTTTGGGCCCAAAAAGTTTTTGAGCCCGGGTCCCCCTTCTACACCCCCCCAAATTTGTTGGGCAAAAGGATTTGGGATACAAATAAAAGTTTTTTTTCTTCAACTTTTTCCCACAATTTTCAAAAGCCCAAAAACATTTTTTCCCCCTTTTGTTGTCAGTGTCTGTTTTTCCCTAAATAGCTTGATTTTTGTACCCTTTAAGGTGAAAACACCGGGAAAGTTACCATTTTCTACAGTAAGTTTTTCACTTAAACATGCGGGGGGTGAAATGGGGAGTCAGGAGCCCGGAAAAGGGGGTTTGGGGAAAATTTTGGAAGGGGGCTGAGTCGGGGTTTTGGCTTCCCGGGACCCCAAACAGCCCAAAGAATGTAGTTGGTCCCCGGGGGGAAGTCCTGGCATTCACACCCCTAATCAACAAGTTAAGGGGGTTTATCCTACTTTATGTTTTGGTCAGGGGGGGTTTTCCCCACATACGGGTTTTGAAATTAAATTCACATTAAAATAGAAACAACTGGGCGGGAGTTTAAAACCTTGTTACATTGCAAATGTAAAAAGGTAACCCGACATACCGTGACGTACTTGCGGTTGGGGCCTATAAAACATTTTTTGGGCAAAAACAAAAGCCAAATTTGGATTTCTTTTGCGTGGGTTTTATACTCTTCTCGTGAGGGACACAAAAGCGTGTTTACCCCCAAAATTTGGGCCCTTCCCGGTTTTTTCTTGCGGTATCGTCGGGTGTTTTTTTTTGGGAGAAAACCCAACAGAAATTTGGGTTTTCCGAACGCTTTTTTTAAAACTTATCTTTACCGTCCCCCAACATATAAAAAAGGGGCAAGACAAGGTCCAAAAAAAAAACCGCTGACGCGTTTTGCACTTTACCAGTCCATATATCCAAAATATATATAGCAAATCTAAATTTTCTATCAAATCTATATAAAACTTATATATCTTTTATTATCTATATATACTATATATATCAATAAATATATATATATTTTCCACACACCCCCAAATTTGGCCAGTGGCCCCCCGGGTTCACTTTGGGTGTTTTTAGAAATGTTTTTTTGTGCAGGACTATACGTTGCATTTGGCATATATTGCTTTTAACTCATATAGGGAGGAGTGGATGCCTCCATTTTGTTTTTTTTGCACCCTGCCCACATCCACAGGTTGCTACATCAGTGCAGTGTGCTTATAAAGCTGGTGCCTTTTTCTCTCTGGATTATGGAGGTCTGAGGACCCAAATGAGAAGTCTGAATTGGACTCAAATGAGAGGTAAAAATAGAGTGGGACCGCCCGCTTTGAGATCCCATTATAAGTCGGGGGTGGCTTAAACAGTTTTGATCAAAACATGTGAACTAAGAATCTCAAAGTTTTTTTCACGTATTGTAGATAGCATAAATGCTTCTTTAGAGGTTTCCATGTTTTGTTTGATAGCCCTTTTAGCAAATAAAAAAGGTCACCAAAAAAGCATCAGTAATTTCACATCTGTCACTACACAGCCGTACGGCCGCTTTCATTGGATACGGATACAGAATTCATTGGCACAATATAAATAAAGGGTCATAACGAAGCAGAAAAAAAAAAATTCTTTTGTGGGGAATTCGTTTTTTCAGCATTTTCCATTTTACAACTAATTCTCTGGAAACAAAAGCAGTAAGATGCAAAATAAAAAAAGGTGCAACAATCACACAAACAGCGGCATCCTGAAATGTCTCGCTGGCATTTGGAAATGTCTGACATATGTTAATGCATCAAAAAGCTATTAGTTTCTCAGAGAATGTGCAAATATAGGAAACTGGGAGCAAATGCTTGTATGTACACAGCGCCCCGCAGAACCTGCTGATGGGAACATGCACAAAAAAAAGATATCAACGCTTGTAAGATGAAAATGGCATCAGTAGCATAGTTATTGCTGAGCTCCAGGGGTAACCTGAGCTGTGAGGAGAATGACACCTTGGATTTATTTTTTATTTTTTTATACTATTCTTTGCTTTCTAGGTGCAAAATTAAGCACTTTTCTTCATTAAAAATATCCTATCACTTCGTTGCTGTGGAGTTTGTCCAAGTCCTTCACCTATAGGCTGGTGTATCTGAATCCCAAACAAAGCATTATGGAAAAGGAGCTGAGAAGCTCTAGCATCCTCTATTGGATGTAATAAATCCTCAATTTCCTTTTGACCCACTGGGTCTTTGGAAAACAAAAGGGATATTTAGCCAAGCCAGCATCACCCATCTGTAGACAGCCGTTTTCAGTACAGAGCAGAGTGATGCTGGCTTGGCTGAGTGGGAGACAATGAGTGGCTCAGAAAGGGACGATCTCTCATTAGGGAGAGCACCATATAAGTGTGTGGAGATTCGAAATTGCCTTTTTGCACTCCACGAAGCATCTGCATATCACAAGGCATTATGGGAAAGGAGCTGAGAAGCTCAAGCACCCTTTACTGAATGTAACAAATCCTCAATTTGCTTTGGACCCACTGGGTTTTAGCAAAGCAAAAGGGATATTTAGCCAAGCCAGCATCACCGATCTGCAGACAACCGTTTCTCCACACACCTATACGGCGCTCTCCTGGAGGAGAGATCTTCTCTTTCTGAGCCACTCATTGCCTCCCATGCAGTGGGTAGGTTAATTTTCACATTGAGAGAGAGAATATTCAAAATAAAATCCAGAAAATCATACTGTATAAATTATATAAATGTATCTGCATTTTGCAATGTGCAGCGTAGAAAGAGACAGGGATATTGCGCTTACGCGTTTCAGGTTTAAACTCGATCGCCCTAAATCATGCAATGATGAAGGGCTATCAAGTTTAAGCCTGAAATGCATAAGCGCAATATTCCTGCCTTGTTCTAGGATGTTACCATCTACTGAATTTTGGAACCGTGAAATTCCTTAGAAGTCACCCAAAAAATAGTTGGTAATGTCCAGAATAGAAAAGACAGGGATATTGTGCTTACGCGTTTCAGGTTTAAACTTGATAGCCTTTTATCATGCTATGATGAAGGGCTATCAAGTTTAAGGTTATGTTCATACGATGTACTGTGGCGCATACAGTACACGCCGCAGCACATTCGGTGTTTCGGGAGCTTGCATTAATGCGCGCGTACACCCTCGGCGTGGGGGGTAGCCCGCCGGCTCCATTGACATTCATAACACGCGGCGCGTATTCGCCGCAAGTAATTGACATGTCACTTATCTCCCCGCGCGTACAATACGATCGTATGGACGAGCAGGGAGAGGAGGCGTAATCCATAATTCTCTATGAGAACTATGGGTTACCGTAATTTCTGCGCGCATCTCGCTCGTATTAGAGCACAACCCCGTGTGAACATACCCTTAGCCTGAAACGCATAAGCGCAATATCCCTGCCTTGTTCTAGGATGTTACCATCTGCTGAATTTTGGAACCGTGACATTCCTTAGAAGTCACCAAAAAATTGTTGGGAGTGTTCAGCATAGAAAAAAAGACAGGGATATTGCGCTGACCCATTTCAGGTTTAAACTTGATATCTCTAAATCATGCTATGATGAAGGGCTATCAAGTTTAAAGGGGTTTTGCCACCATGTAATGTTGACGTGGGAACCTCCAAATGGGTATTTAATCACTTTTCTAAATATATGTGATTAAAAAAAGTGAAAACTCAGAGCTACAGCTTTTTTCAATCCCCCTTGGTTACCGCAAAGCTTCCCCTAGTCACGACCCAGGAGCTGAAAGGCCGCCGCTGCCTGAATCACTTCTTATCTGATGACAGGCAAAATGAATGGTCTTTTAAGGCACCGGGTAGCAATATGTTTTCTTTTGTATACAGAATAACTAGCTGTAGTGTTATTAGATCCCTGCTTTATCTGATGAAGAAGCTTTCAAGCTGCTGTGTAGAATAGGTGTTCTCTTTTGTATACAGAATTCACAAGTTATGGTTTGATTATTTGAGTGAACATGTCACAGGATCCCCTTATGCAGGGCTCTGTGCTCTGGCTCAGTGTTCCCCAACTCCAGTCCTCAAGGCACACCAACAGGTCATGTTTTCAGGATCTCCCACAGAATGCACTGACAATAATGATATCACCTGTGCAGAATGCACTGACTATAATGAAATCACCTGTGCAGAATGCACTGACTATAATAATATCACCTGTGCAATGCTAAGGAAAGCCAGAAAACATGACCTGTTAGTGGGCCTTGAGGACTAGGGTTGGGACCTCTGCTCTGGCTGTGTGCGTCTCTGTCAGCTCCGTGATTTGTTTACATTACATTAGCTTCTTAGCAGATAAGGTTTCTCCTGACAGTGCAGTGTATGAGCCTGTGTCTTGCTGTATTGAATCCACTGTTGTACTGTTTATTAGTTCACTTAAGTTTTGAGACGCTCCCTTAGATTCCTTACTCCCCCCTCCCTCTCCCTCTCTACAGCAGCTTCATGACTCAGCGTGATTTGTTGACATTCTGCCTGGGCTAAGCTGAAAGGTAAGAATCTTTGTCTCTCGCAAATCCCCTTTAAGCCTGAAATGCATAAGTGCAATATCCCTGCCTTGTTCTAGGATGTTACCATCTACTGAATTTTGGAACCGTGACATTCCTTAGAAATCAACCAAAAAATAGTTGGGAATGCCCAGAATAGAAAAAGACAGGGATATTGCGGTTACGTGTTTCAGGTTCAAAATTCATAGCCCTTAATCATGCTATGATTAATGGTCATCAAGTTTAAGCTTAAAACGCGTAGGCGCAATATTCCTTCCTTTTTTAGGAATTGGAAGCTGGATTTTATTTGTATTATTTTTCAATCAATATGTTTTGCTCTTATAGGATATGCCGGACATTCTCAACTATTTTTTGGTGATAACAAGCGGTGCTTGTCCTGCACTGATCCGAGCATTCCCATAGCCGGTATATCGGTGAGCTGGTTTCAGTGATCATTTTGATTCCTCTTTTCCTCTGTACCAGTTAGTCATTTATCGTTACCATAGTACTTGTTTGAGTTACATTACGTATTTAACCCATTCACCCCCCCCCCCCCCGAATGTACAAAGCCCAGGAATAAATGGCGCTCTATAGGAAATAACAAGAATAATAATAATAATTCCTAAGGAGTAAGACATCAGTATATATTTGGACTACTAAGCTCCATACTGGTTTTGTATTCAAGAGATCTAATGGAGCGCTATTACAGGTAAAGTCAATGGAGCCATTACATAGTACAGTTGAAAAAAGACATATGTCCATCAAGTTCAATCAAATGTGGGGAAAATGTGGGGAAAATGTGGGTGAGAGGTGGGAGATAAAGAGTTTAAACCCAGCTTCCCTGCTGGTGAATGCTTTGAAACCCTTAAGGCAAGAACCAATCTGCTCTAGGAAAGATTTCATTTCTGATCCCAGAGTTGCCATCAGACTGGATCTAGAATTTTATATGGCTACATATGCATATTTTTTAGTTTCAGGTAGTTATCTAAGCCTTTCTTGAAACCCTTTCTTGTTCCTGCTGTGACCAGCTCCTCAGGCGGCTATTCCACAGATTTACAGTTCTCACAGTGAAGAACACTTTTCTCCTCTGGATATTGAATTCTTTTGTCTCCAGCCCAAGGGAATGTCCCCTTGTCTTTTGAGGGGTCTTTACAGAAATATTTTTTTCCCCACAGTTTTTGTAGGGACCAGTAATATACTTATATAAAGCCGTCTTTTCTCAAGACTAAATAAGTTCAATTCTACTAACCTCTCCTCATAACTAAGACGCTCCATTTCCCTTATAAGTTTGGTTGCTCGTCTTTGCACTCTCTCTAGCTCCATTAAATCTTTTCTATAAACTGGAGCCCAGAAACTGAACAGCATTTTAAGTGTGGATCGTCACCAATGCTTTGTACGCTTTCAGAATGACTCCATTGTTTTCCCTTATAATTTTGGTTGCTCGTCTTTCACTCTTTTAGCTCCATTAATTCTTTTCTATAAACTGGACCAGAACTGAACAGCATATTTTTAGTGAGGTGCACCAATGTTTGTGCGGGTTTAAATTACATCCTTGTCCCGCGAGTCCATGCCTCTTTTAATACACGCCAATATCTTACTTGCCTTAGAGGCAGCTGATTGACATTGCATGCTGTTCTGTAGTCTATGACCTACAAGGAACGCCCAGATCTTTCGTAACAAGTAATTCTCCCACTGTAATTCCATAGTATCTGGAACAGTTGTCATGGGTCCATTACAAATGTAAGTCATGATGCTGGTGTGAACACAGCCTAAGGAAATCTCTGTACGATGAGGTAACGTATTTGGTATCAGTCCAACAGCTGACACGGAGCAGCAAGCGCCTAATGCTTGATAAACACATTGACACGCTCTGCCAGGCACACTGCAAACAAACAGAATGCTAATAACATGTAGTAATGATTATAGCTCCAGCGGAACGATAAAAGAGGCTCGTTTTATGGACGTCGTACATGGACAAAAAAAGCTGTATTAATCTGATTAGCCGAGCTCACAAAAATAACCGGACAATCTGGAATACGACCGACATGCTGCGGCCTTAAGGCCAGAAAGTAAGAAGGTCAACAGCAGCTATCACATCCCGGCCTCCCCACCCCGAGAGGGGCACAATGCAACGCATCGTCTTCATGCTTCTCATGTGTTATTTCCCAAAATGAGAAAAATATAAAAAGCCATTCATCCATGAGCTGAATAATTACCAGAGCGGAGCCGGGGAGCCTGTATAAATAGAGGAGTTATTAGAAATGGGCGAGACCGAGGCAGGGAAGAAGCAGCCGAGACAGACTGCACTACGCTACAAACCTAGAATGGGAAGCAGAGCTGTATATGGGTCTTTTTCCTTTCCTTTGCGGGACATATTCTTTCCATACGTGCTGAATGGCTGCGATAAGGGGTGTGCTGTGTAGTCACAATAAGGGTATGTTCACACGGCTTATTTCGCCGTTTATTGCGCTTTATATGCAGCAAAATGCGCGCCGCAATTACAGTAATTCATAGCCCTCATGGAGAGCTATGGATTACACGTCGTCCACCCACGCGAACAATATGATTGCATTGTACGCGCGGGGAGAGAATTGACATGTGAATGGTTCGCGGCGCTTACGTGCCGCTGACAATACTTTTCGATGGGGCCGGCACCCCCGAAACTTTGGAAATACGCACTGATCAGTGCGACTACTACAACACACGGCGTATTGCATCGCGTACTGTATGCACCACAATGACGCCGTTTGAACATACCTCCTCAGAAGTGGGAGAGAGGGGGAGACAGAGAGAGAAAAAGAAAGAAAAAATGAAAGAGGAAAAGAAAAAAAGAAAGAGGGAAAGAAAGAAAGAGAAAGAAAGAGAAAGAAAGAAAGGAAAAGAAAGAAAGGAAAAGAAAGAAAGGAAAAGAAAGAAAGGAAAAGAAAGGAAAAGAAAGAAAGAGAAAGAAAGAAAGGAAAAGAGAAAGAAAAAGAAATAGAGAAAAAAAGAAAGAAAGAGAAAGAAAGAGAAAGAAAGAGAAAGAAAGAAAAAAGAAAGGAAAAGAAAGAGAAAAAAGAGAAAGAAACAAAAACAAAGAAGAGAGAGAAAGAAAAACAGAAAGAAAAGAAAAACAAAAAGAAAGAAAAGTAAAGAAAGAAAGAAAGAAAGAAAGAAAGAAGGAAAAGAAAGAAAGAGAAAAGAAAGAAAGGAAAAGAAAGAAAGAGAAAGAAAGAAAGGAAAAGAAAGAAAGGAAAAGAAAGAAGAAAGAAAGAAAGAAAGAAAAGAGAAAAAGAAAGAAAGAAAGAAACAAAGAAAAAGAGAAAGAAAGATAAAGAATGAGAAAAAAAGAAAGAAAGAGAAAGAAAGAGAGAAAGAAAGAAAAAGAAAGAAAGAAAGAAAGAGAAAGAAAGAGAAAGAAAGAAAAACAAAGAAAGAGAGAGAAAGAAAAACAGAAAGAAAGAAAAACAAAAATAAAGAAAGAAAGAAAGAAAGAAAGAGAAAGAAAAAGAAAAACAAAAAAGAAAGAAAGAAAAACAAAAAGAAAGAAAGAAAAAAAAAAACAAAAAGAAAGAAAGAAAAACAAAAAGAAAGAAAGAAAAAGAAAAACAAAATGAAAGAAAGAAAAAGAAAAAACAAAAAAGAAAGAAAGAAGAAGAAAAAAAAAAAAGAAAGAAAAGAAAAAAGAAAAAAAAAAGAAAGAAAGAAAAAGAAAAACAAAAAAGAAAGAAAGAAAAAGAAAAACAAAAAGAAAGAAAGAAAGAGAAAAAGAAAAACAAAGAAAAACAAAGAAAGAAAAAGAAAAACAAAGAAAAACAAAGAAAGAAAAAGAAAAAGAAAGAAAGAAAAAGAAAGAAAGAGAAAGAAAGAGAAACAGATGGAGAGCGAGGATGAGAACTGGAAACAGAGGAACAAAACAATATGTGCTTTCTATCAGTTTCTAGGGGTTCAGACGTTCCCTTTTCGTGTTCTGACAATTAGATGAGTGTGAGGTGTTGTGCTGCTGATGATCAGATTTAAGCTGTGAGAAAAACTAGTAGAAAGTGTTCACTCTCCCTGTAGCGCCACCACAGGGGTAATGGAGCACTACACAATTCATACTGAAATCCCCTGGCTGTCTGTGTAATATATGGCGGTGCTGCCCCTCCAGAGAGCGAGATGCTCTTGCTCTTCGAGGAGCCCCTATATAACCTCTAGTTCTCTAATATACGGCCTCTCCTATATCCCCTGTAGATTCTTCACAGGAAACAGCTATTTACTGAAATCTATCTTACTGACCATGCCTTCCACACTGAGCTTGTTATAAGGACTGCAGACCTCGTTGTCTCCCCCGGTGAGTGTTTTTGGGGGTGCAGCGAGTAGAATGGAGCAGGAGGGTGTGGAATCATAATTAACATGCTGAGGATAACAGCTCAGAGCAGGGGTGCTGTGCAGAAAATTAGCTTCAATTAGATGACACCAGTATTTTCGGGATGCTAACAGCTGAATTAATTTGACTTAATCCCCAGGTATTATCTCAGAAGCAGCATATCATTATTAAGAGGCAACCGAGAAACAGAATATGCTCCTCGCCCGCTGCAGCAGAGGCCGAACCAAAGTGTCCTCAGAAAACATTTGTTTCTGTAGGTAATTCATTCTTCCAGTATACTCGAAGTATACTGGAAGTACGCACTTCTTGTACGCCGGGGAGGACGGACGCTCTCCATGAGAGCTATGAATTACCGTTATTGTGGGGCGCATTTTGGGCATATTACAGCACAATTATGCACCGAAATATGCCTGTGGGCCCCAGGATAATGTATGACAGTTTGTTGTCTCAAGCAGACTTACCCTATACAATTGGATCTATAGTGTAATGTTTATGGGGGCATCCTGTATGTCCCCTGACATATGTAGAGGCAAACAGGCCTCAATAAGCATGCCATGCCATACAACTGCATGGACATAGGAGCCTGTGAACAGGGGCAGACCCATTGACTTCTATAGGAGAATTTTCTATGCTCTGTGACCTGGAAAGAAGTCAGTGTGCAGGGAGGGGAGAGGGGGCGCTGTGACATCTCGTATTGTGAATCCACCATACACTGCACCGGCAGGACCCTATATACACCCAGAGTTCAGAGCCTCCTGCTTTACACTGCACGATGTTGCCAAAAATGAAGATTATGAAGAGGGGAGGGGATCCTTTGAATGTTTATAGGGTAAGTGGTATATAGGGACAGGACCGTCCTTATTAGGACGATTTTCCTGTGTCTTTGGTTAGGCCAGGGTTATAGTAGGTTGTTTTTCCCCATTTATAGGGCTTAATAGGGCTTCCACTGTCCCTCACTCTTTTCTATTGTGTTTTGTTTTTGAAGTTGCTTTAGTAGCGCTGCGCTACTTATTTTATATACTTTATATTAAAGGTTAAGTTTTAATGACCATATAGTCCTCCCTTGGTTCTTTTTATGAAGAGGTATGGCAAACCGCAACGGATAGTGAAGTCTGTGACGATGCTGAAATCTCCAGGCTCAGATGACCGTTCTATGGCAACTGTGCGGTTTCAGCAATGATTGGTGTAAATGTTTCCGAAACTTCCAAGACAAAACGGATTTAGTCAAGTTAGGGTATGTTCACACAGCGTGTTGGATCCGTTTTTGGATCTGAAAACCGCATCCAAAATAGCTGTGTAAATCGCATCTAAAACACATCCAACATGCAGCTGTGTGTTTGGATGCATTTTTGCTGCAGCAGGAACGCACCCTATAGTTTTAAATAGGGCGTCTGCTGCGTCTTTCGGATCAAGAATTGACATGACAATTCTTTGAACGGATGCGAAAGACGCAATGAGACGCAGCGGAGATCACTCGTCTGAACTCCAATGCGTGTTTTAAATTAAAAGCAATGTAGGATCACACTGCTAATGCTAAGTTCACACGGCTTAAACTGGGGCGCATTTCGGTCTGTATTTTGTGCCATACTACGCTCAAATACGGGCGAATTGCGCCCCAGTCATTACGGTAATCCACAGTTCTCATAGGGAACAATGGATCACGTCTCCTCTCCCCGCTCGCACAATACGCCGCGGGGGGAGATAAGTGACATGTCAATTGCTAGCGGAGAATACGCGCCGCTAGTAATGATAGTCTATGGGACTGGCGAGCTGCTGGCCCCCCGGGAGAACGCGCCAAGCTCCCTAAGTCCCGGCGTCATTGCGGGCCTTAAAGGGGATTTATCGTTTGAGCTGCTCGTGCTGTTCTGCTAATTTTCTCAGATTGAGTTTGAAATCCAGGGGCGTGTTCTTCCTCTCAGCAGGCGTGTCTCCCCTCCCACGAGGCGTGTCTCCCCTCCCACGAGGCGTGTCTCCCCTCCCACGAGGCGTGTCTCACCTCCCACGAGGCGTTTTCTCCCCTACCCCGGGGGGAGATAAGTGACATGTCTTCCTACGAGGGTGTCCGCCCTAGAATGGTGTCTATCACTGAGGGGAGTGCTGCCCCCCGGGCGTCGCCCCACTCCCAAGTTCCCCCCCATGGCGTGTCTCCCCCACACGATTATCGTTTTCCCCCCTCAGGCTGTTCTCAGAGTTTCCTCCCCCGAGGAGTTTATCCACGGGCGTGCCTCCCTCTCCACGAGGCGTGTCTCCCTCCCAGAGGCGTGTCTCCCCTCACTGAAGAACTGTGACATCATTTTGTTTGAAGCAGGGGATGCAGAGGGTTGTCTTGATATAACAGCTCTGTAGCCTCCTGCCTGCTTATGTCTGCAGCCTTGAGGCTCCACAAGCTGCAGCGAGCACCTATTATATCTATTATATCTCTTAGTTTACACACTGAAAGCCAGCAGCTTTAACTTCTGTTCTAGTGGTGTTCAACCAAATTGTACTGACAACAGGCAGAGGCCTTTACTCAACTACAAGGACAAAATGTCAGCTTCAAGTAAAGATCTCTGCTTGCTGTCAGTGATATGAGTGAAAACAGTGGGGTGAGAAACAAATCAGCTTTGAGAGAAGACCCTGCTCAACCTGTAACTGACTTGGGCTGATGGTTTTACAACAAAGGGGTTTGGAGTTCTAGTCCCTCACCGGGTATATTCCCCCCCCCCCCCTAAATTCTACAGATATGTAGAGAGACCTAAAATATATATGTGAATCTCTAGAATGATATATATACACATACATAGCTCCCCTATATCATGTCTCATCCCCAAGAGTATATGCATTGTATCACATATGTTGGAAGTGCTTGGTGTGACTGTGAGGATGGGACACTATAAAGGGGAGCTTTCTGCGTGTGTGTGTATATATATAAAATTATAGATGTCTACACATATATTTTCATATCTTTACATATGTATACAATTTATAAAAGAAAAAAAAAAAAAGACGATGGGACTTGAACTCCCAACCTCTGTCTTGCCAAGCTGATCACCTATGCACTGCACTACACAAGCAGCTCATACAGACAGTGTTGAATCCTTATGTTATACACTACAGATAATGACGTCATAAGGAGGCGGGGCTTGCATTCGATCTGAGGAACAGAACGCCCTGGCCATGACGTTTCCTGTCTAGGGGCATATCCCAACAGGCTGAATGAAATGTCAGCCAGCCAATCACAGTGCAGGGGGCGTGTCTAGGGCACAGGAATCGACCAGGGGGCGTTCTGACCAGCAACAGCAGAAATAGAAGACAGATTTACAGCGAAGCTGATATCTGCTAAACCAAGTGACAGAGGTAATGCAACCCAATTACAAAAGTGCTTATTTTTACTGTCCCCATAATCTGAGACATGATCTTTGTAACGATAAAACCCCTTTAATTACTCCCTGCAATTATGCCGTGTGAACATACCCTAATTGTTAGATGCGGGTTTTTTGTCCGATACACAGATCAAAACATGCATTAAAAACTGATCCAAAATCAGATCGAGCATGCCGTGTGGATATACCCTAAAGGTATGTTCACACGGCGTTTTGGGATGCGTTTTGGGATCCACGTTGGATCCGAAAATCACATCCCAAAACAATGCGTCAATGCGTCCTAAATGGATCCAATACGCAGCTGTGTGTTGGATGAAGCAGGATCGCACCAATCATTTTAAATAGGGCTCTTTCTGCGTCTTTCAGACCAAGAATTAACATGTCAGTTCTTGGAACGGATCCAAAAGAAACAATGAGACGCGCATCGGTGATCACATGTGTAAACGCCGATGCGGGTCTCCTATTAAAAGCAATGTAAATCACACTGCTATTTAGAAGTTACGTGTTTGGGTCCGTTTGGGGTCCAACAGATGGATCCAAACATGCAGCTAAAAGCGTATGTTCAAATAGAGTAAACACGCCGTGTGAACATACCCTTAGCGGCAGCAGATACGCAGAACAGAGCTAAGGGAGGGAAATTCAACGTCGTTTCTGCACCAATAAATGTTTGAGTACAAGAATAAGAATACAAAACCCCATGAACTAGTAAATAATATATGTAAAATATTACAGCAGAGACAGAGCCTCGGGGTTGAACACTTATCAGTAGGACACCGGGGATCCTTAGAAACAACAGGTGCAGCCATGCAGACAATACATGAAAAGCGTCCTCTTCGTAAAGGAGAGCCATTAACTTGCCTGATTTTCCGTAGCAATGTGTGGAACGGCCGGAACAGTTCGGACATGTCTTCCGGTTTGCGATCGAGGTTTAGTGGTCCTTCAGAGTAAACAACAAGCCCGCTGGGAAGAAGACAGAGACAAAGATTACAATGGAAGGGAAAAACTATTATGTCAAGTGGATACAGAGCTTCAAACCCAGCGATCAAACATTGGAGGTTTCCAAATAACCTCGGTTTACCTTACGGACATAGGTTTTTACATCTGTGTTGGAGGTGGAACCGGACCCATTCTACAAAGGACATCAATGGCGCCTGATAGACCCCCATTGACTGTCATTGCCGACAGAGGTTCGGAACGGAATGTGAACCAGCCCTGATTACAATTGTGCGCAAAAAATTCCATAGCCCGGCAGAAGTTTTGCTTTCTTGGCCTTTTTTCAGAGAATATAAATGATAACACAAGACCTTTGTTTTCACTCATGGTTAGTGGTTGGGTGAAGCCATTTATTGTCAAACTACTGTGTTTTCTCTTTTTAAATCATAATGACAACCAAAAACATCCAAATGACCCTGATCAAAAGTTCACATACCCTGGTGATTTTGGCCTGATAACAAGCACAGAAGTTGACACAAATGGGTTTGAATGGCTAGTAAAGGTAACATCCTCATCTGTGACCTGTTGCTTGTAATCAGTGTGTGTGCATAAAAGCTGAGTGAGCTTCTGGGATCCAGACAGACTCTTGCATCTTTCTTTCAGCCACTGGCGTTTTTGGATTGTGAGTCATGGGGAAAGCAAAAGACCTATGGGAAAAGGTAGTTGAACTGCATAAAACAGGAAAGGGATAGAAAAAGATATCAAAGGAATTGATAATGTCAGTCAGCAGTGTTCAAACTGTGATTAACAAATGGAAAATCAGGGGCTCTGTAACAACCAAACCACGGTCAGGTAGACCAACATCGGCTGAAATCCAGGACTCTCTGAAAACTAGCAGTGCGGCTGCTTCAAGATGTACAATAAGGAGGAACTTGAAGAAAAATTGGTCGCCAGAAGAAAGCCATTACTGCCCAAATGCCACAAAGTATCTCCCTACAATAAACCAAACAGCACAGAGACCAGCCACAAAACTACTGGAACAAGGTCATTTGGAGCGATGAGACCAAAATCAAACTTTTTGGCCACAGCCATAAACGTTACATTTGGAGAGGTTTCAACAAGGCCTATGATGAAAGGACCATTCCTACTGTAAAGCACGGAGGGGATCGCTGATGTTTTGGGGATGTGTGAGCTACAAAGGCGCAGGATACTTGGTCAGAGTTGAAGGAAAGATGAATGCAGCTCGTTATCAGCAAATACTGGAGGCAGATTTGCACTCATCAGCCCGGAAGCTGCACATGGGACGTACCTGGACGTTCCAACAGGACAACGATCCGAAACACAAGGCCAAGGCGAGCGGTCATTGGCTACAGCAGAACGAGGTTCTGGAGCGGCCATCTCAGGCTCCTGACCTCAATATCATTGAGCCACTCTGGGGAGAAGTCAAGCAAAACGCAGTCCATGAAAGAGAGCCCAGGAATTTACAGGAACTGGAGGCCAAGAAGAACGGGCGGCTTTACCATCTGAGAAAATAAAGAGCCTCATCCACAACTACCACAAAAGACTTCAGGATGTCACTGATGTTAGAGGGGGCAATACACGGGATTAAGAACTGGGGGATGGGAACTTTTGATCAGTGTCATTTGAATGTTTTGGTTGTCATTATGATTTAAAAAGAGAAAACACAGGAGTTTGACAATAAATGGCTTCACCCAACCACGAACCATGAATGGAAAAGAAGTTTTTGTGTTATCATTCATATTCTCTGAAAAAAGGCCAAGAAAGCAAAAAAATCAGCCGGTGTATGTAAACTTTCCAGCACAACTGTATATGGTCAAGCAAATCGTTTTAAAGCAAAGTTGGACAAACCAGGTGTCGTTCAATGATCCTCATGCCCTCCCCTACCACCCAGAACCAAAAGGCACCGACTGATTAGTGTAAGCTACAGCATAAAGCGCTCTCTCCCTGCTAAAGTGGGACACACTGCTCCTGCCAAGCTGAGAATGGGCACAGTGGCTGGTATATAGTGACAGCGCTCTGTGCTCTACTAAAACCTATTGCAGCCGGCAATAGACGTCTTGTGAATAGACGCCTGCTAACGGGGTTGCTTCAGGGTAGCATGCAAGTGAGAAGATGGCAAGGGACTAGTAAGAGGTTCTGCTGTGACTACTCGGGGGAGCTGCTGTTACCAGACTGTGTGGGTGGTTTATTCTGACAGCATTCTGCTCTGCAGGCAGCCAACATCTTGTATACGCTATGAATGCCTACTTAGAGAGGGTGCACATGATAAGGAAATGGTGAGGGGTCTTGCTGTTACTACTGGGGGGATGCTGCTGTCGCCAATCTGCATGTCGGGACCTGCTGAGACACAGTTGGGGGGGCATTGCTGTATCTATTGAGGAAGTGGGGGGGGGCCTAGGGATGATGAAGTGCAGAATTAGATTATTACCACTAAAAAAGTAGAAGGATGAAGAGATCAGGCGATACCTTTTAGAGGCTGACAGAATAGAATGTAGCCAGGTTACCGCTCCATCGTAGGTCTGGACGGAAACCATAAGGCACATGCAAAGGAGAAATACTGGACAGAAATCCAGCAAACCTCAAAAAAAATAGCATTAAAAAAAAAAAAAAAAAAGATTCCTTTATTGTGGATGAAAAATATGTAAAAACTTAGCATAACCCTAAAGGGAAAAAAAAAATGCTGACGCATTTCGAACTGTCAACCCTTAGTCGTCACCTAGCTATTTTTGTCAGATAAGATCATAACATCATGTCTGATGAAGAGAGCTAGTACTCTCAAATACATGTAGTTCGCCTCTAAAAGGTATCGCCTGATTTCTGTACTCTTCAACTGCTTTCTGTACTAACACAGTACAACATTATACTACTACCACTAAAAAAGGTGAGGGATGACTATATCTTCCATTGTGTGCTCTGTTTTGTCTAATGGTGACAGGGCCAGAGGTGTTGTTGCTCACTTTTGACTTCTGGAACCGGCTCATAGACCTAGCTAAGACTCTGTTCACACTTGGGCTATGTCCCCACTAAACAGGATTTTCTGCAGGACGTTTTTTGACACCGCCGGCGGTCCGAAAAG
This sequence comes from Phyllomedusa bahiana, assembly GCA_025379985.1. Classification (NCBI taxonomy): domain Eukaryota; kingdom Metazoa; phylum Chordata; class Amphibia; order Anura; family Hylidae; genus Phyllomedusa; species Phyllomedusa bahiana. The sequence continues at coordinate 165,795 of JAODAL010001338.1, read as the reverse complement.
CTTAGGACATGTTGATTCTTCCACCTGGTTTTCAGGCAGAACATGAACTTGTTTTTGCGAAGGGGGAGGGCTTGAATCCTCAAACAGCAGAGAAAAAAACCTCTCTGCGTGCCAAAAACAGACCAAATACTGGTCGGAAAACCCGACCGGTATTTGGTCTGTGCTGTGTAAAAACATTCTGTAGTCTCTATAAAACAATTTTTTTTCTGCTAGTTTTTGCTGCTGCTCGTATTTGTAACTTGTTGCAAAAAACGACAAAGCAGGGCAGAAAATGTACTATTAAAGGGGTGGCCTCACTACAAAGATTGCTGCTTTTCATGTTAAAGATCTTGCTAAAAAAAGTCTCTTTGGAATATGTGTCCATTAACAGTGTCCTACCTATTCCTAGATATCCCCTCTTTTATGGGTTGCATCAGCTCCTCAGGTCACTATAGCTACAGACCTGTTCAGTCTCTCCTGATAGGCTGCCAGCACTGGTCGCTATAGCTACAGACCTGTTTGATCTCTCCTGATAGGCTGCCAGCGCTGGTTTCTTTAGCTACAGACCTGTTTGATCTCTCCTGATAGGCTGCCAGCGCTGGTTGCTATAGCTACAGACCTGGCTTCTACTGCAGTCTAGTAGAAGACAGTAAACGCCCCTGAATTCAAAATGAAACCAAGAAAACAGGACTGAATCAATGTAGTGAGACAACCCCTTTAAAGTCTATGTAAACCACTAGACTTTTTTTTTTGCACTTTTTGGTGTATTTTTTGCATGTTTCTTGCTGCTTTTTTTGCAGAAATCCATAGCAATTTTAAGTCTGTGCCTTTCTGCAAAAAGATGCACCAAAAATGTGGCAAAAAATTCGAGTTTTGTGCTGGTTGTGACATGCACTGGACAAAAAACTCCGTGTTATGAACGATTTTAGGATCTGGTTTTCAGTGACCTTTTTGTCCAATGCTGTGGAGACCTGACCTTACTGTGCAGATTTCCTCATATCTGCCAGGAAGAATAGCGCAGCACGCGGCCCTATTCTCCGCGTCATGGCAGACATCACGACGGCACCCAACCCATAACTGGAAATGGCAACGCACATGTGCACAGAGACTCGTCCAGCCTTCTTCAAGACCCAGTTACTAAAAGTTTGCAAGTACAGATTTCTACGCTGGAGGTTGCTCAAACGGACGTCAGTCATGGAACTTGAATCATGGGCTGCGGTATAAGTAGAAACGTAGGGTGCCAACACTTACCATACGATAGCTAGTCTTGGGATTGTAAACATTAGTGCTGGTTCATAATCATCAATCATGTCTTGAGTGAGGTATCCAAGCTTTAAGGCTCTAAATAGACGATGACAGAGAAAGCAGCGTTATGAACTGGAGAAGGTCCTACACATAAATCAATGGCTTCTATACAAATCACAGCATGAATCGTAGAATGGGGGCAGGTGGCTTCATACGCATCGAGGGGACGCAGGGATAGTCCTTGAGGCCACATCCAAACTATTTGGCATTTTTCCTTAGCATGGACCCCGCTGCGACATGTTGGGTATGACTGCTATTCCAAGGGACCGTAGAAATCCTGCAAGGACCATCTGCAGACAACATTCATAGACCGCAGGTGTTGTCATAGACAGAAACCATTTATCAATACAGTTTAACACTCCGACAGTATAAATGTGGATTAGACAGTCTAAGGCGATGCTTTTGTGATCCGTTTTACAAGCATACAAAACGGATCAAAAAAAAGGATCAGCTGTTGCGTTTTTGGGATCCGCTTTTCGGATGCAGTTTTGATGCAGTTTTCAGTGCTAAAATAAACGGATCCGTAAAACGGATCCAAAACGTCGTGTGAGCACAGCCTTAGGCCATGTTCACACGGCTTGAATTTGGACGTATTTCAGTCCGTAATTACCGGAGTGCGCAAATTACGGCTGAATACGTCCCAGTCATTACGGTAATCCACAGTTCTCATAGAGAACAATGGATTACGTCTCCTCTCCCTGCTCAGCGAATACACCACAGGGGGAGATAAGTGACATGTGAATTACTAGCAGCGTATACGCGCCGCTGGTAATGAAAGTCTATGGGCCGGCGAGGTGCCGGCCCCCTGCTCCCACCCCGGCCACATGGCGTAATTGCGGGGCATAATTACGCCCTGCAAATACACCGTGTGAACCTAGCCTTACAATGCGGCACATCTATGACTTTGTTAAATCTCTCACTCTCGCTCCACCTCCTCCTCACCCTGTCGGTGTTCCTCAGGGGTCAGTCCTGGGCCCACTACTCTTCTCTATCTACACTGTTGACCTGGGTTAGCTCATAGCATCATACAGCTTTCAGTACCAGTTGTATGCTGATGACACCCAACTCTACATCTCCGGCTCAGATGTCACCTCCCTACTCTCCCGGATCCCTGACTGCCTGTCGTCCATTTCCTCCTCCTTCTCCTCCCACCTCCTAAAACTAAATGTGGAGAAAACAGAACTCATCATCTTTCCACCATCCAACTCTACCCCTGCCCCTGATCTCTCTATTACAGTCAACGGCTCTACCTCTCACCGGTCCCACAAGTCCGCTGTCTTGGGTAATCCTAGACTTTGCTCTATCTTTCAAAAACCCCACATCCAAACCCTCACCTCTGCCTGCCGCCTCCACCTGAAAAACAGCTCTCGCATCCGCTCATTCCTCAACTATGACACTACAAAAATGCTGGTCCATGCCCCTGTCATCTCCCACCTAGACTACTGCAACATCCTTCTCAGTGGCCTCCCGGCTAGCACCCTCGCTCCCCTCCAATCCATCCTCAACTCTGCTGCCCGTCTGATTCACCCCTCTCCTCGCTACTCCTCTGCCTCTCCCCTCTGCCAATCCCATCACTGGCTTCCCATTGCCTAGCAAATCCAGTTCAAGCTACTAACCCTCACCTACAAGGCTCTCCATAACCTCTCCCCTCCATACATCTCTGCTCTAATCACCTGTTATCTCCGCTCCTCACAGGACCTTCTTCTCTTGTCAGCTCCTCAGGTCGCTATAGCTACAGACCTGTTCAATTTCTCTTGATAGGCTGCCAGCGCTGGTCACTATGGCTACAGACCTGTTCGATCTCTCCTGATAGACCGCCAGCACTGGTTGCTATAGCTACAGACCTGTTCGATCTCTCCTGATAGCCTGCCAGCACTGGTTGCTATGGCTACAGACCTGTTCGATCTCTCCTGATAGACTGCCAGCACTGGTTGCTATGGCTACAGACCTGTTCGATCTCTCCTGATGGCCTGCCAGCACTGGTTGCTATGGCTACAGACCTGTTCGATCTCTCCTGATGGCCTGCCAGCGCTCGTTTTTGCCGGATGAAGTGTAGTTTGCGACATTTTTGGATTTAAATGATTTGATCATTATTTATTCCAATTTTTCTGGAGGGAACACAAAGTGATCAAATTTTGGTGTTGGATATTTTTATTCTACTGTGTTCACCATATGGAATAAATGATGTTATATTTTACTAGATTGGACTATTACAGACTCCAGCATACCAAATTAAAAAATTTTATTTTTATTTTGGAAGGAGAAGGGGGTTTAAACTTAAAAAAAAAGTTTATATTTGTAATATTTTTCTTTTTTCTCCCATTTACTTGTACTGTTTGTACACTGTTCTGCAATAAATAATATATTGTACAATAATGCAAACAAAATCCCCTCTGCTCGATGGGTTTTCCCCCCATTGGCATCATTTGGACATTCGGGGAATTGCCTCTAATGTTCACACGGTGTAATTATGCTGGGTGATTTGGGAGTCGCGCAGATACGTGCGTACTCCCGTGGCACGGGGGGGTGGCAGCCCACCAGCCCCATAGCCTTTCATTGCTCGTGGCGCGTATTCGCCGCAAGTAATTGACATATCACTTATCTCCCCGCGCGTACAATACGATCATATTGTCCGAGCGGGGAGAGGAGGCGTAATCCATAGTGCTCTATGAGAGCTATGGATTACCGTAATTTCGACCCGTGTGAACATACCTTCAGAATTGAAAACTTCAAGATTTTGGTGAGCACAAACGCTCTCTCTTTCTATATTTTGCTAATGCACAATAGCAGCTCTCCTATTACAGCCTGTGACTACTGCAGCATCTAGGTGGTTAGGAGGCCGGGATGGAAGGTATCTCTGATCCTGGATACTACAATATTGGCAGGTCCTGTTATGTGCCTTGTATGGGGCAAGATCATCAAGAAAGCTTGCTCCCTACCCCCTTTACAGACGCCATGCGCATACCTCCCAACTTTTAGAGCGTGCAAAGAAGGACACATCAGGCCACGCCTCTAACCACACCCAAAACATGACATCACACTGAGACACGCCTCTAACCACGCCCCCACACATACACGACAACTTTTTAGACAGGCAAAACGGGAGACATTTTCAGGATTGCTTTGTATCCAATGATGAGATATTAAGTAAGTTGTTATGTAATATACAGTGAGGAAGCAATCAGATACTTTTTACAGCTAGATCGTCAGTTTATTGATGCAAATCTGTTTCCTAAACGAAAAAGAGGGACATTTATAGAGCTAAGAGGGACAGAGGGTTAAAAATAGGGACTGTCCCTCCAAAATAGGGACAGCTGGGAGGTATGCATGCGGCAAATGTCGGTGAGGGTTAATGGGGGTGCTCGATTTTGAGCTGTGATAGCTTAGGACTGTATTCCGCCCCTAGGCACGGGTTGTCACAAAACCATGGACTTTACCTAGTTTCCCTGCCCTATCACCAGCACGAATCCTTGTTTATAAGTAGGGCAAGACACCTAGTAACACTATAGAGATACGAAATTATAGGCAACTCGCCGTTCAGCTTTGAAAGGATTAAACCTTTCCTATCCGCCTCCATGTATAACAGGGAGCGTGAACATTTAAATCGGCTTTTCTGCCAGGAAATAATTCAATTACATCCGCAGCACCAGCCGCCTCATACACTGCGGCTCCGATAAATCTACGGGTCAGCCCGCTGTATTACCCGGAGGATGAGAATACGGTTTTACAGTCGGACAATTCCTGTAATGGCTCTTTTTTTTTTATTCTATCACATGCAGAATTTTAATTAACGGCTTATGTTGGAACAATCAGTAGTTAGAGCAGAAGACTTGTTCTTATCAGCGGGGAGAGGCAATTTACTTCACTTGACCCAAGCAAATTCAAGATACAGTGGCTTGACTTAATGCCCTTATAAATGCCAAGTCTCCCTGGCATGGGATCAGCATAGTCAATAATTGGGCAAGGGCAGGGAGGAGGTTGAGATTCAGTGGCATAAGCAAAGGCACAGCAACTACCTACTCTGGGAATAATACACCTCACCTTGACTATTGTGGGGGACACCTTACCCTCCACATTATAAATGTTCAGACTTAAAGGGGTTTTGCCACGAAGTAGAATTGACGTGGGAAGCTTACAAATGAAGTAACAAATTTTTTTTCCATTCATTATTATTAAAAATTCTGCACCATTTTTGTTTTAGCTGCGCCTTTAGTGATCCATTGTTTACAGCTTATCTCCAGGGGATACGACCAGGGCTGAGAGCTCCTCACTCCTGGTCGTACATGCTCAGACATCACCTCTCCTCTCAGGCAGCTACTGAGTGTTCAAACCCCAGGTGCTGTCATTCTACTCCCGTCCTCTGTCCTCCTTAGTAATTAGTCAAACAGTGCAAATAAATAAAAAGAAACCTCAATCAGGTCTGTGCATTGATAAAGAGAAAAAAAAAATCCACAGGTTTGGTTCCTACAAGGATTTGAACCAAGGACCCTTGTGCTGTGAGGCAAAAGCTTTACCTCTCAGCTATTCACAATGCTTTGTATAAACAGCCCTTTCTTTGACTACAGATGGGAAAGGCCTGGTGATGTCATCCTACTAGGTCACATGATATGCAATTCAAACAAATCACACACGCCCCCTTCTGAGCACACAGAGCTGAAGAGCTGAGGTGAGATGAGATCGTGGCAAAAGCCCTTTAAAGGGAACCTGCCATATATACAATTATATCAGATCTGCAGGCAGCTATAGTATGGTATAGAGAAGGAAGAGCTAAGCAGACTGCTGTAGGAGAAAGGTTCAGAAGAACGTCTATTTTATTAATTTAAAATTGCTTCTTATTCTGAGTTAAAGGGGTTGTCTCACTGTAATGATTAGCTTTCAACATGTAGGAAACGGTAAATGAAGACTTTTTCAAAATACATTGCTCTTTTGATTTTCTCCTGGTCAGGAGATGAGAGATTTTATCTGATCTGAGTGCACACAGGTTTCTCTAGGTTACCGTCCTGCTCTCACCTTCTCTCTCTGCTCTTTGTCTTATATGATTGCAGGGAGTGATATCACCACAAAATCAACACACAGGACTGCTGGCAACTTGAGAACAGAGTGTGTTATCTCTAACAAACAAAAGAAACTAATTACTTTTTATTGTTTACTTTGAGCTCTGTAGCTCTCTACTCCATAGATAACATCTCCTGCTCTCAGGTCAGTAAAATTAGAAGAGCTGGGAATGCTGAGCTGATAGGCTAATCCCTGCTATAGAGCCACCCACAGTCTGACCACAAAGACTGAGGAAGCATGAATCTAAAGCTTTTTGTGGCTCTGTCAAACAGCATGGTGAGACAACTTCTTTAAGGAGTGCTGGTGATTTCCAGTACACAAGGAACTGTAAAGTTCAACTTATTTCACGTTTGGTGCACCTTGCTAGGCATGAGTTATGATGAGTTATGGCTGGTCGGCACACAGGACTGGCAGCAGCTTGAGAACAAAGAGACAACAAACGAATTACTTATGAGTGTTTACTTTGAGCTTTGAAGCTCTCTGCACTATAGATAAGGTCTCCTGCTCTCACGTCAGTCCAATTAAAGGAGCTGTGAATAAGGAACTGCTATGCTAATCACTGCTATAGAACGACCACAACCTGACCAGGAAGAGACAGGAAGCAAGAATCTTAAGCTGCTTTTGGCTCTGTGAAACAGCTTGGCGAGACAACCCCTTTAAAGGGAATCTGTCAGTGCATCACTGGTATGAGTCTTTAATGGAGTGACTTGGTGTTCGCAGCATCTTATTGCCCCGTTAACCCCTGAAGACGCCGCTTCGGAGGTGAAATATGTGGGGGGGGGGGGGGGGGTGGCAGTGATGTTATTTTAGTAAACAGGCAACGTGCAACCTAAGGATAGTGTTCTGCACGCACAATATATAGATACTATACGGACAGGTTCAGGATTTAGTATTGCGCTAAATACGCGGCGAAATGCGTGCCACAATTACGGTAATCCATAGCTCTCATGGAGAACTATGGATTGCGCCTCGTCCCCCTGTGTGTACAATACAATCGTATTGTACGTGCAGGGAGATAAGTGACATGTCAATTAGTTGCGGCGGTTACGCGCCACGAGTAATGCATGTCAATGGGGCTGGTTGCCTGCCGGCCCCCATGTGCTTTGGGAGTAAGCGCCGATCAGCAAGACTCCCGAATCACCTGGCGTAACGCGGCGCGTCCTGTATGCGCCGCAATTATACCATGTGAACATACCCTCAGTGTGTGCAGGGACACACCCCTTTGAAAACTGGAATGGCCACGCCCAGCTGACAGATTCAGCTATATAATATCTTTCTAAGCAGAAGAACAGAGCAACAGTGCAAGAAACAGTTATAAGAGAAGAGGCTCCAGAACGGTTACTTCACAGGGAACCCAAGGATTTACTAAAACAGACCTGTCAGGAGAGGTCACAGGTTCCCTTTATATCATCTTGCCCAAGGTGCTTACCTTTCTACAGTTTCACAGAAAAGGACAATGACTTCCTGCTGCACATAGTACTCTTTTGGGGATTTCACAGGTACCATCGCAGACACATAACTGCAAGAAGAACAGAGGTGGATGGTAAGTGAATATAGGCTCCATAAAAAACGGCAACACAAATACAGTTTAAAACATAAGTACTTACCAGTCCTGCTGGCAACATAGTGTAGCTCTATACTGTTATGATAAAAAATATACACTAAACCTCACATTTTTTCATGTATTCCAAGTAGCAGAAATGCTTTTCACCAAATTCCCGTGTTCTTTTTGATAGTTTTTTAGTGCTGGTAGTGCGCTGCTGATATTGGCTTGTGTAGCTCTAGACGGTCCGACACAGTCAACATCGACTGCATAGGCCGAAGGCATCCTCAAACCACAGCCCTGCTCCAGCTGTTGGGAAACTACAACTCCCATCATTCCCACTGTTATAGATTATATAAATGCATGATGGGAGTTGTAGTTTCCCAACAGCTGGAGCAGGGCTGTGGAGTCGGCAAGCCAAAGCCCCGACTCAGACTCAATTTCCCAAACCTCCGACTCCTGACTCCCTCATACACGGCGCATGTTTAAGTGATAACTTTACTGTAATAAAATGGTAACATCCGGCTGTTTAACACCTTATGATACAATAATCAAGCTATTTAGGTAGAACAGACACTGACAAGCAAAAGGGTAACAACGTTTTGATCTTTTGAACACTTGTGGATAGAGTTGAAGAAAAAGCTGTATTTGTATCTAAGTCCAGTCTGCACCAACATTGGGAATGTGTAGAAGAGACCTGGGGTCAGATTTTGGTCAAGATATGTTTGAATCTGATTAAGAGCCCAGAATGATTCAGGCATTATAGAAAACCAAAAGGTGGATTTCCCAAATACTAACAAAATAATAAAAATTAACATTTTTATTTTTAGGAGCAAAACAGTAACAATGCAGTTACAGGAAAGAATCTGCAGAACTAAGCAGATGCTAAATACTTGCAAGTCACATTTATGTAAAAGAGTCTCTGAATTTGTTCTGAGAGATAGTATTGCCTCCATCAGATCCTGCATACATGACCTCACATCTGACCTCATTATTTCCAGGCTAGAGAACGGCCTCTCTACACTAACTTGGGTTGGGGGGCAAAGCAGTGACCACAGGGGCAACATCTCTAACAATGTCAGAGTATAAAGGAATTGCCTCAGCCACAGTCAGTGTTGATGAATGGTTGAACTCTTCTACTTCTTTGAAAACAGGTGAAAAATTTTGCTGAAATCTGTTTGCCCTGGGAGCAGAACCTTTTCCCCTGGGGCAGCGCTTTGCCTGCTCCAAGTCATCAATTACACTCCTCATGTGATGAGGCTGAAGATATGGGAGCAGTAGCACTGGCCGGACCCAATTCCTCTTGCTCTTTGCAGTGAACTAACTGGACCAACTTATTATATATTTTGGGAGTTGGCGTCGGTCCATTTTATGACGACTCCGACTCCTGCAAAATAGGCTCCGACTCCACAGTCCTGAGCTGGAGGGCCGCAGTTTGAGGATGCCTGGCATAGGGTCATAGTGTAGAGGGATACGTCCTACTGATAAGGGGAATGGTAACATTCAGTTGTCATTTCCAGGAGGACTAATAGAGGAATAGCAAAGTTCAGACTATTTACAACATCAAGACTTGGCGTGCTTTAGGGGGTGCTATAGATGAAGGTGGTCTGGAATTTACATGATTGCATAAACTAGGGAGGGAGACAAAACGTTGCTTTTATATATGGTTCAACCATTTGCTTAAAGAGAACCTGTCACATAGTTTTTGCCCCCCTTGCTGAGGACAGTACAAGCTAGTGTCAGACCTGCTGTTCCCAGCGCTGTGTCCCTTATTCTGTAAGATGCTGGAGTTTTCGTGTATTTAATGCTAAAATCTTCAGTTTTCAAGCCAGAAGAGTCATTCGAAGAGTCTTCAGAGTAGTCGTTTTTTTCAAACCCGACAACGAGAGGCTAGCCCCGCCACCGAGGCTAGCCCGCCCACCTCAACTGACAAATCTATTACTTTGAATAGGGAGAAACATGAGAATAACTGTCAGTGGGCGGGGCTAGCCTTTGGTGGGTGGAGCTAACACCTGCTCATGAATAAGATTTAAGGGGTAAATGCTCTAAAACTGCTGGTTTTAAAGGGGCACAGTGCTGGAAACAGCATGTCTGACACTAGCTTGTGCTGCCCTCAGCAATGGGGGGATATAATCTATGTGACAGGTTCCCTTTAAGAATTACCGTATTTTTCGGCCTATGAGACGCACGTTTTCCCCCCAAAATTTGGGAGGAAAATGGTGGTATGTCTTAAAGTCTGAAAAATACGGTACTAGAAAAGATCATTTCTCACGGGAAAGTGAAGGATCGACCCTTTATTTTCAAGGTGTTGCCGACTCTGCATAGGTGCATATGGACTATTTTCTAGTATAGGAGCAGATTATGGGTATATGCACAATCAGCTTGGAATTCAGCAGCAGTAGAAGGGATTTTTAGAATCTCATGTACACAAATTGTAAAATTCCTGCACTGAAATTGCCCTGCGGTGTTGATTGTGTCGACTGTTTGCAGATTTTATTATAGATTTTGAATTCACTGGGGAAAATCTTTAGTAAATCTGCAAACTATCCTACGGCTGTGCATTAAGTTGTGGATGACTCATGGATGCACATCTGTAAATTTTAAAGGGTTGTTCTCACCATAGACTTTTGACGGCATATTGATAGAAGATATCATCAAGGTCTGAAAGCTGCGGTTCCTACCTGTTTCGGGAACGGGGCCCTAAAAGTACTGTCTCAGGATGTAGCGACAGTAGCATTGGCGCCTGACTCTCCATTTTGTTCTATGGGAGTATAAAACACATTCCTCATTTTTGCTCAGAACTCCCATAGAACTGAATGGAGAGTCATGCAGAAACGTGACCAGATTTCCAATTTGAGCTGTCACTTTCGGGGAACTGTTTGAAATAGGTGTAAGTTCTAGATGTAAGACCCGCACCTATCTCGAAACCAGTTCCCCAGAAGTGCCAGCTCAAATTGGAGATCTGGTCACGATTGTGCACGACTCTCCATTCAGTTCTATGGGAGTTCTGAGTACAAATGAGAAATGTGTTCTATACTCCCATAGAACAGAACGGAGAGTCAGGCACAAGTGCTACTGGCTCTACATCCGGAGGCGGTACTTTTAGGGCCCCGTTCCCGAGACAAGTGCGAGTCTCAAGGGCAGGACCTGCAGCTATCAGACTTTGATGGTATATTCTATCGAAAGGCTATCACGGTCTATGCCACCACGCACAACCCCTGAATTATTTTTGTTTCTTTTGGAAAAATCCACACGACAATCATCAGCAGCAAATCTACAACACAATTTTAAAAATTTGGTGCAGTTATCCCCAAGAACGGTTTGCTGCAAAAAAAGTTCTGCATAGAATCTGTCCAGTGTGCATTTTTCCTAAAGATGGCCAACCAATGATTTCAATATTTGGCCGTGATTAGATAGACGGCCATGTCATACCTAATGCAAATATGCACCATTCCGATTTGGATTAAAAAAAAAAAAAAAAAGTCACGTTTTTTTCCCCCCACTTTGGATAATCCCTACTTGATTAAGGCGTTTTACTGCCAACAAGCTGAGCTTGGGCACCCTGCACACTTGTGTTCCCAACCTTTGTTGCAAGTTCCGTTGGGAACGACTGAGAAAATAGCGCAGTATGCCGGAATATTGGCGTCAGTGGGATTCGTTTGGCACCGTCTGTATGCATGGTAAAACGGGTCTAGTTCCACCTCTGCAATGGATGTTTAGAATCAAACGTCTCAAGGGTGCTTTCACACGGAGTGGTTTTTAGCGCTTTTTTTGCAGATATATGCAGCAATTAAAGGGCTTCTCTCACTACAGGGATTGCTGCTTTTTATGTTAAAGATCTTGCAAAAACAAGTCACTTTGCAATATGTGTCCATTAACAGTGTCCTACCTATTCCTATATATCCCCTCTTGTATGGGCTGCATCAGCTTCTCAGGTCGCTATAGTTACAGCTCTGTTTGATCTCTCCTAATAGGTTGCCAGCACTGGTTGCTATAGCTACAGACCTGTTTGATCTCTCCCAGTAGGCTGCCAACACTGGTCGCTATAGTTACAGCTCTGTTCGATCTCTCCTGATAGGCTGCCAGCACTGGTTGCTATAGCTACAGACCTGGCTTCTACGGCAGCCTAGTAGAAGCCAGTAAATGCGCCCCTGAATTCAAAATGAAACCAAGAAAAGAGGACTGAGGGGAGATGAATCAATGTAGTGAGACAACTCCTTTAATGATGTGCATTTCTGCCAAAAAAACGGGGCAAATATAAGTAAAAAAAAAAAACGCACCATAACTGCTTTGTGTGAATGCACCCTAACACGGATATGAGCCAGGCCTTAAAATGATCAGCTGTAATCTGTGCATCAACCTGGAAGTGTTTGATTTCCCCGCAAAACCACCACAGGGGAAGTGGAGCATTGCACAGGCCCATTTACATCAGTGTTTTTTTTGTTGTGTAATGTAGTACAGGACAGGTCACTCTGTGTAATCACTCTCCAGAAGATGAGAATCCTGAACAGGGCCCCTTTCTATAAAAGGGGTTGTCTCACTACATTGAGTCATCTCACCTCAGTCCTGTTTTCTTGGTTTCACTCTGAATTCAGGGGGGTGTTTACTGGCTTCCCTAGGCTGCAGTAGAAGCATGGTCTGTAGCTAAGCAACCAATGTGGCAGCCATCAGGAGAGAACAGGTCTGTAGCTATAGAACCAGTGCGGGGCCTATCAGGGGAAAATCAAAAAGGTCTGTAGCTATAGCGACCTGAGGGCTGAGCAGCCCATACAAAGGGGATATCTAGGAATGGTAGGACACTGTTAATGGACACATATTGCAAAGTGACTGTTTTTTGTAAGATCTTTAACATAAAAAGCACAATCCCCTTTTAGTGAGACAACCCTTTTAATCGTATAAAATAAAGGAATTATTTTGATGGGTTTTTAGCTAGACAACCCCTTTAATCAGGTTGTCTGTGTAATACAGGATAGGACAAGTACTCCACAGCAAGACACACTATGTTATCACTCTCCAGGGGGAGGAATCCTGAAAAAGGGCCCCCCTTTCTACTCTAAACTCCAAATTCCCCTAAAAGGGTAAAAAACCGATGGGTTTGTAATAGACAGCCCCCCCCCCCCCCAAAAAAATTAAAATATATTTTTTTTTTTTCCCAATTAAAACCAGACACTGAGCTATATTCTTTTACTCATATATATATATATATATAACTCACCGGCCATTTATTGGTACCCATGCTAGTAACGGGTTGGACCCCTTTTGCCCTTCAGAACTGCCTCAATTTCTTCGTGGCATAGATTCCACAAGGTGTTTGCAACGATGCTCAATTGGTACCAAGGGGCCCAAAGAGTGCCAAGAAAATATTCCCCACACCATGACACCACCCAACCCTGAACCGTTGATACAAGGCAGGATGGATCCATGCTTCATGTTGTTGACGCCAAATTGACCCTACCATCCGAATGTCGCAGCAGAAATCGAGACTCATCAGACCGGGCAACGTTTTTCCAATCTTCTACTGTCCAATTTCGATGACTTGGGCAAATTTGGGAGCCTCATTTTCCTGTTTCTTCAGCTGAAAGGAGTGGCACCCCGGGGTGGTCTTCTGCTGCTGTAGCCCATCTGCCTCAAAGTTTGCCGTACTGTGCCCTTCAGAGATGCTCTTCTGCCTACCTTGGTTGTAACGGGTGGCTATTTGAGTCACTGTTGCCTTTCTATCAGCTCGAACCAGTCTGCCCATTCTCCTTTGACCTCTGGCATCAACAAGGCATTTCCCCCACAGGACTGCCGCTCACTGGATGTTTTTTTTTTTTTCGGACCATTTTTCTGTAAAAACCCCAGAGATGGTTGTGCGTGAAAATCCCAGGAGATCAGCAGTTTCTGAAATACTCAGAAACCCGCCCTTCTGGCACCAACAACCATGCCCGTTCAAAGGCACTCAAATCACCTTTCTTCCCCCTACTGAGCTCGGGTTTGAACTGGGAGGAGATTGTCTTGACCCCTGTCTACATGCCTAAATGCACTGAGTTGCCGCCATGTGATTGGCTGATTAGAAATTAAGTGTTAACGAGCAGTTGGACAGGTGTACCTAATAAAGGGGCCGGTGAGTATGAATATATATATATATATATTATGAAAAATTAAAAAAAATGTTGAACATAACATTTTCTGAGGGTTGTCCACATAATGCAGGATATGTGCATTGGAGAAAGAGCACTCTCAAGAAGATAGGAATCCTAAACAGATTAACTGCGAATTCACTAATAGAGTATATAAATGAGTTCTAGAACCCCCCCTCCCCCTTTAATCTTTAAAAGTGGTTGTCCTGTTTAAAACAACCCATCCAACATGACAGCGCCCCCTAATGATGAGCTGACTATAAGGGTATTCTGATCAATCACTCTTAACAGATGTAGCAATGGAGCCGTACCAGTATCTTCTGTCCAGCTGCGCCAATTATTGATTGGATGGGTCAAATTGCTGCGTCTAACTTTATCTTTATCTGTTCTATCACAATGTACAGAAAGGCAATTATATAGATAATATCCAAATTTGCCATCATTTTGGATCTAGTCGCAGCATGTTCCAGTCAGTGCTTTAAATTACACCCGGCATAAATTGCTGTGATATTTTTAATGTGTGAAATAAATGCCAATGGAGTATTTGGCAATGACTATTCATTAAATACCTGCAAATGTTTTACGACGCTAAACAAGAAACGGTAAGTGAAAAATTACAGAACTCATTTACAGATGTTTCCTATGTTCTTCGGACATAAAAAGAGAGGGGTTTGCACATGGACCATAAAGATTATAAACCCAATTTTTAAAAACTGAGAATTAGAAGGGGGGGTCCTTTGTTTAGAACCCTCATCTATTAGTCCCAGTAAAGGGGAGGACCCAAGTCATTCTCTGCATTACACTGAAATTAAATGGATTTTAGCAGGGCTGTGGAGTCAGAGTCGTGGAGTCGGTGCCTATTTTGCAGGAGTCGGAGTCGTCATAAAATGGACCGACTCCGAAAATATATAATTAGTTGGTCCAGTTAGTTCAATGCAAAGAGCAAGAGAGGAATTGGGTCCGACCAGTGCTCCTGCTCCCATATCTTCAGCCTCATCACATGAGGAGTGTAATTGATGACATGGAGCAGGCAAAGCGCTGCCCCAGGGGAAAAGATAATGCTCCCAGGGCAAACAGATTTCAGCAAAATTTTTCACCTGTTTTCAAAGAAATAGAAGATCAACCATTCAACAGACCTGACTGTGGCCGAGGCAATTCCTTATTACCCTAACATTGTTAGAGATGTTGCCCCTGTGGTCACCGCTTTGCCCCCAAGTTAGTGTAGAGAGGCTGTTCTCTAGCCTGGAAATAATGAGATCAGATGTGAGGTCATGTATGTGGGATCTGATGGAGGCAATACTATTTCTCAGAACAAATTCAGAGACTCCACAAATGTTCCTGCAGTGTTTTGCATATTTACAATTTTTTTGTGTTCTAAAGTCATATCCAATAAATATATTTTACACTGACAAGCAAAAGGGTAACAATGTTTTGAACTTGTGACTTTCAGGCTCCATATCTCACCCTCCACTACAGCTTTGTACATGAAGCTACTGTAATTTTATATACAGACATCTTATACATAAATTTGGCTTGCAAGTATTTAGCATCTGCTTAGTTCTGCAGATTCTTTTCTGTAAATGCATTGTTACGGTTTTGCGCTAAAAATCAAAATGTTATTTTTTATTATTTTGTTAGTATTTGGGAAATCCACCTTTGGTTTTAAATACTGCCTGAACCCTTCTGGGCTCTGAATCTTGACCAAAATCTGATCCCAGGTCTCTTCTACATATTCCCAATGTTGGTGCAGACTTGACTTTGATACAAATACAACTTTTTCTTCAACTCTACCCACAAGTGTTCAACAGATCAAAACATTGTTACCCTTTTGCTTGTCAGTGTCTGTTCTACCTAAATAGCTTGATTATTGTATCATAAGGTGATAAACAGCCTGCTGTTGCCATTTTACTACAGTACAGTTATCACTTAAACATGCGCCATGTATCAGGGAGTCAGGAGTCAGAGGTTTGGGAAATTGAGGAGTCTGAGTCGGGGCTTTGGCTTGCCGACACCACAGCCCTGGGTTTTAGTATATAAGCAAAGGCTTAGGAGGAAAAAAGCTGAAGCGCTCGTCAGCGCCATCTATAGGATGTAGTAATCCTCAAGTCACATGTGACTTGAGGATTACTACATCCAATAGATGATACTGGCAAACCAATCAACTTTTTCCCATAAGCCTTTGTTTATATGCAAAATATCCCATGAGGTGGAATGGTGCTCATTCTCCCCAATGAGATACATTACCCCTTCTTAGCCACACTCACCTCTCCCAGCCAGTAAGTTCTACTCAGCAATGAAAAGTGACAAATCCCCCGAAACAGCTGTCTGCAGATGAACATCACCGGTATGGCGTCAATCCCTTTAACATGGCAAGACTTGTCTGAGTTACATGTGAATTGAGGATTATTACATCCAATATATGGTGCTGGCGAGCTCTTCATCTCTTTCCCATAAGCCTTTGTTTATATGCAAAATACCTCGCAAAGGTGGAAGAGTCTAATTAAATCCTCACACACCGACATGGTGCTCATTTTCCCCGTTGATTTTCGTGCACACCATGTAATGCCTTATCTCACCTGTGGGGGTGCTGCAGAAGAAATCATCATCTGTTGTCAAGTTCATTCATAGATTACAGCTGATCACTTGACATCTCAGTAGCTGGATTCTCTGATCAACCTATTTTTGGAGGGCGATTTTAAGCGAAAGGGATTGACCAAAGAAAACAAAAGGGATTGATTTAAAGGGTGCGCCCTCGCAACCGGGGATTGAAGCTTGGTAGAGGGAGGGTGATCGTCTATATACTGCTGCCATATGCCTGCTCTTAGAATAAAGGTGACCATACAACTTTAATAGCCGTCATCCTTCCCATAAACACGAATAGGCCGGGCAGCTGTCAATGAGCAGAGATTACCATGCCCAATATTAATTTCCTCCATTTGTCAGGTTAGAATCGGCCCACTACCATACACATAAGATGGTTAGGCATTCCCAGCAAAAAAGTTTTTTAAACTGGTTTTCCCCTCTGGTTGTGTCATAAAGCCTGCTCTTCACAGCCAGCCTTAGGCTCATAATTCCAGGTCAAGTTGTAGGCGGTTCTATAGAAGCGACAGACATTCCAGCTCTGCTTTTCCTAGCTGAGGCTGTTAGAGGGACATTGGTAATGGAGGGGTTTTAACAGCATGGCACATGGCTTCAGAGCTCTAAGGCCAAGTCCCCACGGCAAGGGTTTTCAGCCGGTTTTGCAGACCGCCTGAAAAACTGGCCAAAAATTAGCACAATGGTGCTCTATGGAAAACCCGTGCAGTCCCCACTGCACAGGATTTCCGCCCGGCAGTTTTCCCGCCCGCGGGCTGCTCAAGAAACATTGAGCATGTTCATTCTTATGTCCGGTTTCCGGACGGAATATGAACACCTCAATGGGAGGGGGGAGCGCTGTTCTCCGCTCATCGCTGGGGACGGCCGCAAAATCGGACAGATACCGGCCGGATAAACCGACCGGTATTTGTCCCTTGCAGTGTGAATGCACCCTAAAGGTTTAAAGTTTGAAACTAAGACACATAAACAAGCTCCAGTGCTGATAAAAAGACACAGCAGGTTGTGACATCACCATCCTAGACAGGGCTGCTAGAGCCGAAAGATGGTTGGTAACCCAAGGAAACTTGTGTACACAACCAGGAGATGAGAACTGCTTTAACCCTGAAATGAAGCAAAATCAGAACAGCAATTTATTTGGTAACAATCTTTATTACCATTACCTACATGTGTTAGGGTATGTTCACACAGTGTATTACAGGCTTATAGTGGCGCATATTGTGCACGCCTGCTGCCTCAGAAGTACGTGCTAGCCAACGTGTATTTCTGACGCGCTCCCACTGACAATCACTTTCCCCGGAATGTAGGCACCGGTAGGAAGTGACATGTCACTTCTTGAAATTGGCAGGTATTGAGAGCTATGAATTAACGTATTTGCGGGCGTATTTCGGGCACATTGAAGCACATTTATGCCCCGCAAAGACACTGTGTGAACACACCTTTAAAGGGGTTTTGCCAATAAGTGATTTCCTCACCTAAAAGGCTAATACTCCCCTCTTGAGGCTTGAAAAAAGGGGGCGTTGTGTTTCTGTGTTTAAAAAAAAAAGTACCTCCTCTGTGATGTCATCACACCACCTCCCATGCACGCTCCTGATATTCAGTCTCTGTAGTTGAGTAAATATTGTTTGGGTAAGCCACAGAGGAGAACTGTATTGTGCACAGGAGAGAAGATCAGCTCCAAGCAGGCAGCTTTCTTTCATTTGTTCACAAACTGATGCAGGGGGGGGGCTGAGCAGGGAGCGTCTGCATGTTTACTCAGATAATTACATTACAACCAGTGGATTCTCTATACAAAAGACACAGTATCTTTTCTCCCCAGTCCCTTCAAAGCTCATTCATGTTCCCTGCCATCAGATAAGAAGTGCAAACAACCCAAGCGCGGCCAGGATCAGCTCCTGGTCCTGTCTAATGTAAACGGTCAGGAAACGAAGGGCATGTAAGGAAGGCTGTAGATCTCACAGGCTTCACTTTTTTTTAATGACCTATATTTAGAAAAGTGATTAAATATCAATTTTGGAGGATCCCACGTCAACATTAGATCGTGGCAAAACCCCTTTAAGCTCTTTCTGGTAAGAATAACCCTTTAAGTGCCAATCAGCATCTCTCTAAGCCTGAAGATTGGAATCGTGCCCTTTGTGCTGTGGTGCCTACCTGGCCAATTCAACTGGTGGGTGAAGACTGTGTGCTCATCCGTGGTGCTGTATAGTGGATACACTTACCTATTATAACTCTTCATGCACAGTCTTTCTACCGCCCTCACCCCCCACCCAGAATATAACGTACATCTATGTAATAACTTACCTAAGCTCAAACTCTGCAAAGAGAACATCGAAGTGCCGGAGAGAGTCTTTAATTTTTTCCGTGTAGATATTCAGATCCCTGAGAGCCTGGTCTCGGATGATATTGCGAACTTCCTCGAGGCTTCTGGTGAGGTCTTTAGCCAGCGGTCTCATAGCCATGCTCTCTATCTCTCGGTTCATGATGATTGAACCGGCAGCCAAACACTGGTGGAAAAGATGAAGAGCAACAATTGTCCAACTGCGAAACATAAAATATACTAATAGCACAAGCTCGGTAATAAAGAAGATGTCCTCCCGTACACATGGATGGCCTGATATGTCAGAATACTGGACAGGATTAGAAAAACATGGCTAACTTCCTATAAAAACAGTGCCACTCCTGACCAGAGGTTGCATGTGGTATTGCAGCTCAGAACCATTCATTGTGATGAAGCTGAGCTGCAATATCAGACAATTCATAGTTCAGGTTTTGTGCCATTTCAGGAAGAAAGCGGACATGTTTTTTCTAATCTTGGACAGCCACTTCAAAGGCGTATTCTTAACGTCCATCCTTAGGGTATGTTCACACGGCGTCTTGTGTCCGTGTGAACTTCCGCTTCTGTGATGCGTGTCTGGGTCATGCGTGACATGTCAATTCTTGGAACGGATCCGAAAGACGGACCCGACAGGAGCGATGCAAACACGCAGCGGCGATCGCTCATGTGACCGCCGATATGTGTTTCACATTGCCGGCAGTGATAATCTCACTGCTAATTGTTAGATGCGTGTCTGGCTCCATTCAAACGGACCCAGACACGCATCACAAAAGCGTATGTTCACACGGACACAAGACGCCGTATGAACATACCCTGAAAGAGTAAATAGGGATGGGGAATTTGTAGCAAAAAGAGGGACACTTGGGGTATGTTCACATGGCTTATTTTGGGGCGCATTTCGCGACGTACTGCTTTTAATACGCGGCGAGATGCGTCCCGCAATTACAGTAATCCATAGCTCTCAGAGAACTATGGATTACGCCTCATCCCCTTACGCGTACAATACGATTGGGGAGATAAGTAATCGCCGCGAGTAATGCATGTCTATGGGGCCGGCGCTTGGCCGCCCCCCTCCCCCGTGCCTCAAGAGTACGCGCTGATCAGTGCAAGCTCCCGAAACACACGGTGCATTGTGTACTGTACGCGCCACAATACACCATGTGAACCAGGGCTGTGGAGTCAGAGTCGGAGCCGGTGCCTATTTTGCAGGAGTCGGAGTCGTCATAAAAGGGACCGACTACGACTCCCAAAATATATAATAAGTTGGTCCAGTTAGTTCGATGCAAAGAGCAAGAGGAATTGGGTCCGGCCAGTGCTCCTGCTCCCATATCTTCAGCCTCATCAAATGAGGAGTGTAATTGATGACATGGAGCAGGCAAAGCGCTGCCCCAGGGGAAAAGATTCCGCTCCCATGGCAAACAGATTTCAGCAACATTTTTCACCTGCTTTCAAAGAAGTAGAAGAGTTCAACCATTCATCAAAATTGACTGTGGCTGAGGCGATTCCTTTATACCCTGACACTGTTAGAGATGTTACCCCTGTGGTCACCGTTTTGCCCCAACCCAAGTTAGCGTAGAGAGGCCGTTCTCTAGCCTGGAATTAATGAGATCAGATGTGAGGTCATGTATGCAGGATCTGATGGAGGCAATACTATTTCTCAGAACAAATTCAGAGACTCCAGAAATGTTCCTGCAGTGTTTTGCATATTTACAATTGGATATGACTTTAGGACACAAAACAATAAATATATTTTACACTGACAAGCAAAATGGTAACAATGTTTTGAACTTGTGACTTTCAGGCTCCATATCTCACCACCCACTACAGCTTTGTACATGAGGCTACTGTAATTTTATATACAGTCATCTTACCTATCTTATACATAAATTTGAGTTGCAAGTATTTAGCATCTGCTTAGTTCTGCAGATTCTTTCCTGTAACTGCATTGTTACTGTTTTGCTCATAATAATAAAAATGTTAATCTTTATCATTTTGTTAGTATTTGGGAAATCCCCCTTTTGGTTTTCAGCTCTGCCTGAATCCTTCTGGGCTCTGGATCAGATTCAAGCAGGTCTTGACAAAAATCTGATCCCAGGTCTCTTCTACACATTCCCAATGTTGGTGCAGACTGGATACAAGTACAGCTTTTTCTTCAACTCTACCCACAAGTGTTCAAGAGATCAAAACATTGTTACCCTTTTGCTTGTCAGTGTCTGTTCTACCTAAATAGCTTGATTATTGTATCATAAGGTGATAAACAGCTGGATGTTACCATTTTACTACAATAAAGTTATCACTTAAACATGGGCCATGTATGAGGGAGTCAGGAGTTGGAGTCAAGGCTTTGGCTTGCCGACTCCACAGCCCTGTTGTGAACATATCCTTAGGAGGTACGGTATTAGATTACTTGGTTACCCTTGAACTGTGTATAACTATTTTATTTTAACTATAGCATAATTATATAACTCTAACTTTATACTGTTATGAGTGTACCTTATTATATTACTATAGTATAATTAAGACTATGTTATGATTCTATTACTATGTTATTATATTACAATGGTATCATGAAATTACATTATTTCTGAGGAACCTCGATAGACTGATGGGTAGTTATTATTTTTGAAACACCCCTTTAAAAGGAACCTGTCACATAGGTTATGCCCCCCTTGCTGAGGCCAGCACAAGCTAGTGTCAGACCTGCTGTTTCCAGCGCTGCGTCCCTTATTCTGTAAGATGCTGGAGTTTCAGAGAATTTAATGCTCAAATCTAGCATTTTGCAGCCTTTTCTGCCAGAGAAGAGTCCACCTTAGTCATGAGCAGGTGTTACCTCGCCCATCTGCAGCTAGCCCCGCCCTCATGCCATTTATTCATAGCTTTCCCATTCACAATAATAGGCTAATCAATCGTGACTGGGCGGGACTAGCACCTGCTCTTGACTAAGGTGGACTGTGGCACAAGTTGCTAGATTTGAGTATTTACCCCTTAAGTCAAAGGACTGAAAAGTACATAAGGACTAGCTAAAATTTTGTAGTTTTTGCCTCCTTGGGTTTCAGTGGTCATAACTTTTTTATCTTTTAAAGTGAAGCAGTTGCACGGGGGCTTGTTTTATGTGGGAGAAGTTGTACTTTTGGGGGGAGTAGTTTTTACAAATAAAGTACTGCAGAAATTTTTTTATTTTACAATTAATGTTTGGGGGGGTTTAATTATTTATTTATTTATTTTTTTGCCTCATTCACATTTCATACTTAAATCACCTGTTAGGCCGTGTTCACACGGCTTATTCCCGACAGATTTGTGCGCCGTATTGAGCTCACAAATCCGCCGTGAATACGGGGCGGGACGGGGGCGGGCCCAGAGCGCGGCGGGGGCACCGCTCCCGGCCCCATAGACAATGCATTGTTTACGGCGCGTCCGCGCCGTAAATAATGTGCATGTCACTTTCTCCCCCCGCGGCGGATTCGCCGAGCGGGGAGGAGCGACGGATTCCACTGTTCTCTATGAGAGTAGTGGATTACCGTAATTACTCCGATGGATTGGCGCCGTATTGAAGCGCAAATCCGGCGCGGAATACGGCGCCAATCCGTCGGCAAATAAGCCGTGTGAACGGGCCCTTAGATTAATTCTACGGGTTATTATGGTCGTATAGATACCTAATAGGTGTATTGTTTGGGGGGATTTTTGTGTAATGTATGCACAATAAGGGCTAGTTCACACGGCTTATTGCCGACGTAATTGCGGGGACTGATTTCACCCAGCAATTACGCCGGCTGCCGTGAAGCGGGGCGGGGGGCCGGCAGCTCGCCGGCCCCATAGATACGCATTATTCACGGCGCGTACACGCGAGTCACTTTCTCCCCGCTCGGCGAATACGCTGAGCGCGGAGAGGAGACGGAATCCATAGTTCTCTATGAGAACTGTGGATTAACGTAATGACAGACACAGATTTCAGCCGAACTGCAGCGCAAATACGGCGCGCAATACAGCTGAGATCAGTGCCCAAATCAGCCGTGTGAACGAGCCTTAACTGTTACAATTCCAAAATGATGGAGAGCCAGCACCAATCAAAATAATAAGATGGAAACTTTATTAATTCTTTACATTAGGCCAGTAGTAAAAGGTTAACGCGTTTCAGGTTAGCAGCACCCTTAATCGTAGCTTTCATGATGTAGCTGTTAAAGGGGTTGTCTCACTTCATTGATTCATGTTACCTCAGTCCTGTTTTCTTGGTTCCATTTTGAATTCAGGGGCGTGTTTACTGGCTTCTACTAGGCTGCAGTAGAAGCCAGGTCTGTAGCTATAGCAACCAGTGCTGGCAGCCTATCATGAGAGATGAAACAGGTCTGCAGCTATAGTGACCTGAGGAGCTGATGCAGCCCATACAAGAGCGGTTATTTAGGAATAGGTAGGACACTATTAATGGACACATATTGCAAAGTGATTTTTTTTTCCCAAGATCTTTAACATAAAAAGCAGCAATCCTTGTAGTGAGACAACCCCTTTAAATCGATGCCATTATAGCCTATGGGTGACAGGTGTTGGGGATCTATTTAAAGTTTTTTTTAACATATTTAAATTATCACCAACAGACTGACAAGCAGTTACTACTTTCCAAAAAACCTTGAAGTGGAAGCCGAAAACACAGTGTGACCCCAAGTGACTATTTGCCTTCGATATCAGTTAAACTAGCCAGAAATAACATGGCTGTTGGGATAGAAAAAAAAGTGGCAATCTAAAGACCGCTTACCTCTGCGCCAAACCAGAGCTGTCCAGCGAGGTTATCGTGACGAATTTCTTCAGGAAATTTTACACAAAAATCCCGGTTTGCCCGCTCATGCTGTATGCATTCCTCCATTATCTGGTTTATGATATTCAAAACATTGTCCTAGATGGGGAAGAAAAACAAAAATGTTGATGAAAATGACAAAATTCAGCCATTAAGTCTTTAAGGGGTCTTCTCACCATATTGATTAGCTTTAAACATTTAGACAAAGTTAAATAAAGACAATTACCAAATATACTGCTGTTCTGATTTTGCTTCCTATCAGAACTAGAGCAGATCTTCTCCCCTGCTTGTGTACACAAGCTTCACTAGGTCACCGGCTACCTTTGCTATAGTAGTGGCTCAGTGATTGGCACAGTGGCTCAGTGATTAGCACAGTGTATCAAAGTGGCTCATTGATTGGCACAGTGGCTCAGCGATCAGCACAGTGGCTCATTGATTGGCACAGTGTAGCACAGTGGCACAGTGATTGGCACAGTGGCTCAGCGATTGGCACAGTGTAGCACAGTGGCTCAGTGATTGGCACAGTGGCTCAGCGATTGGCACAGTGTAGCACAATGGCTCAATGGTTAGCACAGTACAGCACAGTGGCTCAGCGATTGGTACAGTGGCTAAGTGATTGGCACAGTGTAGCACAGTGGCTAAGTGATTGGCACAGTGGCTCAGTGATTGGCACAGTGTAGCACAGTGGCTAAGTGATTGGCACAGTGTAGCACAGTGGCTCAGAGATTGGCACAGTGGCTCAGCGATTGGCACAGTGGCTCAGCGGCTCAGCGATTGGCACAGGGGCTCAGATTTTGGCAGATTGGCTCAGCGGCTCAGCGATTGGCACAGTGTCTCAGCGATTGGCACAGTGGCTCAGCGATTGGCACAGTGGCTCAGCGATTGGCACAGTGGCTCAGCGATTGGCACAGTGGCTCAGCGATTGGCACAGCGGCTAAGCGATTGGCACAGTGGCTCAGCGATTGGCACAGTGTAGCACAGTGGCTCAGTGGTTAGCACAGTACAGCACAGTGGCTCAGTGATTGGCACAGTGGCTAAGTGATTGGCACAGTGTAGCATAGTGGCTCAGTGATCGGCACAGTGTAGCGCAGTGATCGGCACAGTGTAGTGCAGTAATCGGCACAGTGTAGTGCAGTGGCTCAGTGATCGGCACAGTGTAGTGCAGTGGCTCAGTGATTGGCACAGTGTAGCACAGTGGCTCAGTGATTGGCACAGTGTAGCACAGTGGCTCAGAGATTGGCACAGTGTAGCTCAGTGGCTCAGTGATTGGCACAGTGTAGCGCAGTGATCGGCACAGTGTAGCGCAGTGGCTCAGCGATCGGCACAGTGTAGTGCAGTGGCCCAGTGATCGGCACAGTGTAGTGCAGTGGCTCAGTGATTGGCACAGTGTAGCACAGTGGCTCAGTGATCGGCACAGTGTAGCACAGTGGCTCAGCGATTGGCACAGTGTAGCACAGTGGCTCAGTGATTGGCACAGTGGCTAAGTGATTGGCACAGTGTAGCACAGTGGCTAAGTGATTGGCACAGTGTAGCACAGTGGCTCAGCGATTGGCACAGTGGCTCAGCGATTGGCACAGTGTACTGCAGTGGCTCAGTGATCAGCACAATGTAGTGCAGTGGCTCAGTGATTGGCACAGTGTACTGCAGTGGCTCAGTGATCAGCACAATGTAGTGCAGTGGCTCAGTGATTGGCACAGTGTTGCACAGTGGCGCAGTGATCAGCACAGTGGCTCAGCGATTGGCACAGTGCAGTGCAGTGGCTCAGTGATTGGCACAGTGTAGCACAGTGGCTCAGCGATTGGCACAGTGGCTGAATGGTTAGCACAGTACAGCACAGTGGCTCAGTGATCGGTACACTGTATCACAGTGGCTCATTGGTTAGCATTGCTGTCTCGTAGCACTGGGGTCCTGGGTTCAAATCCCACCAAGGACAATATCTACAATGATTTTGTATGTTCGCCCAGTGTTTGTGTGGGTTTCCTCTCTTAATTTGGAATTTAGACAGTGAGGGATGGGCACAGGGAACAAAGTGAATGATAATTTATGTACAGCGCTGTGGAATAGGTCGGCACTATATGAATGAATAAAAAAAATAAATGTCTATAAAATTACAGAATTACAGATTTTTTTAAAAAAGTACCTGACTCTCAACAGCAAGGTAGGTACATATCCAGCAATGCACCCTGGGGAAAAAAAAACATGCAAAATCCAAAAGACACAGAGCCCACTTAGGATTGTGCAAAAATGTGCACCATCTAATGCTCCACCACTGGATGGCAGCATTATGTTACCCATAAAAGCAGGTGACAAAGTAGAGCAACTAGAGCGGCTTGATGAACTTACTCGGCATTAGTGCTGGTCGAGGACATTTTAATAAGGTTGTATGAGCGATATCTTAAGCTTATCTACCTAAAACCACAACTAGCAGGACCTGAATAGGATTTGACGTTGGAAAAATGAGCAGTTACGGAGTTAATGGCCCGATTTCCCCATATTTGTCTAATTACCTGGGCTGAATTAACTTGGACTCGGCCATAGCTTTTGCAATAATTAACAAGTTCAGAAAGCTTGCCTTAAACACAATGGCAAAGATGAAGACACTTTGCTATGCAGCGGTAGGAGATGCTTAGTTAAAAAAATGTTTTCAGGGCCATGATATCTAAAGGGGGCCCAAAGGCTCCTCTGCTTCAGAAGATGACATCAGTGGCATAAAGTAGATGGGGGCCGTTACAGATTGTGCATTGGGGCTCCAAGCTACGCCTTATCCAAAAAGTATAGTTGGAAGGGACACCAGTTAAATAGTTCACAGAGGTTTCTGGAAGAGAGAGATAAGTTTGCAATGTATTTTAAAGTGTAAAGAGGTGGAGCATAGAAGAGAGGTTTGTGGATGAAAGGGAATTTTAAAGTGAAATGGCAATGCGGGCAATGACTGGTGCAGGTTAGAAGCATCGGTATTGCTTGAAAAGAGAAGCAGAGGTGTAGACAAACATAAGGGGAAAATGAAGGGAGGTGGAGAATAGAAGAGAGGTTTGTGGATGAAAGGGATACATTTACATGGTATTTTAAAATGAATGAGCAACCAAGGCAGTGACTGGTACAGGGTAGAAGCATCAGTATCACTTAAAAAAAAAAAAAAAAAAAAGCAGATGTGTAGTCAAACATAAGAGATGTAAGGAGATAGAGCATAGGAGAGGTTTTTGGATGAGAGGGATAACGAGGGCAACCATGGCATATGGTGGAAGCATCAGTATTGCTTGAAAAGAGAAGCAAGGGTTTAGATAGACATAAGGGGGATATGTAAAGAGGTGGAGCATAGAAGAGAGGTTTGTGAATGAAAGGGAATTTTAAAGTGAATGGGCAACCAAGGCAGCGACTACTGCAGGGTAGAAGCATGGGTATTGCTTGAAAAGAGAAGCAGGGGTGTAAACAAATGAGGGGGAGATATAAAGAGGTGGCGTGTAGAAAAGAGGTTTCGAGATGAAAGGGATAAGTATACATGGTATTTTAAAGTGAATGGGCAACCAGGGCAATGACTGGTGACTGGTGCAGGGTAGAAGCATCGGTGTTGCTTAAAATTTTTTTTTAAAAAAATCAGCAGATGTGTAGCTATAGAAGATCTCGAGTTAAAAGTGGTTTTAGGGCCCTAGTGCCTGAGGGGGTCAAAAGGCCCTTCTGCTACGTAATATGGTACCAGTGGCAAAGAGTAAATGGGAACACTGTTACAGATTGTGCATATTGGGGCTCCAAGTTATGCCTTATCCAAAAACTATGACTGGTAGGGAAACAAGCTAAATTATGCACAAATGTTTATGGATGAGAAGGATATGTTTACATTGTATTTTGAAGTTAATGGGCAACCAGGGCAGTGACTAGCACAGAGTAGAAGTTTTGGTATTGCTTGAAAAGAGAAGCAAAGGTGTAGACAAACATAAGCGGAAACTGAGGTGAGGTGGAGCATAGAAGAGAGGTTTGTGGAGGAGAGAGATGAGTTTACATTGTATTGTAAAGTGAATGGGCAACCAGGGCAGTGACTGGTGCAGGGTAGAAGCATTGGTGTTGCATTGGAACAAAATATAATAAAGCCGGTGTGTAGTCACACATCAGAGATGTAAGGAGGTGGAGCATAGAAGAGAGGTTTATGGATGAGAGGGATAAATGTACATTGTATTTTAAACTGAATGGGCAACCAGGGCAGTGACTGGTGCAGGGTAGAAAATCGGCGTTGCTTGAAAAAAGAAGCATATGCTGCTATAGAAGATGCTTAGTTAAAAGTTGTTTTCAGGGTCCTAATGCCTGAGGAGGTCAAAAGGCCCTTCTGCAACATAAGATGGATCCAGGGGCAAAGAACAGATGGATACCCGGTTTCACATTGTGCATTGGGGCCTAGTTACGCCTTATCCAAAGAGTATGGCTGGTAGGAACACAAGTTAAATTATGCACAGATGTTTATTTTATAGTGAATGCATACCAGGGCAGCTACTTGTGCAGGGTAGAAGCATCAGTATTGTTTGAAAAGAGAAGCAGAAGTGTAGACAAACATAATGGGAAAATGAAGGGAGGTAGAAAATAGAACAGAGGTTTGTGAATCAAAGGGGTACATTTACATTGTATTTTAAAATGAATGAGCAACGAAGGCAGTGACTGGCACAGGGTAGAAGCATCGGTGTCACAAAAAAAAAAAAAAAAAAAAAGCAGATGTGTAGTCAAACATATGATGTAAGGAGATAGAGCATAGAAGAGAGGTTTGTTGATGAGAGGGTAAAAGCATCGGTATTGCTTGAAAAGAGAAGCAAGGGTTTAGACAAACATAAGGGGGAGATGTAAAGAGGTGGAGCATAGAAGAGAGGTTTGTGGATGAAAGGGAATTTTAAAGTGAACAGGCAACTCGGGCAATGACCGGTGCAGGGTAGAGGCATCAGTATTGTTTGAAAAGAGAAGCAGGGGTGTAAACAAACATATGGGGGAGATGTAAAGAGGTGGAGCATAAAAGAGAAGTTTGTGGACAATTTTCAAGTGAACGGGCAACTCGGGCAGTGACTGGTGTAGGGTAGAGGCATCGGTATTGCTTAAAAAAAAAAAGCTCAAAATGTAATTCCTCAATACAGAGTTCTAATCCAGTTTGGAGCCAAATTATTGTATCGCTCTAGTTTCTCACTTTTAGCTTTGCACTGGCTACAAATTTACTCTCCACAACCAGGGTCCCCACATCCCTCCACTATCTGTTCATGTCACAGTCCTTTGTGTCTTCCCCCACTGACAGTTCCACAAAAAAGTGAGCTATACCTTGAGTAATAGTTTTTTTTATTAACGACCCATCAATAATCAAACAATCCAAGCACTTTACGGCTCGTCTCGCCAGAGAAATATATGCATTAAACCACTGACTGACGCATGTCACAAATTTTGTATCACCAGCAGGTAAGAATTTTTCGAAATACCCAACTTTTGTGTGTACATTTTTAGTGGATGGCGTTTGGGCAGAATAAATCAAACAAGCTGCGATAGAAGAAGCCCCATTTCCTGCATTTATTGACTAATATAAAGATTTATCATCTTCCAGCTTGGAAAAATGCACATTCTGTGTATATTTAGCGGTCCGTCCCCTGGATCTCCTCTCTCTGGCGTTGGGGGTGGAGAAATTTATTGGCATTGCAGGGTTTGCTGGAGGAAGCATTTGTGGGAACAAGGCGAGCGCACATTGCAGGACGAAACAGCAGCACATTGTACAGCTCATTAGGCCTGGAGAAGAGTCTCTCTGCAAACTTCATGCTTACAGACTTTCCCACCTAATTACCGCTCATTACAAATCACAATGACAGGCATTAAAAGCCAACATTATCTAAGCCTGTCACGGTGCAAAAGCTAAACAACAGAGGCGGACGTACAGAGAAAAAAATAAAACGTGTCTAATTAATGGACAATTATCTCCGTTATTAATTATCCGCCGTTCTGAGAGTCAATGAGAATAGAAGATGATGGGGCCGGTGCAGGATCATGTAGAGAAGTGAATGGAAAGTTCCACCACAGTTTCTACATGACACAGCACAAGGCTGCCAGCACGACACCGCGCTATTACGCTGCTTCTCCTGTCCCACCACTTACAGACGTAGCAGAGCCGCATCATTTATCCGCTGTTTTTGTGGGTGGCAAGTTAGAGAATCCTATAAAACATAACGTTTAATATAAACACCTTAAAAAGGGAGTAATAGTATAATCTCCCTAAAACATACAAAACACATTCGGCAGGTATATATCTAAAGAAGAGTACCAAGAATAGAAATTACTCTCCCTATAATGCCCTATCCAAATACTGCCTGACCAAACTTATGGGATTTTCGTCCCAGAAAGGACGGTCCCACCAGGAACCTAGGCTATAATTGCCCCAGTACGCCCTGATTACAGGATAGTACATTCTAGTTAAATATAGTCCCTGAAAGAACGTAATGAGTAAAAAAAAAACAAATATGACCATGTATAAAGAGTCCATAAAGATTATATATATATATATATATAAATATTATATATAAAATATAATAATATTTTAAAAATATATAATATATATATAGTATATAGAAAAAGCCCCTCACAAGTATATATTACTTATATATTAGCCTCTCACAAGTATATATATATTAGTCCCAATACACAATCCCAACACATTTCATTCACCAATATTTGGGAATTCATCAGGGGCACAAACTTGACTATGCAGTAGATAATGCAAAATTTCCTATGCTCATCACTCTTTCACAGTAAATGATGATATTCAAGCTGTTGTGATTTGGGGCTCCAGACTTCAGTATATGGTGGTATGTGGATACATCTTTTATGTCTGATCTAGGTGCTTGACGTTTGTGGACCATAGTCCTTTTCCTATGCCCTATTTATTTCCAGATGAGCATAGGAAATTTTGCATTATCTACTGTTTATAGTCAAGTTTGTGCCCCTGATGAATTCCCAAATATTGGTGAATGAAACGCGTTTGGCTTGTGTATTGGGACTAATATATATATACACACTTGTGAGAGGCTTCTACTATAATTATATATTTTATATACTATATATATATATATAGATAGACTCTTTATACATGGCGATATTTGTTTTTGTTTTTTACTCATTACGTTCTTTTAGGGACCCATATTTAACTAGAGTGTACTATCCTGTAATCAGGGCGTACTAGGGCAATAATAGCCTAGGTTCCTGGTGGGACCGTCCTTTTTGGGTCGAAAATCCCATAAGTTTGGTCAGGCAGTATTTGGATAGGGCATTATAGGGAGAGTAATTTCTATTCTTGGTACTCTTCTTTAGATATATACCTGCTGAATGTTTTGTACATTTTAGGGAGATTATATATTACTCCCTTTTTAAGGTGTTTAAATTAAAGGTTATGTTTTATAGTTTTGTCCAGTGAAATATTTCTTTCTATCTTGACTACTTTTGTTGGTATTGTTGGGTTGCCTTATTTACCCTCTATCTGGTTTGAGTTAGAGAATCTATCAGCTCTGGCGACACCTCGGTTTTAGTAAGTAGGTGCATTCCCCACAGATGCGGGTGGTGCTGAAGCATCTTTACAAAAACTATGCAGTTTGCCATTCTTCTGTTCTTCCTTTTGGGAAAAAAACATGGAGCATCGTACTTTCCGTACACACTCAGCAGCACGTGACGTGGGGGCCACTGTAATGAAGTTGATTTATTTCCACTCAGTTCTCATTGCACTCCCCTCTCTCACAGGTGACAAATTGAGCATAAATTACACCCCAAGACAGTTCCAGCACCCCAAAAATACTACGCTGCCACCATCTTCCTCACTAATCAAAAAGAAAAGGAAATCAGAGGGAAGGGCTCTGAGCCAAAAATACCACTTACCAACGATTACAGGGTTACCTCACTGCTCTCCAGCAGTTACAGGGCTAAGAACACTTTTCCAAGGTTATGGGTTCTTAGGGCAAAACAAGGACTGACTTATTAAAATGTGTTTTTAATAGGAAAAGGTACAGTGTTAACATACAAATCTACCATAAAATGACATACATGGAACAGTTATGAAATAAAAGGGAGAAAACAAAAAATTCCTAACACTTACAATGGTCGGTTTTCTAATCCTGGGGCACAAAGAAATGGAACACAGCTCAATCAGCAGTTAAACCCCAAACTGTGTACAATGATTTGAACCTGGACAATGTGTCTTCCTCTGGACCAACACTTTAGCAAAATAGGCTGAACTGGATGGACGTCTTGTCTTTTTTTGGCTTTACAAACTATGTATGTAACTATGTCTTATAGGCCACTCAGCCATCTTAGGTTTCCAAACCTCCCATCAGTTAATTATGATAAGCTTGTACCTAATTGACTAGGGATAATATAAGGGGGGGGGGGGACATCCATCTTTAAAGGGGTTGTCTCACTACAAGGTTGCTTTTTATGTTAAAGATCTTGCAAAAACAAGTCACTTTGCAATATGTGTCCATTAACAGTGTCCTACCTATACCTAGATATCTCCTCTTGTATGGGCTGCATCAGCTCCTCTGGTCACTATAGCTACAGACCTGTTTGATCTCTCCTGATAGGCTGCCAGCACTGGTTGCTATAGCAACAGACCCGGCTTCTACTGCAGCCTAGTAGAAGCCAGTAAACACGCCCCTGAATTCAAAGTGAAACCAAGAAAACAGGATGAATCAATGTAGTGAGACAACCCCTTTAATGAGGACTGTTAGTCACTTTGCGCACTAGATGGCATCCACAAGCTACTCTTCAGTTTGACCAGGTCATTTGAAACACTAACGTTTCCTTTGACTAGTTTTATGGCTTGGGACAGGTCCAAGGGCCCATTTGGTATGATGAGGTTGTGTTGGCCCAACATGAACAAAAGTAATAAAAGGCAATAAACGTACTGGGTGACAGATACACCACTGACCAATGTAAACAGCAGATAAGATGAATTGTTTTAAGGGGCTATATGATATTCCACAGACAGGAGCTACAAATTACATTTGCCAATGGGGGTGGGGGTCTTCAAAATTATTGAAATGTAGGGTATACACAGGATTACAACAGTGCAGGATACAATCTACATAACATACAGTTCTATGACAGCTACAAATAGCTCATATCATAGCTGCTCTGCCCATTCTCCTTACAGTACTTATGACGGAAAAGTTAAAGAGGTTTTCTAACCACATTGATTAGCTTTAAACATGTAGGCAAAGCTAAATAAAGACTATTTTCAAATATATTGCTGTTCTGATTTTGCTTTATATCCGCGTCAAAGCAGCTCTGATCTCCTCCTTGTTTACAGGTCTGCTAGGTTGCCGACCACCGCTCTATACGCTAGCAGTTCTGGTCAAGATGGTGAAGTCAATCCTAGCTGTGTTTTATCAGCAGGATAGGATCTTGTTTATCTTTCTAACTGACAAACTGTAAGGCTATGTTCACACGATGTACTGCGGCGCGTACTGTACTCGTCGCAATACATCGTGACTTTCGGGAGCTCGCACTGATCAGCGCACTCCGCCGGCCCCATAGACATGCATAACTCACTGTACTGTACTCTATGAGAACTATGGATTACCGTAATTTCGGCACGCATCTTGCCCATATTAGAGCGCAAATATGTGGTGAAACGCGCGCCGAGTTCACACCGTGTGAACATAGCTTAAGGGGTATAATCTGGTGGATAGGTGATAAATGTCTTTCGTGGAACAACCCCTTTAAAAGGGCCGAGACTTTCAGATTATATAAATATAAAATAAAAATTTACCTGAAAACACATCTCCAGCTTCTATTCCAGAGCCATCGGAGCTCAGTGTTTACTGAGAGGTGTCTCGTTCATCATTCGCATGACAGTGATCCAATTATAGTCTCAGTGCCAGACATACGAGCAGCGACTACTAAAGCCAGAGATTGACCCACAAGCAATGAATGGCAAGTCACTGCTAGAAGGACAGGTTGGAGGGAAAATGGAACTCTAGCAGAGCTAGAATAGTGGCAGAGGGTAGATTTTTTTATTCTAACAGTCCCAGGCAGTAAGGGTTTTTCCCAAATCTCAGCAAGCAATGTCAAACAGCAGCCTCTAAGGCCAGCAGGATAGTTGCATGTATTAAAAAAAAGGCCTGGACTAGTGGGGCAGGGATGTATTATTACCGCTATATAAAGCATCGGTGCAGTGTAATTTGAAATATGCTGTTCAGTTCTTAGCACCAGTTTATAGAAAGGATATAATGAAGCTGGAGAGAGTGCAAAGACGAGCAACCAAACTTATAAGGGGAACGGAGCATCTTAGTTATGAGGAAAAGTTAAAATAATTAAACTTGTTCATTATAAATTAGTCTTCAAAAAAGACGGCTCCGGTGGGACATAATTATTAGATCAGTATATAAATAGCCCCTACAAAAAGTATGAGGAAAAGCTACTTTATGTAAAACCCCATCAAAGACGAGGACATTCCCTTCATCTGGAGAAAAAAAGGATTCTATCTCCAAGGAAAAAAAGCCTTCTTATCCCATGAGAACTGTGAATCTGTGGAATAACTGCCTGAGGAGCTGGTCACAGCAGGAACAGTTAAAGGTTTCAAGAAAGACTTAAATTACTACAGCCGCCAGCCAATGAAATGCAAGTAGGCGGAATCCGACCGACACTGAGGAACGGTGTTTACAGAAAGAGAGGATAAGGGAGACAGTGAAAAAAAAACCACAGCTTTGCAAATGACATCCAATTGCAAAGTTGCTTGTTTTCACTGTCCCCTTATTCTGAAGACCATTTAATGTAATGAGAAAACCCCTTTAAGTATTTCACAGAAATTAAAGCAAAGTGGAGGTGAAATTTCAAAATTTCCCTTTTTTTTTTTTTTTTTTTGTAGATTTTCAACTTTTATCCATTATTCACTGGAACACAGTAGACGTCACCAGGGAAATTAATATTGATTCCCCAGATTCTGCAGTTTTCAGAGATATCCCATATGTAGTCCTAGTGCGCTCTTTGGCTCAGCCACAAAGCCTCAGAATAGGAGGAGCACCTATTGGACTTTGGGGTCTCATTTTCGTATTAAAGAAAGCTTTTATTGAAGCACAAGCAAAATGCATGTTACAGTAATGTCACATCAACAGATAGGCAGCAAATTCCACAGTACAAGAGTCACATTAGTACAAGAGTCACATATTAACATTCGTAGATAATGGCAACTGTGCGGTAATACGATGATAACAGGCAAGTGAAAGCATGGCGAACTGATTAGTAGAAATCAGCAGGTTGACAAAATAATTTCCTACTAGAGAGAGATTTTCTGGACATCTGCACCAGAAGGACATCTAACAATATGGTATTATCAGAGGAGGTTGGGGTCTCATTTTTCAATACGATTTAATTTAGGTGTGATTCCAGGTTTGCGGACACCCTAAGATGCTAAAACTTAAAGGGGTTTTATCGTTACAAAGATCATGTCTCAGATTATGGGGACAGTAAAAATAAGCACTTTTGTAATTGGGTTGCATTACCTCTGTCACTTGGTTTAGCAGATATAAGCATCTCTGTAAATCTGTCTTCTATTTCTGCTGTTGCTGGTCAGAACGCCCCCCTGGTCGATTCTCGCACCCTAGACACACCCCCTGCACTGTGATTGGCTGGCTGACATTTCATTCAGCCTGTTGGGATATGCCACTAGACAGGAAACGCCCCGGCAACGCCCCCTGTGCTGTGATTGGCTGCCTGCACACTTTGTGTTTACTCCCCTCTGAGCTGTTAAAATCGACAGTGAAAGCAAGGTCTGCTGGCTCTATGTACATCTCCCAGCTTTAGGGTCAATGTTCTGGGCAATTACTGGCTGTTTAAGGGACTTTTGCCAAGAGGCTGATTCACCTCCTTATGACATCATCACCTGTAGTGTATAACATAAGGATTCAACACTGCATCTGTATAAGCTGCTTGTATAGTGCAGTGCTTAGGTGATTAGCCCTGCAAGACAGAGGTTGGGAGTTCAAATCAGTAGTTTTTTTTTTTTTCTTTAAAATTTGTACACATCTGTAAAGATATGAAAATATATATGTAGACATCTATAATTTTATTCATATACACACATAAAGCTCCCCTATATAGAGTCCTATCCTTGCAGCCACACCAAGCACTTCCAACATACGTGATACAATGCATATATTCTGGGGGATGAGACATGATATAGGGGAGCCCTGTATGTGTATATATATCATTATAGAGATTAACATATATATTTTAGGTCTCTCTACATATGTGTAGAATTTAGGGGGGGGAAAAAATATACCCTGTGAGGGACTAGAACTCCAAACCCCTTCGTTGTAAAAGCAATAGTCTACCACTGCTCTACCTCTGGACCACCAGCCCAAGTTAGTTACAAGCCGAGCAGGGCCTTCTCTCAAAGCTGATTGCTTCTACCACCATTGTTTTCACTCACATGTCATTGACAGCAAGCAGAGATCTTTACTTGAAGCTGACATTTGTAGTTGAGTAAAGATCTCTGCCTGTTGTCAGTACAATTTGGATGAACACCACTAGAAGTAACAGCTGCTGGCTTTCAGTTGTGTGTAAACTAAGACATATGACAGGTGCTTGCTGGAGTTTGGAGCTTCAAGGCTGCAGACATAAGCAGGCAGGAGGCTACAGAGCTGTTATATCCAGACAACCTTCTGCATCCCCTGCTTCAAACAAAATGATGATGTCACAGATCTTCAGTGAGGGGAGACACGCCTCGTGGGAGGGGAGACACGCCCCTGGATTTCAAACTCGATCTGAGAAAATAGGCTGAACAGCACGAGCAGCTCAAACGATAACACCCCTTTAATAAACATCCCTAAAAAGACCCCAGATTGGAAACTACAACCCTTAAAGGGGTTGTCTCGCTACAATGATTGGGTTTTAATTAAAAGATCTTTAAAAAAACAAGCAGCTTTGCAATATATGTTCATTACAAATGTCCTACTGATTTTGAGTTATCCCTGGTAGTAGGAGTGCATCAGCTCCTCAAATCACTATAGCCACTGACCTGAATTTTTTAATTCAGGGGCGTGCTTCTTGTCTGCCTCTGACAAAAAGCACGCCCCTGAATTCAAAAATCCTATGGTGCCAGACACACTGAGGTAGGATGAAAACCTATAGTGAGACAAACTTTTTAAGGAACATATCCAGGGGTGTAGTGAGTATATCGATCCCTCAAGTGCTTCACAAATTTTTTTTTTAGCGTTAGGTGGTGAAAATGAAGAAATTTATGTTTTTCCAACAATCAATTTTAGCTGAAAATGTTTAATTTTTACAAGGAATCCTGGAAAAAAGTATCCCAAATTTTGTTGCGTAATTTCTTCCAAGTTTGGCAATACCCTACATGTAGGTGTAAACTGCTGTTTGGGCACAGGGCGTACCAGGAGGGAGCACTGCTTGACTTTTGGAACGCAGATATTGGTGGGTGCTATGTCACATTTGCAAAGCCACCAAAGTACCAGAACAGGTGAAACCTTCCAGAAGTTGCCCCATTTTGGTCTCAACACCACTCATGGGGCTCATCTAAGGTTATATTGTGCATTTCGGGGACACAGGTATTCCACAGTTTTTTTAGCGTTGGGCTATGAAAATGGGGAGTGGAGAGGAGGGAATGCAGTTCCGTCAGTTTTTTTGGCTTTAATTTTACAGTGTTCGCCGTGCAGGATAAATGACAGTATAACTTTACTATGTGGGTTGGTACAACTGCAATGATCTACATTTTATATTACTTTTTAGGTTTTATTACTTTTATACAATGGTAATTTATAAAAAATGTGTTTAAAAAAAGCGTTTATAAAAAAAAAAAAAAGGGTTTATATCTTCATAGTCTGAGAGCCATAACTTTTTTTATTTTTTTTATATGAAGCCAAGTATGGGCATTTTTTACGTTTTTATTGGTACCATTATAGAGCACGTATGATGCTTTGATCACTTTTTATTAAGGTTACTGTGAGGCATTTTGAACAAAATACAGCAATCCAGGTAGTGTTTTTTTAAATTCTTTACAGCGGTCACCGTGCGGTATACATGACATGCTATCATAACACAGCATGTCGATACAATTGCAGAGATACCCAATTTGTTTTTTTTTTTATGTTTTACTGATTTTACACACGCAAAAAAAAAAAACATTTTTCTGTGTACGGAGCTTATTATGGGTAGTGTTTATTTTTATTTTTAAACACTACCCACGGTGAGAGGTACATACCTTATGGTAATAAAATAAATAGAAACAGGAAAAACCCAATGTGGATCAACAGAGATGTAAAGGAGGCAATAAAAAACAAAAAGAAAGCGTTTCAGCTACTAAAACAGGAGGGCAGTGAAGAGGCGCTAAGAAGCTATAGGGAAAAAAATAAAGTGTGTAAAATAAAGATAAAGGAAGCAAAGCTGGAGAAGGAAAAACATATTGCTATAGAAAGTAAAACTAACCCCAAAATATTTTTAACTATATAAATAGTAAAAAGATTAAAACAGAAAATGTTGGCCCTTTGAAAAGTACTGAGGGAGAGACAGTAGAGGGCGATGAGAAAAAAGCAAACCTATTAAACATTTCTTCTCCACTGTATTTACCGAGGAGGATGAGCTTCCTGTTGATAAGCTGAGGGATTAGTTAAACTCAAACTTAAATTTTTCTTGTCTAACTCAGGAAGATGTGCAGCTCTTTCTTAAAAAGATTAAAATATACAAATCCCCAGGTCCAGGTGGCATACACCCACGTGTCCTAAGGGAGTTAAGTGATGTCATAGATAGGCCCCTATTCTTAATATTTATGGACTGTCTAATAAAAGGATTGGCGCATAGCAAATGTGGTGCCAATATTCAAAAAGGGGTCAAAAAGTGATCCAGGAAACTATAGGCCAGTAAGCTTAACCTCTGTTGTGGGTAAAATGTTTGAAGGTTTTTTAAGAGATGCTATCCTAGAGTATCTCACTGACAATAAATGTATAACGCTGTTCCAGCATGGGTTTATGAAGGATCGGTCCTGTCAGACTAATCTCATCAGCTTCTATGAGTAAGTCAGTGCTAGACTGGATTGGGGTGAGGCACTGGATGTCATATATTTGGATTTTTCTAAAGCATTTGATACAGTGCCACATAAAAGGTTGGTAATATGAGATTGCTTGGACTGGGGGAAAATGTGTGCAAGTGGGTAAGCAACTGGCTCACTGATAGAAAACAAAGAGTAGTAATTAACGGTGCATACTCAGACTGGATCCCTGTTACTAGTGGGGTACCACAAGGGTCAGTATTGGGCCCTATCTCTTTAATATTTTCATAAATTATCTTACACAGGGATTATACAGTAGAATATTGATCTTTGCAGACGATACTAAGCTCTGTAAAGTAATCAACACAATAGAGGATAATGTGTTATTACATAGGGATTTGGATAAGTTGGAGGCCTGGGCCGGGAAATGGCTGATGAGGTTTAACACAG
The DNA here is from genome assembly GCA_025379985.1 of Phyllomedusa bahiana. Classification (NCBI taxonomy): domain Eukaryota; kingdom Metazoa; phylum Chordata; class Amphibia; order Anura; family Hylidae; genus Phyllomedusa; species Phyllomedusa bahiana. The sequence continues at coordinate 126,639 of JAODAL010001338.1, read as the reverse complement.
ATAAATGCAAGGTTATGCGCATGGGGAGGAAAAATCCATTACATGATTACATGTTAAATGAAAAAACACTGGGTAAAAGTGAAATGGAGAAGGACTTGGGAATCCTGGTGGACAGTAAACTTAATTGTAGCAGCCAGTGTCAGACAGCAGCTGCCAAGGCAAATAGGATCATGGGGTGCATTAAAAGGGGCATAGAGGCACATGATGGGAACATTATTCTCCCATTATACAAGTCACTGGTTAGACCACACATGGAATATTGTGTACAGTTTTGGGTACCAGTGCACAGGAAAGACATTGTAGAGCTTGAACAGGTACAAAGGCGGGCAACAAAAATAATAAAAGGACTGGGTGGACTACAATACCCAGAAAGATTAGCAAGGTTAGGGTTATTTAGTTTAAATACATCAAAGGTCAATATAGAGATCTCTCTCAAGATTTATTTATACCCAGGACTGTATCTAGAACAAGGGGGCATCCTCTACGTCTTGAGGAACGAAAGTTTCTACATAAACATAGAAAGGGATTCTTTACTGTAAGAGCAGTGAGACTGTGGAACTCTCTCTAAGAGGAACTTGTCATGGTGAATTCAATAGCAGAGTTCAAAAAGGGTTTGGATGCATTTCTGGAGCGTAATAATATAACAAGTTATAGTGACCAGGATTCTGGGGGGGGAGCATTGATCCAGGGATTTTTCCGTTTGCCAGATTGGAGTTGGGAAGGAATTTCCCTAAAATGAGGACAATTGGCTTCTACCTCATTGGGGTTTTTTGCCTTCCTCTGGATCAACATTTTAGCAGAATCGGCTGAACTGGATGGACGTCTTGTCTTTTTTCAGCCTTACAAGCTATGTAACAGCTCACGGTGCAGTATGCAGTCTTCTGATGGCCATAGATTTTTATTTTTCTGAATATAGAACTGTGTAAGGGCTTTTTTGTGAGAAACTGATATTTTAATTGGTACCTCTTTGGCGTTTATATGAGTTTTCGATCACTTTTTATTCCATTTTATGTGCTGTGGAATGAACAAAATAAAACGTAAACTCTGTGATTGTTTTTCTTTGTTTTTGGTACAGCGTTCACCATGCAGGTTAATTAATGTGACAGATTTAAAGAGTAGGTCATTACGCACGAGGCGATACCAAATAGTTGCACTTCATATGCGTACTTTTCCCCATATGGGACTTGTATCAGTGATCCGAGGATCACTGATACAATAGAGATCAGTACAGAGGGGAACTGCTCTGTACTGATCTCTATGGCAACTGTCAGTCACCATGCCGGGCAATGACCACAATACATTGCGGGCATGGTGACATTACAGACAGCCCGGATGCTTTAGTAAATGTGTCCATGGACTAGACTGCACCAAGAAAAGACAGAAGCAGCTAATTCTTGCTGTCTTTCACTTAGCTCCAGCGATTGTAATAGATTGCGGCAGCTAAGGATTAATCACTCGCTGCCGGAGCACACTCCGGCCGCGGCTGATGAGGCCAGCGGTAATATGCTTCTGGTCCCATATTGCAATCATATGGGCCTCTTAATCTCTAAGATGTACCGGTTCGTCAATTTGCAAGAAGGCACTTCCCACTAGGAAGTACCAGAACGTCCTATGTCGGGAAGAAATTAAAGATGTAGTCAAACTACAAAGCTTAGCGTTCAATATGAAGGGACAGTAAAATTAAGACTTTTTTTTTTAAATACATTGCTTTACTGATTTTACTTTTGTCATGAGATTAAGAGATATTTTGGGTATGGTCACAGGGCATAGGTAAAATACAGGTCAGATTCTGATTATAGAATGTAACTAGTATTTTATCGTTTTTTTCTGAACGGAAAGGGGGATGGCTTCTGGCCGCGGTTTGCGGATTCAGTCGTCCTGTTTACCACTGAACAATAGATTTTCCACCCTACAACTCGGTGGAAGAATGTGCATGTTCAAAGTTCTTTTTAGATAGTTTATGGTTTTGAAATCCGACCATCAGAAAATCAAAGTTATGCCTACTATAACTCTGATTTTCTATTGCAGCCTACGTGGATATTTGACTGTCTGTTTTCAGATGGCTTCAAAATGCGAAGAGAGTCCGAAAAATCGACTGTAACACTATGTTGCGTGGACTTACCCTTGACGTGCTCCTAGTGCACACAGGTTTCTATGATGACCTGCATACCAGACCATAACTCGGTTATCTGATTAGATGAGAAAACAGAAAGCGGGGAGGGACGTCACCTCATAGAAGGACAGCTCAGTCCAGAGAAAACAAATTTCTCTAACAAGATTAGCTTCTGTGTACAGATAAGCCATTGTATTCAGTCCTCACAGACAGGGCTGTGGAGTCGGAGGCTATTTTGCAGGAGTCTGAGTTGTCATAAAAGGCACCGGCTCCCAAAATATATAATAAGTTGGTCCAGTTAGTTTGATGCAGTGCAAAGAGCAAGAGGAATTGGGTCCGGCCAGTGCTACTGCTCCCATATATTCAGCCTCATCACATGAGGAGTGTAATTGATTACATGGAGCAGGCAAAGCGCTGCCCCAGGGGAAAAGATTCTGCTCCCAGGGCAAACAGATTTCAGCAAAATGTTTCACCTGCTTTCAAAGAAGTAGAAGAGTCAACCATTCATCAAAACTGACTGTGCCTGAGGCAATTCCTTTATACCCTGACATTGTTAGAGATGTTACCCCTGTGGTCACCGCTTTGCCCCCAACCCAAGTTAGTGTAGAGAGGCCGTTCTCTAGCCTGGAAATAATAAGATCAGATGTGAGGTCATCTATGCAGGATCTGATGGAGGCAATACTATTTCTCAGAACAAATTCAGAGATTCCACAAATGTTCCTGCAGTGTTTTGCATATTTACAATTTTTTTATGTTCTAAAGTCATATCCAATAAATAATTTTTACACTGACGAGCAAAAGGGTAATGTTTTGAACTTGTGAATTTCAGGCTCCATATCTCCCCATCTACTACAGCTTTATACATGAAGCTACTGTAATTTTATATACAGTCATCTTACCTATCTCATACATAAATGAGACCTGCAAGTATTTAGCATCTGCTTAGTTCTGTAGATTCTTTCCTGTAACTGCATTGTTATTGTTTTGCTGCTAAAAATCGAAATGTTAATTTTTATTATCATCTTGTTAGTATTTGGGAAATCCACCTTTTGGTTTTCAATACTGCCTGAATCCTTCTGGGCTCTGGATCAGATTCAAGCAGGTCTTGACCAAAATCCGATCCCAGGTCTCTTCTACACATTCCCAATGTTTCTGCAGACTGGACTTGGATACAAATACAGCTTTTTGTTCAACTCTACCCACAAGTGTTCAAAAAAATCAAAACATTGTTACCATTTTGCTTGTCAGTGTCTGTTCTACCTAAGTAGCTTAATTATTGTATCATAAGGTGATAAACAGCCTGATGTTACCACTTTACTACAGTAAAGTTATCACTTAAACATGCACCATGTATGAGGGAGTCAGGAGTCAGAGTCCGGAGTCAGGAGGTTTGGGAAATTGAGGCGTCTGAGTCGGGGCTTTGGCTTGCCGACTCGACAGCCCTGCTCACAGCACCTGTAGTTTTTGTTTAATAAAAATGAGCTCTTCCATACTTCTCAGGGTAACACCTCAGCGAAAAAAAACACCACAATTTTTTGGGCCATATTCACAGCTCAGGGGCTGGACTAGACTGAACCTAGTAGCAGACATCTCTGGCCTATATGCTGCCTGGGAAAAATTAGGTGCAGTTAATTGCTGAGCAGCAGCTCACACACCCCACTGCTAGGGGAACAATTAGATGATAAAAAACTGCACACCAACTTAACACCTGTTCACACCAGCATGCAGAAAGCCACAGTATAATGCATGGGGAGATTGCACAAATGCAAAAATACCAATCTAATCTAATAGTATGAATGTCACTAATAGGTTGTAAGCCAGCATGGTGCACCACACGTATCTGTATTTATGTCACCCTTCTGTATCGCCTTTTTTATATGCAACTGTAGTACCAGCAACCACCCCCTTCATGCACTGAGGGTATGTGAGTGGTTGTTTTATTGGTATTTTTGCATTTGTGCAATCTCCCCATGTATTATACTGTGGTTTTTCTGCATGCTGGTGTGAACAGGTGTTAAGTTGGTGTGCAGTTTTTTATCATCTAATTGTTCCCCTAGCAGTGGGGTGTGTGAGCTGCTGCTCAGCAATTAACTGCACCTGTTAATTTTCCCCAGGTAGCATATAGGCCAGAGATGTCTGCTACTGGGTTCAGTCTAGTCCAGCTACTGAGCTGTGAATATGGCCCAAAAATGTGTCCCATTTTTTGTATGTGTAACACCTCAGTTAGAAGAATAAATAAGCTAATCACTGCTATATAACCACCAAGTGAGTGGAAAGCTGTCTGTGACTCAGTGAAACAGCTTGGTGAGAAAACCCCTTTAAGTATATCAACAATCTGTTTAAATCGAGGGCTGAATACAGTACAAAAAGCTACACGTGTCTCATTTTTCTTAGTTCTCAATTGTTCCTGTAATAGATCTTTTCTGTTTATTTTTTACACTTTATATTTAGCTACTTTTAACATATTCACAGTAGAGGCGAGATTGAAGTCTAGAACAAACAATGAATTTCCATTACTCATATGCTGTAGGACCTGTACAATTACATTTTATTCGTATTAATTCCCCAACTGATACATTGGAAAGAACAGGTTTTGGAAGTCAGGAATTAGTTAATAAAATAGAGTTCCTTGCCGTAGCTTTTCTATATGGTGTAACCAATATTTTTCCTTTTTGCCACGTTAAGGTGACATCCCAAAAAAACATACTAATCCTATTATAACGAACCATAAGTTTTAAGTCAATAGTATTTTCATTAAAGGGGTTTTCTCACCACGCTGTTTCACTCCATTTTACTCTTACTCTGTCTCCTCAGGCTGTGGGTGGTTCTAAAGCAGTGATTAGCATATACAACTTCTAGGGAGCCCTTACTCTGACAATGCAGGAGATTATTATCTCTAACAAGATTACAGATAAAGCCATGCTTTTCAGTCCTCACAGAACATGTACCTTTTGTTTGCTTCAATATCAGTCCCTCAGTGGGGTGACATCACTCTCTGCTCTCGGCCATTGAGAAGACAGACGCCCCCGCTCTCGGCCAATGAGAAGACAGACGTCCCCGCTCTCGGCCAATGAGAAGACAGACGCCCCCGCTCTCGGCCATTGAGAAGACAGACGCCCCCGCTCTCGGCCAATGAGAAGACAGACGCCCCCGCTCTCGGCCAATCAGAAGACAGACGTCCCCGCTCTCGGCCAATCAGAACACAGACGTCCCCGCTCTCGGCCAATGAGAATACCGACGTCCCCGCTCTCGGCCAATGAGAAGACAGACGCCCCCGCTCTCGGCCAATGAGAAGACAGACGCCCCCGCTCTCGGCCAATCAGAAGACAGACGCCCCCGCTCTCGGCCAATCAGATAACAGACGTCCCCGCTCTCAGCCAATCAGATAACAGACGTCCCCGCTCTCAGCCAATCAGATAACAGACGTCCCCGCTCTCAGCCAATCAGATAACAGACGTCCCCGCTCTCAGCCAATCAGATAACAGACGTCCCCGCTCTCAGCCAATCAGATAACAGACGTCCCCCTCGCTCTCAGCCAATCAGATAACAGACGTCCCCGCTCTCAGCCAATCAGATAACAGACGTCCCCGCTCTCAGCCAATCAGATAACAGACGTCCCCGCTCTCAGCCAATCAGATAACAGACGTCCCCGCTCTCAGCCAATCAGATAACAGACGTCCCCGCTCTCAGCCAATCAGATAACAGACGTCCCCGCTCTCAGCCAATCAGATAACAGACGTCCCCGCTCTCAGCTAATCAGATAACAGACGTCCCTACTCCCAGCCAATCAGATAACAGATGCCTGTCTGGTACGCAGGTACCGCTGTGTGCACTCAAAGAGCTGACAAAATGTGTCTTCTCTATTGATGAAAGTAAAATCTATTGACCAATGTATTTAGAAAAGGTCTTCATTTACCGTTCCTTTCATACTGAAAGCTAATCTTTGTAGTAAGAAAACCCCTTTAACGTACTGTAGAAATGCAGTGGTTACTTCTGCTGGCCCTTCCCACATCAGTAGCAGACTGCTTATGTGACCGACCACAATGAATATATCAGTCAAAGGAAAAATCGGCAAAAAAAAAAAAAAAAAGTATAAAAATGCCCCAAGAGGTCTTTTTCTGATAGGGGGGCACAATATGTAACATAAAATAGAAAATAATATAAATGTATAAAAGAAACAGTAACAGCCCAAACCGCATTTTAAGCTCTTACCTATATTTTAATGTCCGTGGCAGAAAAGTTATACAAAACTTATTTTAGTGCCACTTTTTCTGTTAATAAAATACATTTAAAAAAAATATTTCCCTCATATTAAAAAAAAAAAAAAAAAAAAGAATCCATAAAAATAAAGCCTAATTTATGACTGGAAAAAAAGATAAAAAATTATTAGACTAACCAAATGCAAAAAAGCCTTGGGGTATGTTCACATGGTGTTTTTGGATACGGTTTTGTATCCATGTTGGATCCAATCGATGCTACTTTTTTGGATGCGATTTTCAGATCCAACACGGATCCAAAACAGTATCCAAAAACGCCATGTGAACATAGCCTGCAGTTGCATGTTTGGATCCATGTTGGATGCTGCAGGAGCGCACTCTATACTTTTTTATAGGGCTCCTGCTGCGTCTTTCGGATCAAGAATGGACATGTCAATTCTTGGAACGGATCCGAAAAACGCATCAGAAAGACGCAATGAGACACACATCGGGAATCACTCGTGTGAACGTCGATGCGTGCTTTACATTACGAGCAGTGTAAAGCGCACTGCTCATTGTTAAATGCGTGTTTGGGTCCATCTAGACGGACCCAAAGGCCTCGTTCACAGGACTTATTTCGCAACGGATTTGCAGCCGTATTTACGATAGTAAATCCGTTGCGAAATCAGTTACAAATAAGTAACAGGCCGTTGTACATTGATTTTAATGGGAAATACGTGCCGTTCAGACAATTAGCACGTCACTTATTTCCGGACGGATTCACCCCATATATGAATGGGGATTGTGAATCCGTCGGGAAATCAGGGCCAAATACGTGCCACACTTAGTGACACTTATTTGCAACTGATTTCGGAACGTATTTACGAACATTACCAAACACTCATGTAAAAACGTATGTTCACACGGACCCAACACGCCATGTGAACATACCCTTAGGGCTTGTCCCCACGGCACTGTTTTGAAAAACTTTTACACGGACCTTAATGGAAAATCCGTGCAGCCGTCCCCACTGCACGGATTTTCCTCCCGGCGGTTTTTCAGACCACCGCCCGCCCGAAAAACATAGAACATGTTCATTCTTCTGTCTGGTTTTCAGGCGGAATATGAACAAGTCTATGTGAAGGGGGAGGGCTTTTCTCTGCAAACCACGGAGAAAAGCCGTCCCCAGTTGGCCGTGACCGACCGGTATTTGTCCTGTGCCGTGTGAACGGCCCCTTATAGTGTCCAAATCCTCATCTACTAAGTACAAACAAAGCGTCAGGAAGGGAGAATGACCTGGTCAGGAATTGGTTAAAGTGGACCTGTGATTGTTCCAGACATATCCATTTTAATAAATACTTGTATTCCTCACAAGATAACAAATCTGGAGCATCCTTGCTTCTAATTCTGTGGTGTGCATGCTCCCCTGTTATTCCTCCAAGAAATTAATCAGCTGGGTGTTGCCAATTTGGGGGGAGTGGTGTCCTGCATATTGTCCAATCAGTGCCGACAGTCAGTGACACCCCTTTGAGGGCTGCCCAGCTGACAGATTCAGTAATACATTTCTCGGAGGAATAACAGAGAAACAGCACAACACAGAGTTATAAGAGAAGAGGCTCCAGGATTTTTATTTCATGGGGAATACACGGATTTACTACAATAGACTGATCAGGTGTCATCACAGGTCCTCTACCAAGGGACTTTAAAGGGGTCTTGCCACGATCTCATTTCATACTTCCTACATCCAGCTCTTCAGCTCTGTGTGCTCAGAAGGGGGCGTGTGTGATTTGTTTGAATTGCATATCATGTGACCCTGCAGGATGACATCACCAGGCCTTTCCTCTCTGTAGTCAAAGAAAGGTCTGTTTATGTAAAGCATTGTGAGTAGCTGAGGTAAGGTTTTTGCCTCACAGCACAAGGGTCCTAGGTTTAAATCCCTGCAGGAACCAAACCTGTGGATTTTTTTCTCTCCTTATCAATGCACAGACCTCACTGAGGTTTCTTTTTTATTTATTTGCACTGTTTGACTAATTACTAAGGAGTACAGACGACGAGAGTAGAGTGACAACACCTGGGGTTTGAATACTCAGTAGCTGCCTGAGAGGAGAGGTGATGTCTGAGCATGTGCGACGAGGGCTAAGAAGCTCTCAGCCCTGGTCGTATCCCCTGGAGACGAGCTGTAAACAATGGATCTCTAAAGGAGCAGCTAAAACAAAAACGGTGCAGAATTTTTAATAATAATGAATGGTGAAAATGTTTGTTATTTCATTTGCAAGCTTCCCATGTCAATTTTACTTCCTGGCAAAACCCCTTTAACACTAAGATCTCATCTGCATTTGCAATACATTTAACTGCAATCGATTGTTCCCTTTTCTCAGACATTTCAGGCTGTGGAGAAGCGGACTAATGTTCTGTAATGGGATGACTGATGGGAGGTCTAAGACAATCCCCACTGTGTGATCACCTCTTCTTAGTACGCTGCACCCCTGAGGTTCAGTGTCCCTTTAACAGGCAGCGTAGTCGTCTGCAATGCTTGTGTAGATGACCGAGGCTGCTACAGTCAAACACGTCCTTCATATCTGCTGTCAGCCATTAGTGGATCCACCGGCGGCTCCCTCTCGGATCCAGCAGGGGGTTAATGATGAAAGCGCATCTCGCGCGGCAGGAACTAAACCGTTCTTTTATGGCTTAAACTCCAGTTTCCCAAACATCAGTTTATCACATCGTTGGCCTGTATTCTTCTGGCGGGGCACGGATTTAACTAGGAACACAGCACAAGCAATACTTACATCTATAGACTCTAATTAGCTTTATTATAAAGCCCCCGGGACGTCTTTGGCATCTGGCTAACTTAATTTGCATTTAGTGTTGTCTTTTGCAACCTCTAAGGGTAAATTATTTCAATAAAAACTTTTTTTTAAAAATTTAAAAAAAAACTGAGGCGGGAAAAAAAACCTCACGTGCCCCCCGGCCAGCATTTACAAACACAAACGGTGAGGAGCCCGATGACACGGATACGTTGTATTTATCGGCGCGCGTTTACTTCAAAAATGTCCTTTTCCCTAGATAGGGGTTAAGGGTTGTTATCTCAATCCCGGTGAAAACGCACGGGGGGGAAAAGCAGACCAGAACCATGCTTAGAAACTTTTTGGGTTGTTTTGTATTGATGCAGGAATATCTCCCCTCAAAGGCTGTCCATGATTGTAAAAAAAAAGTGGTGGGAGGGGTTAAAAAAATAAAAACAAATAAAATTCTACATTATATACACACAAAGTTAGAGAGATTTGGTTTTTTGATTGAAATGTCAGGAAAACAAAATTTCTGAATTTAATTAAATAAAGAGCCCATCTCTTAATTTTAGATGCACTTGTCCAACTTTCAGTGTTTAACTTTTTTCCAACTTCGATCTCAACTGAAGCTTTAAAGCAAAATTCACAACAGGTATTGGATCCCTTAATCGTCAATAAAATTTGGGGTCAAAAATTTAATTGGGGTGTAAACATCCTCCCAATCCTCAGTTCACATTGTGACATTATGAGACCAAAAAAAACTACAATTAAAACATACCCCCTTTTTAAAAAATTCAAAGGATGCCTCAGCGGAAGTGGCGGGCTGGCTTAGGTATCATCCGGGTTTTATCAGAGATACAGAGGAATGAAGGTCACAAAAGGCAAAGAAATGGAGTCCTTTGGCTCCATCACATACTGATGAAGCTTCATTGTAACCATGCCCTGCGGGTAATGTGAATGCCCCAAAACCCAGGGATGTGTAAGGGGGGGAAGAGGGACCAAAATGTCACATCAAAACCATAACCCTTTACATCAGTGTGGTTGCTCTAGACAACCGGGACCTGGCCGGCTGATCATAGCCTTCTTGCGTTTCCGAAAATTTTCGGGGGCCACATTACGCCCCGAGTAATATATCCTGAACAGCGCTGAGGAGCATTCCCCCTCCCTGTAGATCTACTTAGCCCAAAGAAAACATGATACCCGTTTTTTTGGGGGTGGTCAGGCGTTAGCACGCAACCCGTGATGTAAATGGTTGCAATGTTATGTGACACTTGGGTTCCCTTAAAAGCCCGGGGGTTTGGGGGGCATTTGTATCCGCTTTCCCCAGGGGATTGGTTACAATACGGTACAGTGGTGATGGAGCCAAATCCACTTCTTTGCCTTTTTGTCTTCCCCTCTCTCTGTATCTCGTAAACCGCTGAGACACTTGAACCTAAGCTCAGTGGCATTTCCCGTTGGACACCCTGCTTGAATTCAAAAAGGGTGGGGTACGTTGTCAATTGAAAAATTTTGCCCTTGGCTCAGATATCAAAATGTGAACGCGGGAGGGACGCTGTTTAAACCCCAAATTTAAAATTTGATCCCCCTAAAACTATTGGGTGAACCAGGGATCAAACCCCCTGTTGGAATTTTCCCTTTAAAGCCCTTTGTTAGAGACAGCAATTGTGAAAAAAATACTAAAAGCACTGAACTTGGGGTTTGTGCTCAAAAAGGGAAGAGATGGGCTCATTTAGTGTATTAAAAAAATGTAATAATAATTTATTTTTAAAAAGATATATAAAAAAAAAAAAAACAGCGTAAAAATAAAAAAAAATTTACACGGAGAAAACCGGGGGCCCAATTTTTTGCAGATTGGTAGGAGCAGGGATGGGGAAGGGTGCCTTTCGGGGAGTTAAAAGGGGGTTTCCCTCCCCGGGCATTCAGGGCATATTGGAAAATGCCCTAAAAGTGGGGGGTCCCACCTTGGACCCTAAATATGTGAAAACGGGCCCCAAAAGTCTCAGTTGGAAAAAAAAGTCGCCTTGGGAAACCCCCTAACAAAAAGGAAGTATCACAAAAAACCCGAGTGCTTGTCAGCCCCTTTTGGAGACCATTGAAATGAATGACAATGCTTGTGGCACTCCCCCTTTTTTTCCCCCCCTTTTACAAACTTTCAGGGGCCAATTCTCCAGAGAGATGAAGGTCCCAGAAACAGGACCCATGGTCGGACTTTTTAAATGCATACCCTATTGGTAATACCCTCAATCCAAGTGGGAAAAAAACCCTTTAACTGCATTTTTTTGGGGACCCCCGTTCCCACTCATGAGTTGTATGGGCCAAATTTTCTAGCGGGTTGTGGATGTACAGCACATGATCCGGGGGCCCGATTTCCCTATGGCATCAGCAGCCTTGTCACCAAACCCCTTCACAGGGGGCGAACTCCTATTTTGTTCTAGGGGGGTTCCCAATACAGCTGAGATTTTTTGACTAACCTCCCTAGAAGGGGTCAAGTGCTGTGCTGGCGTGGCCACTTCTCCATTCTGCGCAGAGTCCTTTCAGCGGCCAATTCTCCAGACAGAGGTAGGTTCCAAAAATAGGATCTGCGCCTTTCAGATATTTACAGCATATCCTATCGATATGCCATCAATGCCCGAGATGGGAACAGCCCTTTAACTCTATTTCATTGCCCCCGCCCCCACGATGATCATTCAGGCCAACAAATTGTGGGGACGCCTTTTCGCGAGTTTTTTTTTGGGTTTGTTTTTTATTACCCTCCCAAACCCCTTGTTATTACCTCTCCATGGTGTAGGCCATGAAGTTATGACGGGGGGGAACCACCCGAAAACCCCAAACGCCCAATAGGTTATGGCCCTACCTGGGACTGCAGTCAAAACCCTTCATATTTCATGTGAATGGGATAAACTGCAGAACTGGGCACAGACACAACTGTATGGACTGCGCTGTGCCTGGAAAAAGAGTAACACCTCATCTCTCAGAACTCCATATCAGCACTGGACCAAAAATCCCAACAGCTCCCCATTAATTTTTTTCTAACCGACTAAAAAACTGGTTAACTGCACTACACCTCTGGGGTCCCTTCCTTCCTCCCCTGTCCTTAGGGCCATTGGTTAAGCTTTGTCTGCATTGTGAATTGCGCAAGAACTGGGTTTGACCTCTGAAAGAAAGTGGCGAAAAAAATGTAAATTTTTTGTGAATTATTTAAAACTCAAAATACAATCCCCAACAAGCCCCAAAAATTAGTTTTTTTAAAAAAGACTACTCCCGGTGACCCAGAACCGACTTGGTTCGAAAGCGTCGGGACATTAGAAAAAGACGTATTTTTGTTTGCTTTTTGTAACCTTTTTTTCAATAAAATTTGCTGTTTTTACCTCCCGGGTTTTTCAAACTTTTGGTATTTAAAGGGGTTTTTCCCCGATGAAAATTACGTGGGTGCCCAAAATGGTATTTAATACTTTTCTAAATATTGGGATTATAAAAAGTGTGCCTGTGAGAGCTACGCCTGCTAGATGCCCTTGTTTTTGATGTTTTTCATTCTACGAAAAAGGAGGTTGGGCCCCGTTGGTTTTTTTGCACTTTTTTATGGCAGGGCCACCCAAAAGAGCTTTTTTGGGGGAGGGGAGAAAAGAGCCTGTGCTTTTTTATAGAAATCCCCTGGTGTAATGTAATTATCTGAGTAAAAATGAACGCTCCCCGCCGCCTCCCCCCCCCGCAGCAGTCCCTGAACAAACAAAAAACATGCCTGCTTGGAATTATCTTCTCTCCCGAGCAATAAAGGAGAAACAAAAGCCCTAAGGGTTGTGCACAATACAGTTATCCTTGTGGGTTAGCCAAAAATGATTACTCAACTACAGAGATGATATTAGCTATGGGGGGGGGGAGGATGACATACAGAGGGGGGTATTGTTTTTTTAAACACGAAACACAACGCCCATTTTTTTCGACTTTAGCCAAGGATCGGCCTTTATGGGGAAATCCTTCTTGGGAAAACCCCTTTAAGCGAAGGCCGAGGGGAGGCATGCCCGAGGAGGTACAGGTGTTTTCCAAAAAACGTTTTTAAATCAAGCCTGGGACGGGGGAAACAAGCTTTGCTTTTTTGTTACTCCACATTTTCCATCCGATATGCGGCCAGCACTTGGTACTAAATTCCCCCTGATGCCCGGAACCCCATAAAGGGGCATGGGCGAAGTTTGAGTTCTAAGATGGAAACAGGTTGGGCACAGGGGAGGGGGAGCCTGCGCCCGGTGCAGCAGCATGCATGTCACAACCTAAGCGGAGCTCCAAACGGGGGACGTTCTGTAATAGGGAGAGGCACCATGTAGAGGAATGCTACATCCAATAGGGGACGCTGCAGCCTCCTAGTTCATTACCCATGAGCATTGCAGAACAACCTAAGTGCACACACCATATACTACACGGAGATGAAATTAGGGCCGGGACAAGGCATTTTGGTGCCCTAGGCAAACAGGGTAAATCTTATTTAAAGTGCCATTGATGCCAGGGCACTGTACATACAAGGGGGATACATACATACATACGTCAAAAAAGTACAATAGTGGCAATAAATGACTAAGAACTGGTACAAAGAGAGAGAGGACCCTGCCCGCGAAGGCTTACAATCTACAAGGGACCAGCGTGATCTCTGGTCCTGCCCACTGAAGGTAGGTGCCAACTGTAACTAACAGCCCCTCCATACTTGAGCCTCCTCAATGAATGGCAAAGGTAGGCACCCTGGGGAGCGGCCTACCCGTGCTAGCCCTGGCAGAGATGATTGGCCGTCAACACCAACTGGAGGAAGCCACTGACAACAGCATGGACTGCCCACTGAAATGAATGGGAGATGGATTGCACCTGGATTTATACATGGAATCCGGGTCCCATTTCCCATTTAAATCCGTTAGATGAACTAGCCCCCGAGTATAATTCCTTGGACCCACATACAGAGGATACCAGCAAAATAATTTAATTAGCAACTCTCCAAATTATAATTCTATCTTGGTTACATTAGTCCCCATGTACAAAAACTGTTTAGCAGTAAGATCGTCTTTGTTGCTCATAGCAACCAGATCCTATAGCAACCAATCAGGCTCATAGCAACCAGAGTTCATAGGAACCAATCAGACCCAAAGCAACCAATCAGGGCTCATAGCAACCAGAGCCAATAGCAACCAATCAATCAGAGCTCATAGCAACCAATCAGGGCTCATAGTAACCAAATGGAGCCTATAGCAACCAGAGTTCATAGGAACCAATCAGGGCTCATAGCAACCAGAGTTCATAGGAACCAATCAGAGCCCGTAGCAACCAGAGTTCATAGCAACCAATCAGAGCCCATAGCAACCAGAGTTCATAGCAACCAATCAGAGCCCATAGCAGCCAATCAAGCCTCACAACCAACCAAAGCCTATATCAACCATTTTATAGCAACCAATCAGGGCTCATAGCAACCAGAGTTCAAAGGAACCAATCAGAGCCCATAGCAACCAGAGTTCAGAGGAACCAATCAGAGCCCATAGCAACCAATCAGGGCTCATAGCAACCAGATCCGATAGCAACCAATCAGAGCCCATAGCAGCCAATCAGGGCTCATAGGAACCAAATGGAGCCTATAGCAACCAGAGTTCATAGGAACCAATCAGGGCTAATAGCAACCAGAGTTCATAGGAACCAATCAGAGCCCGTAGCAACCAGAGTTCATAGCAACCAATCAGAGCCCATAGCAGCCAATCAAGGCTCACAACAACCAAACAAAGCCTATAGCAACCAATCAGGGCTCATAGCAACCAGAGTTCAAAGGAACCAATCAGAGCCCATAGCAACCAATCAGGGCTCATAGCAACCAGATCCTATAGCAACCAATCAGAGCCCATAGCAGCCAATCAGGGCTCATAGGAACCAAATGGAGCCTATAGCAACCAGAGTTCATAGGAACCAATCAGAGCCCATAGCAACCAGAGTTCATAGGAACCAATCAGAGCCCATAGCAACCAGAGTTCATAGCAACCAATCAGAGCCCATAGCAGCCAATCAAGGCTCACAACAACCAAACAAAGCCTATAGCAACCAGTTTATAGCAACCAATCAGGGCTCATAGCAACCAGAGCCCATAGCAACCAATCAGGCTCATAGCAACCAGAGTTCATAGGAACCAATCAGACCCAAAGCAACCAATCAGGGCTCATAGCAACCAGAGCCAATAGCAACCAATCAATCAGAGCTCATAGCAACCAATCAGGGCTCATAGTAACCAAATGGAGCCTATAGCAAACAGAGCCCATAGCAACCAGATGTAATAGCAACCAATCAGAGCCCATAGCAACCAGAGTTCATAGCAACCAATCAAGCCCATAGCACCAATCAAGGCTCACAAAAACCCAAACAAAGCCAAATAGCAACCAATCAGGGCTCATACAACCAGAGTTCAAAGGAACCAATCAGAGCCCATAGCAACCAATCAGGGCTCATAGCAACCAGATCCTATAGCAACCAATCAGAGCCCATAGCAACCAGATCCTATAGCAACCAATCAGAGCCCATAGCAGCCAATCAGGGCTCATAGGAACCAAATGGAGCCTATAGCAACCAGAGTTCATAGGAACCAATCAGGGCTCATAGCAACCAGAGTTCATAGGAACCAATCAGAGACCATAGCAACCAGAGTTCATAGCAACCAGAGTTCATAGGAACCAATCAGAGCCCATAGCAACCAGAGTTCATAGCAACCAGAGTTCATAGGAACCAATCAGAGCCCATAGCAACCAGAGTTCATAGCAACCAATCAGAGCCCATAGCAGCCAGTCAAGGCTCACAACAACCAAACAAAGCCTATAGCAACCAGTTCATAGCAACCAATCAGGGCTCATAGCAACCAGAGTTCAAAGGAACCAATCAGAGCCCATAGCAACCAATCAGGGCTCATAGCAACCAGATCCTATAGCAACCAATCAGAGCCCATAGCAGCCAATCAGGGCTCATAGGAACCAAATGGAGCCTATAGCAACCAGAGTTCATAGGAACCAATCAGAGCCCATAGCAACCAGAGTTCATAGCAACCAATCAGAGCCCTTAGCAGCCAATCAAGGCTCACAACAACCAAACAAAGCCTATAGCAACCAGTTTATAGCAACCAATCAGGGCTCATAGCAACCAGAGTTCAAAGGAACCAATCAGAGCCCATAGCAACCAATCAGGCTCATAGCAACCAGATCCTATAGCAACCAACCAGAGCCCATAGCAGCCAATCAGGGCTCATAGGAACCAAATGGAGCCTATAGCAACCAGAGTTCATAGGAACCAATCAGAGCCCATAGCAACCAGAGTTCATAGCAACCAATCAGAGCCCTTAGCAGCCAATCAAGGCTCACAACAACCAAACAAAGCCTATAGCAACCAGTTTATAGCAACCAATCAGGGCTCATAGCAACCAGAGTTCAAAGGAACCAATCAGAGCCCATAGCAACCAATCAGGGCTCATAGCAACCAGATCCTATAGCAACCCAAATCAAAGCCCATAGCAGCCAATCAGGGCTCAATAGGAACCAAATGGGAGCCAAATAGCAACCAAGTTCATAGGAACCAATCAGAGCCATAGAAACCCAGATTTTCATAGCAACCAATCAGAGCCCTTAGCAGCCAATCAAGGCTCACAACAACCAAACAAAGCCTATAGCAACCAGTTTATAGCAACCAATCAGGGCTCATAGCAACCAGAGTTCAAAGGAACCAATCAGAGCCCATAGCAACCAATCAGGGCTCATAGCCTCCAGATCCAATAGCACCCAACCAGAGCCCATAGCAGCCAATCAGGGCTCATAGGAACCAACTGGAGCCTATAGCAACCAGAGTTCATAGGAACCAGAGTTCATAGGAACCAATCAGAGCCCATAGCAACCAGAGTTCATAGCAACCAATCAAGGCTCACAACAACCAAACAAAGCTTATAGCAACCAGTTTATAGCAACCAATCAGGGCTCATAGCAACCAGAGTTCAAAGGAACCAATCAGAGCCCATAGCAACCAATCAGGGCTCATAGCAACCAGATCCTATAGCAACCAATCAGAGCCCATAGCAGCCAATCAGGGCTCATAGGAACCAAATGGAGCCTATAGCAACCAGAGTTCATAGGAACCAATCAGGGTTCATAGCAACCAGCGTTCAGAGGAACCAATCAGGGCTCATAGCAACCAGAGCTCAGCTTTTAGTTTTCTAAAGCACGATATGAAAGTTGGGCTCTGATTGGTTCCTATGGGCTGATTGGCTACTATGGGCAACAAAGACAGTCTTACTGCTAGACAGTTTTCATACATAAGACCCAAAGAATCAAATAAGGCAAAAACATATAAAAAAATACCCCCAAAAAATAAAATAAATTGAAGGGTTAATATTGACTAGAACCAGTAACCAGGCGACTTTTAAAGCCAAATTAATGTCACCCATTTCAATATCTTCCCAGCGTCCTTGTGAACCTGAGCACGTTGGTGTCTGTGGAGAGAACCTGCACAAATGTCTCATGAGCTTCGATTTTCTGTGCTCTCTCCCCCCAAAAAAATATTTTTGCCTGATGCGCTTTTTGTCAAGCACAGGTTTATTTATTTGCGGCTCAGCCCGGCCGCCACAACTTGGAGATAAATGTGATTTACGTGCAGAGAAACAATCCACCTTGCATCTATCGCTTCTCATTGTTGTAATAAAATCAGGGCTGGCTGCTCTCACTGCTGGGGACGGAATGGAAATTCGGGGGGGCCGGGCTGCAGGAACATCAGATGGAGGACTCTGTGTACCCAGGACGTAATCACAATGAGAACCCAAAAGAGAACAGACGATCGGGAAGCATTCTAACCATGGTGGGACGAGCCCCTGTATCAGCCCCCGATATCCAAATGTGGCTCCATCAGGGAACAAAATGTCCTTTTTTCCCTTAAAAGGGGTTTTGTCCCACTTTTAAAAGTGTTGTATCAAACCCCTACATCAAGAGAAAAAGGGGGCAGGGGCGGACGCTGTACTTTTGGGCTGCGATGATTTCTTCACTGATCCCCAGAAGATGTAATGTTGTATAGACCCAAAGAAACTACAATAGCCGTGTCCCATTATTCTGACCTCCTGCTAATATCCAGAGTAACCGCCATGTGCAGCACGAACGAAAAGGGTGGCTAAAAGCCTAGATTGTACAGGTACTGGAACCAACTGCCCCCACGCTTGCTGGGGGGGCCAAGAGCCAAACACCCCCATCCAGGGCCCCCCACAGCTGCGGGGGGCCAAAGCCAACACCACCTCCAGGGGCTCCCCACAGCTGCTGGGGGGTCCATAAGCCAACACCAACCAACCGGGGGCTCCCACACTCTAGGGTCCAAAGCCAACCCCACCATCCAGGGCCCCAACAGCTGCAGGGGGGCCATAAGCCAACACCACCATCCGGGGGTCCCCACACTGTGAGGTCCATAGAGCCAAACACCACCACCAGGGCTCCCCAGCTGCGGGAGGGTCCTAGACCAACACCACCACCCAGGGCTCCCACAGCTAGGGGGGGGCCTAGAGCCAACACCCCCATCCAGGGGCTCCCACACTGCTGGGGGGTCCACAGCCCCAACACCACCATCCCAGGGGCTCCCACACTGCGGGAGGGCCCATAGAGCCAACACCCCCCATCCAGGGCTCCCACACTGCTTAGGATCAATAGAGCCAACACCCCCAAACCAGGGGCTCCCACGCTGCTGGAACCCTAACCCAACACCACCATCCGGGGCTCCCACAGCTGCGGGAAGGTCCAAGACCAACACACCATCCGGGGGGCTCCCACACGCGGGGAAGGTCCTAGAGCCAACCCCCACCCCCAGGGCCCCACAGATGCTGAGGGTCCATAACCAACACCACGACCAGGGGCCCCCACACTGCTGGGGGGATCCATAGAGCCAACACCACCATCCGGGTGTTTCCCACAGCTGCTGGAGAGCCCCTAGAGCCAACCCCACCATCCAGGGGCTCCAACAGCTCTGGGGAGCCAAGAGCCCCCCACCATCCGGGGGCTCCCACAGCTGCTGGAGGGCCATAAGCCAACCCACCATCCAGGGGCCCCCACAGCGCTGAAGGACCATAGAGCCAACACCACCAACCGGGGCCCAACGCTGCGGGGGGGGCCATAACCCAACACCACCTCCAGGGCTCCCACAGCTGCTGGAGGTCCTAAGCCAACACCACCACCAGGGTCCCAAACCTGGGGGGCCATAACCAACCCCACCATCCGGGGGCCCCACAGCTGCTGGGGTCCATAGAGCCAACCCACCTCCGGGGCTCCCACCTCTGGGGGCCAAGACCAAAAACCACCATCCGGGGGCTCCACGGCGGGAGGTCCATAGAGCCAAACCACCATCCAGGGCTCCCAAAAGCCTGGGGGGTCCATAAGCCAACACCACCATCCAGGGGCCCCCACAGCTGCGGGGCCATAGAGCCAACACCACCACCCGGGGCTCCCACACCGGAAGCCATAGAGCCAACACCCCCACCGGGGCTCCCACAGCTCTGGAAGTCCAAACCCAACCCCACCATCCGGGGCTCCCACACTCGAAGAACCATAGACCAAACCCCACCCATCCGGGGGCTCCAACCTGCGGGAGAGCCATAACCCAAACACCCAAAAACCCCCAGGGCCCACAGCTCTGGGGGGTCCAAAGCCAACAACCACCACCCAAGGCCCCACACTGCGGAGGGTCCATAGGCCAAACCCCCACCACCAGGGCTCCCACACTGCGGGGGGTCCAAGGGCCAACACCCACCATCCAGGGGCTCCCACCAGCTTGGGGGGCCCATGAGCCAACACCCCCATCCAGCTCCCAAAATTTTTCTGGGGGACCCAAAGCCAACACCCCACCCGGGGCTCCCACAGCTCTGGGGGCCCATAGACCAACACCACCACCCCGGGGCTCCACACTGCTGGAGGGCCATAGACCCAACCCCCACCACCAGGGCCCCACAGATTTTCAACTTTTTTGGGTCTGGGAGATTAAGGCCAGGGAAAACTTGGCATTTCTATTTGGGGAACATGTCACTTTATTTTGTTTTAAATCCCACCCCCGGGAGACAATCAGCATTAGGTGTATCAGTTTCTACCCAAATTGGTTAGGAGTGCCTGCCACAAAAGATGACGCTGCTTTACGGCACCAACTAAAGTAGCTGCAGTGAATAAGGGATGGTTGCACTCACGGATATTGAATGTGAAGTGATGCATCTGTGAAGCGAAAGGACAGAAAGTGAGGTTTTTTGCAATATGGATGGTGATGTAACTGGGAAATGATGGATAACAGGGTATTACTGTATATAACAAAGGCTTATGGGTAAAAGCTGAACTCTCCACGCCACTAAAATTTACAATCCTCAATTTCCCCTTACCACTGTTTTTCCTTGCAAGTGACAGGAAATTAGGGCGCTTTTCACACAGTGCAGTTTTGGTGCAAATTTTAACGCGCTCCAATTTACTGCCTTTATTACCACAAAGCTTCTTTCACTTTTTTAAAACTTTTTTTGAAATATAATAATTAGTTGTTGATCCACAAGACTTAAACACATAATTGTTTTACTTGAAACCCCTTTTCGAAAAATTTAAACAACAGAAAAAACTTGCTGGTAAAAAAGGCTTTAAATTTGGAGCACATTTAAAAAATGCAAAAAAACTGCGCTGTTGAAAGCACCTTAACCAGGCCGGTTTTTTTTCATCTACAACAGCTTTTTCGGGTATTGCCCTCTCATGAAAATAAACTTACGCTGGTTAGTTAAACATTCAATGACCAGAAGAGTAATGTATCTCACTGGAGAGAAGAATCAGGTCGGTGTATGCGGATTGAATTGCTTTTTACACCTTACTGGGTATCTGCATATAATAATTATTACAGGTATGAGGACAACCCCCCGTCACTTTAGTTCGGCCAAAAACCCCAAAAGGACGGTCCCCAAATAATTCAGGCAATGGCACATGGCGTGCCCATTCGGAAGAATGAAGAAGTAAATAAAACCTAGGGGGGTGCAAGCAAGGGACCAAGGGGAAAGGGGAAATTTACTTTTTTTTTATTTTTTGGGTACATTTTGGGGAAAAATAAGGCAGAATTATTAGGGGAAAGGGGAACTTTCTAGAGGTCTTGTGGTCACTGTAAAAACTTATCCCCGAAACTGAGCAAAGGTAGTATAAGGGAGGGGGGAAAGGCGAGGAGAGAGGTGGTCACCAGGCGTGGAGTCAGATTGAAGGGGGGCTAATTGCTAAGAACGGGAGGCCACAAGAAGGATGGGAATTGAGAGGCATGAGTGAATTTTTTTCCTCCCCATGCTGTTCATGAGCACAAGCAAAAAACTTGCAAAAAAAAGTCACTTTGCAATAAAATTTCCCTTAAAAATGCCTACCTAAATTCCAAAAAATCCCCTCTTGTATGGGGCTGCACACTCCTCAGTTTCATAAGCCCACAGACCCTTTTGATCTCTCCAAAAAGGCTTCCAGCAAGGTTTCTATAGGGTACAACCTGGCTTCTCTGCAGCCCCATAAAGCCCGAAAAAACCCCCTGAATTCAAAGGAAACCAAAAAAACAGGACTGAGTTAAGATAAAAAAAAGTAAAAGACAACCCCCTTTTAAAAACAATTACAAAAAAGTTACTTGAAAAAACAAAGACCAATCGCAAAAATGAGAGGAATACAACGGACCTCCACTTGTTTTCCAAAAATTTTGCCACTAATCCACCTTTCACCTCACTAGAACCAGGGCAAAACGGAGAAACACAATAAATTTAACATTTTTTTTAATCCAGCCAATTTTTTTAAATATTTAAAATTTTACCCCCAATTTAAAGACCTAAATAGAATTTTTTCCCTGTGCGGGGACTTAGATTCTGAAAAAAGTGTTATTTCAAGATGAGTGCCT
Organism: Phyllomedusa bahiana; assembly: GCA_025379985.1. NCBI lineage: Eukaryota > Metazoa > Chordata > Amphibia > Anura > Hylidae > Phyllomedusa > Phyllomedusa bahiana. The sequence goes on along the minus strand of JAODAL010001338.1, from coordinate 104,647 downwards.
CGTTCTACAAATATCAACAAGGCTTTACTATGACGTGGCAGCCAGCTGGCACGGAGCACACGCACCACATGACATCAGGACAGAAACAAACACGGATTTTAAATTTTCCGGGGGTGCGCTCATTACAAACAACAACACAGCGTCGGGACAGACGCAACACCTTTTCGTGGCCCTGAGAAACACAGGGGCAAAGAGAAGGTCTTTTTCTACTCACAAAACAAACAAGACAGAAAACACCTACAATCAATAACAGGTAATGACACAAGGGGACAGCAAAAGTAACGAGGAAAACTGCACAACAACATCATTATGTTTGTAGGTAAATAACATGAGCTGATTATTTCATAAAAATATTTCAAAGGGGAAAATGCCCAATTTTTTTTTTTTTTTTACTTAAAAACCAAACCCCCATCAAAATCTTTTTCCCTGTGTTTTTTTTTTCCTGATTGTAATTTCTCATTCGGGGGGGCCGTCTATATATGATTGTGGGGAAGACATTTTTGCTTGCACTGCTTTATCACATCAGAAAATACTTTACAGCAGCTTCAGCACATAGGGTTCTTAAGCAGTTTTTTGTCCCAAGACTTGTATACAGAGTTTTTACGCGAAGGGGGGGGGAAGGGGGGAAACGTGACATCTCCCTTTTGACTGGTGGATTCTGTGAATCTTTACACAATGGGGTCTCCTTTCCTTTACTCTCTTTGGCTGATAATCGACAAAAAAATCTCCCCCTACAGAACAGAAGTTTTCAAACAATTATTACTTAAGGCCCCCCAAAGTAAAACTCAGGACTTGTGTTAAACAAAAGAATTTTTTGATGACACACTCCCTTTAAAATGGTTGGAGTGTTGTTTTAAAAAGGGTACAGAATCCATTCACCTTTTCTCTTTACCGCTTAATGTAAAAAGTAAAAAACCTTGCCTAAGAAAATTTTTTTATTTTTTTTTGCACCCTTTACCAAAAAAAATAACTTTTCCAATTAATGCTCATTAAAAATATCCTAACATTTTGCTGCTGCGAGGCTTGTGCAAGTCCTTCACCTAGCTGATGGTGCTGCTGAATCTCTCACAAATCTGTAAAAGTATAGCTCCGTGTCCAAACCCTCACTTTTCTCAGAGTTAGAGTATGTTCCAAAACAGGGGGCCCTTTTTTGTCTTTTTTTGTGGGCTAATTGCGCGCAAACACCCGAAGTACGGACTGTAACTATAGCAATCATAGCTCTCCTTGAGAGCTATGATCACCCTCCGTTTTTCTCCCCACCCTACATCTCAGGAAAGTGGGGACATTTACTTCTTCCCGAATTTAAATCTATGGGACTGGGGCCCCCACTTTTAAAAACACCCGGCTCTTGCGGTTTTTGCATAGGTACGCGTGCCAAAACGCGTGTGACATATCCCCTTTAAAAGGGAAAAGGCCCGTACGGGCAAAAATCATAGAGCAGGGTGTCAAAACTGCGGCCCCCCCACTTTGGGGGGGAAAAAACAACTCGCATCATCCCACTTTAAATTATACAAATGCAATGAGAGTTGTGTTTCCCAAAAGCGGAGGGGCCCCAGTTTTACCCTGTGTCATGAGGGGGTTGATCTAAGAAGGACCGCTCACATAAGTTGTAGATCTAGACAAAAGGTACACCTAAGGATATGTTCACACGGCGGTTTTGGATCCGAAAATCGGATCCAAAAACGCTACAGCAATCGGATCTAAAACAGATCCAACACGTATCCGACATGCAGCTGGGTGTTTGCATCCGTGCTGGATGCAGCAGGATCGCACTCTATAGTTTAAAATAGGGCTCCTTCTGCATCTTTCGGATCCGTTCCAAGAATTGACATGGCAATTCTTGGAACGGATCCGAAAGACTGAGTGAGACACACATGAGTGATCACTCGTGTGAACGCCAATGTGTGTTTCTAATAAAAAGCAATGTAAATTACATTGCTATTAGATGTGTGTTTGGATCCATTTGGGGTCCGACAGACACATCCAAACACATATCGAAAAGTGTATTTAAAGACGGAGTAAAACACGCCGTGTGAACAGACCTTTAAAGAGCATACAGAGAGAGACTCGCTTAGGATGTACAAGTGTAGAGAGAAAGCAGAGCACCCACGGCAAACTACAGAGTTCTATATAGAAAGAGCTCATATCCAGCATGCAAATATAAGAAAATCTGAAACTAGCAGTTGGCTACAAACTGGGGGGCTAAAAAATAATAGGACCGAAACTGCAGACTTAAGCTTATGTCACGGCCCAGGTCTCTGCTCACCTCTCCCCGCTTTTCCAGTGCTATGTGCGGGCTGCACCGCAGCCATTGCCAACAGTCGCACCCGCTTCCTTTCTCTTTCTCCCTCCATACTCCTCCTGCTGATATTGGGTGCATGCACATACCTGCACGGATTAAAATGGCAAGGCAATGCCACCCAGCTATCCCAAAGCCAATGCTCCGAAACCCTTGTAGATTATCTGTATTTACCTGACTTACAACGTTCCGACTTACGTTCATATTTACCCGACTTACGCGGCGTGGCCCCTCGTGCTGATGATATAAACGAAGTCCCGCCCCATAATAAAGTCAGAACGTCACAGGCTCTCCTCTGCCCCCTGTGGCCGGCACAGCAGCTCTTTATTACCTTCCTCCCACCCACACACCTTGCACTGGGAACCTGTGTCTTCAGGCTGGTATAACAGATCTCCCTCACTCTGTTCTTGTCTTGGGCGGTTAGTCCCAACACAGCAGGTCTGTTCTCACTGCTTCACGTACCCCTCCACCCGACAGCCTCCAAGGTAAAAATACAGCACTATACCAGCACACATACAAATAGTGCATGTGGTATGCTGGCATTTGTAGAATATGTACTAATGTATAAGTGCTGATTAGTACATGTGTTTAACATTTGCTGTTGTGGCACGCTGGCACTTGTAATTCCATGTTCCACAGCAGCTAGCAACCGTGTAACTACAAGTGTCAGCATGCCACAACAGCACATGAGTGACAAATAGTAAGGTGAAACCTTATAAACGTGGGCGCAGACAATAAAAGTATTAAAAAAAAAAAAAGCGGTAATAACTCTTTCCTGCACTATCCAAAACCAAAAAAAAAGTTTGTAACCTGAGGATTGCTTGTATTAGTGAGGTGCATGCAGTGACTGGTGGTCTATAGCGCCTCTCTACAGTACAGTGCGGTACTACATGTCCTATACTGCTGTTACATGTATTAGTGAGGTGCATGCAGTGATTGGCGGTCTAGTAGTGCTTCACTACAGTACAGTGCGGTACTACATGTCCTGTACTGCTCTTACATGTATTAGTGAGGGGCATGCAGTAATTGCCGGTCTAGTAGCCCCTTCCTACAGTACAGTGCAGTGCTACATGTCCTGTACTGCTCTTACATGTATTAGTGAGGTGCATGCAGTGATTGAGGGTCTATTAGCACCTGTCTACAGCACAGTACTACATGTCCTGTAGTGCTCTTACATGTATTAGTGAGGTGCATGCAGTGATTGGCGGTCTAGTAACACCTCTACAGTACAGTGCGGTACTACATGTGCGGTACTGCTCTTACATGTATTAATAAGGTGCATGCAGTGATTGGCAGTCTATAGCACCTCTATACAGTACAGTGCGGTACTACATGTCCTGTACTGCTCTTACATGTATTAGTGAGGTGCGTGCAGTGATTGGTGGTCTATAGGACCTCTCTACAGTACAGTGCGTTACTACATGTCCTCTACTGCTCTTCCATGTATTAGTGAGGTGCATGCAGTGATTGGCAGTCTATAGCATCTCTCTACAGTACAGTGCGGTACTACATGTCCTGTACTGCTCTTACATGTATTAGTGTGGTGCATGCAGTGATTGGTGGTCTATAGCACCTCTCTACAGTACAGTGCGGTACTACATATCCTGTACTGCTCTTACATGTATTAGTGCAGTGCATGCAGTGATTAGCGGTCTAGTAGCCTCTCTACAGTACAGTGCAGTGCTACATGTCCTGTACTGCTCTTACATGTATTAGTGAGGTGCATGCAGTGATTGGCGGTCTAGCAGAACCTCTCTACAGTACAGTGCGGTACTACACGTACTATTCTGCTCCTTACATGTGCCAGGATGAGCGGCTCCTTTGGGTACCAGGTAAGGGCCCAATTTTCTGCTACAATGGGTATAAAGTACACGACCCAAAGCATCTCATGTCTTCAACATAGAAAGTGATTTCCAGCTTCCAGCAGCTCTTTCTGATGTTACATATAAGGACGCGCTTTATCTGGATTAGTATTTGCTTTATTTCATTTTCCATTATGTTGGTGACATTTTTGGGCTTCGGAACCAATCACCAATTTTCCCTGCTACTTGGTTACATCGTATTTTGATACTGGCGTCATTCAGAGTTGGATCAGCTGTTCTTGTGGTATAGAAGCGCTGTGTTTGGCACCCTGCATCAGTAGTTGTACAAATAGGCCTATGTGATAAGATGGCAAAAAAAAATGAAATTCTGAGATTTTGGGGGTTACATAAAAAAAGTGAAGCGCCGAGGTTATGATACCGCAAATGAGGGAAGCTGGTTTTCCTGTTACAGGGGAAATGTATGTAACAGGCATAGTCCTCATTGCCGTAGGTGGATGTTTCAACATAGTCCTCATCCTTTTAAAAAAAAAAAAAAAATCTGTATAATCTTCATATAAAACTCATTTCATGGGTTCAACAAACATCCCGATGCCAGAAAATACAGACCTTGTATCAGTAACACTATAAGACCAGTTATGGGTCACGTGCAGGAAAAACTGCATTATATATCAATCCCATATAAGAAACAACGCAACTAGAGATGTAATAAGACATAAGCAGTATTTCATGATCTGCTGAGCAAACAAGATGGCTGCGCCAATGCTGGTGAATGATGCTTCAGAGAAAACCTCTGTGCAGGTCATCACACGCATATATGATTACTCAACAACTTCATAAAACACAAGATTTCCTGGGAATTTACCATCCGCTATCTAAAAAAAAAAATCTCATTTTCTGGCTGCACAATAAAACATGAAATAGGTATCTGGCATTGTATGTGCCGTGCATCCTCTGCACAAAAGAGTAAGCTAGATCCTATAGACATCGCCTTCGAGGACTATAAAGCTAAGGTGTAATTAGTTCAGCTGAGATTTAGGGAGATGTGAGAAAAACCTTAAAGGGGTTGTCTCGCTACAAGGATTGCTGCTTTTTATGTTAAAGATCTGGCAAAAACAAGTCACTTTGCAATATGTGTCCATTAACAGTGTCCTACCTATTCCTAGATTACCCCCTCTTGTATGGGCTGCATCAGTCCAAGGTTGCTATAGCTACAGACCTGTTCGATCTCTTTTCATAGGCTGCCAGCACTGGTTGCTATAGCTACAGACCTGGCTTCTACTGCAGCCTAGTGGAATCCAGTAAACAAGCCCCTGAATTCAAAATGAAACCAAGAAAACAGGATGGAGGTAAGATGAATTGATGTAGTGAGACAACCCCTTTAAGACTTGGATAGTTAAATTGCAAGACCAGCAAAAAAAACAATATAATACGTATAAAACAAGCGTAGTGAGAAAGCAAGTAAATTAGACCAGGCTCACACTTGCATTGGAGGTTCTGTTCTTAACTTCCGTCGCAAAGATGGGACCAGATCCAGGTTACAATGGCGCCCAATAGAACCCACTGACTACAACGGGGCCCGTCAGGTTTCCACCATGGCGTAAGTCTTTTTACCAGAAGAAAAGAACGTAACACCTTTTCCATAACGGAACTCGTAACAGAGGTTCCGAATGGAAAGTTGGACCAGTGTAAGAGGAAATAGCTAGCTTCTTCTCCCAATTACATGTCAATAGAAATAAATATAGCTGGTAGCTCAGACCAACGTAAGAGGAACTAGCTAGCTTCTTCTCCCAATTATATGTCAATAGAAATAAATATAGCTGGCAGCTCGACCAGCGTAAAGAGGAACTAGCTAGCTTCTTCTCCCAATTAAATGTCAATAGAAATAAATATAGCTGGCAGCTCGACCAGCGTAAGGAAATAGCTAGCTACTACTCCCAATTACATGTCAAATAAATAATAAACTATTAAAAATGGCAGCCCCCCAGGACCAAGCCGTTAAGGTGAAAATAGCTAGATTCTTCTCCATTACATGTCAATAAAAAATAAATATAGCTGGTAGCTCGGGACCGGGTAGAGGAATAGCTAGCTTCTTCTCCCACTTATGTCAATAGAAATAAATATAGCTGGTAGCTCGGACCAGCATAAGAGGAACTAGCTAGCTTCTTCTCCCACTTACGTCAATAGAAATAAATATAGCTGGCATTTTGACCAGCGTAAAGAGGAACTAGCTAGCTTCTTCTCCCAATTACATGTAAATAGAAATAAATATAGCTGGTAGCTCGGACCAGCATAAGAGGAACTAGCTAGCTTCTTATCCAATTGATAGAAGGCTAGCTACTAGGGAGTTTAGTAGAAACCAATAAGCCAGCAGCCTAAAAATGTGGGGAACAAAGTAGCCAGCTTCAGCTACAATTAGGTGTCAACAGAAAGAAATCAATGTATCTGGTAGACTGGACCAGCGTAAGAGGAACTAGTTAGCTTCTCCCACTCAAATGTTAATAAAAATAAATATAGCGGGCAGTCTAGACCAGTGTAAGAGGAACTAGCTAGCTTCTTCTCCCACTTACATGTCAATAGAAATAAATATAGCTGGCAGCCTAGACTAGCGTAAGAGGAACCAGCTAGCTTCTTCTCCCTTTCAAATGTCAATACAGTAGAAATAAATATTGCTGGGACTGTAAGGTGCAAATTTGATTTCAAAGTTGATAAAGATGGCAGCTTGGCATGGGTGGGAAACAAACTGGCTAGCTTTTCCTCCCACCAGTATTTGAATAGTAAGCAATATATCTGGCAGCCTGTGACAGTGAAGGATGAAGTAGCTAGCCTCTCCTCTAATTTAGATTTCAACAATAGGAAATCAATATTTCTAGCAGCTTCAAACTGTGTAAGAGGAACTAGCTAACTTCTCCTATCTCTCGGACTTCAATAGAAATTAATATAGCTGGCAATCTGGGGCTGCCAGGTGCAAAGTAGCTAGCTTCTTTTTCTATTTCAAAAGAAAATAAAAAAAAGGATGGCAGCTTGGCACAGTGGGAGATAAGGTGGCTAGCCTCGCCTCCCACCAGAATTTGTAGTAAGCAATATATTTGGAAGCCCGGGACAGTGATAAAGGAAGCAGATAGCTTCTTGTCCCTTTAGATTTCAATAGAAATGACTATAGTCAGAGACCGGAATGAAAAATAGAGCAGCTAGACTCTTCTCCTAATTGGATTTCAATAGTATTCAATATAGCTGGCAGCCTGGTAACAATGAGGACGGATGGTAGCTTGCTTCTGCTCCCATTAGGATTTCAAGAGAAATCAATATAGCTGGGGACGATGAGAGAGGAAGTAGCTGGCTTCTCCTCCCAAAATGGATTTCAATAGAGATCATTATACTAACAGCCTACAACACTAATCTACATTTTTTAACTAATTCAGCAGTTTTTGCTTTCCCCCCCTCGAGATATTGACCTTGAATATTTTCAATGAAATCCCTAGAAGGTTGTTGCATTTAGTGCAGTATTCTTGGTATTTCTTTAGAAGGGGAAAAAAATCTCTCCTTGGGGAGAGTCACCAATAAATTGGTCGGTGAGAGGATTTATGCGCCTTTCGGACCTCATTGAATGTTTTGCATAAAGCAAAGGCTTATGGGAAAAGAGTATTTCATTGGCATTTAACAACTTTTTGAAGCCAAAACCCTTTGTGTTTGGTTCCCAAACATTCACAGGCTCTGAAAAAAGACTTTCCCCCCAACAGGAAACCAAAGCAAAATCCAAATAGTTCCATTCACATTGCATCACCTCTGATGGTTGTAAAGAGTCTATTGTAGCCGGGGATAAATCATTCATAAACTGACAGAAGTGCAAATCCCCAAGTCGAGCGAGAGCCATGCAGGACACAATTGTACTTCACATCATCAAGGATAATTTATGCTGCAATGCTGAATATTTTACACAGCGACTTGTAGGGTGCAAGATGGGGCAGCAGCACGCAGACTGATTCTTGCCCTGGTCCCGTGCTGCTGTACAATGCTCCGCCGCTCAGGAGCGGTTTGATGGATTTACAACTTAATTCATCTCAATTTCTGTAATCTGCAGATAATTAGGGATGAAGGCAGGAGCGTTAGAAATCAACGGATAAGACAGTTCTGATGGACACCTGATGGTTGCACAGGCAACAATTTTTCGTGACGAACAGGATGAGAGAAATAAAGAATCATTTTTACCAAAAATAGTGCCACTCTTGTTCATTTGACTCTGTTTAAAGGGGTTGTCTACTAAAAGGAGCGCTTTTTATGTAAAAACTTGCAAAAACAATCATTTGCAAAATTTTGTTTTATTAAAGTTCCTACTATTCTAGATATCCCCCCCTTGAGGGCTGCATAAATCCCCAGGTCATATAGCTACAGACCTGTTTATCTCTCATGTAGGGCCAGGACTGGTTGCTATAGGGGAAGCCCTTTTTAGTCTCCTATAGGTGCCCGCATGGTCCTATAGCTACAGAACCCGGCTTCATGCAGCCTAGTAGAAGCCCCTAAACACGCCCTGAATTAAAAAAGAAACCCAAAAAAACAGGATTTAGGGAAAAAAGGAAAATGTAGTGAGGGGCAACCCCCTTTTTAAGGACTACAGTGAGCCCCTTCACTTGACTAAAGGCAAAACCCATGACTTTAGAGGAGGGGGGATAAAATTTTTAAACAATCTAGGTCCTAGGTTGAAGGGGGGGGCCTCTTTAGGGGTGAGACCCGGCTCACGGGTAGCAAATTAGCCGACTACCCTGGGGAGAAGAAAAGGGGTGGGCACTTGGGGGCTGTCCCCCCCCTTTCCCATTTTTTTAAATATACCCCGATCACACCCCAATTTGGTTTTAAGGGAAACCCCCCCAAAAAAATTAATGGGGAATAGCCCCCTCGGGGACCCAAACCCTCCTGTTCTCTCACCGGGATGGTCGTAGCCGCAGCGCTAAAAGGTGCTGGGTGGCCCGTCACCCCCCTTTAAAGGGATAAAAAAAGAAAATTACTATTCCACTTTGGGGGCATTTTTTATTTTCCCCTCATTTGAGAGGCCCCCGGGGGCCCAAAAGTTTTAAAAAAGGAAGCGATTAGGGAAAAGGGGGTTTAAGGGTTTTTGCTTTTCCCCTTTTATACACAGATCATCCACAGATGCCCCTGTGTTTTTTAAGGGCCAAACATTCCCAATTTTTATACCATTTTCCCTTTTTTAAAGTGTACCTATTAGTTAGTCAAAAGTTTTTAAAATGGTGGGGGGTGCATGCACTGATGCCCCATCGCATCTTCGAAAAGATGAGGCTGTAAAATTGCTGCCCCCCTTTTTTTGGTTTGTTTGGGCTTCCCTTGGAACAAAATAAAAAAGCATCCCCAACAAAGAGGAAAAAGGGCATGGCGATGGAACACCAAATTTTTGGGGCCAAGTATTTTTTCCCTTTGGGTTTAAAACAATCCAAGTGGTCGTTCTCAGCAACCGAATCCCCCAAAAATATAATCACCATTTCAAAAGTTTTCTGAAACACTTTTAGAAATTCTTCCTACTGCCACCCAAAAATAAAAAAAGGTACTCACCTCCTCCAGTGTTGCCCACTGATCCCCCATACATGAGCCAATCCGGGCCTCATGGTCATAAACCAAAATACAGCAGGCATGTGACCACTAAGGAATTTTATGATTTGATGTCCTGGACATTTATCAGTGGGGGAAAATAACGGAGAACACTGGAGCAGTGGGCGTGGAGCCAACAAGTATCTTCAAATTTTATTATCTAAGGACAGTGGGGGGCACTTGGGGGTGCTGACAACATCTTTTGAAGCGGCCGTCCCATCTCACACACTGATGATGCATTGATAGGATTGCCATCATTGCGTGATAAGTGCGGGTCTGGGGGTCCCACCTCTAGGGCCAGCTTTCCTTTGGGGGGCTTGGGGGGGGGGGGGGGGGGGGGGGGGCCGGCCAAAAACGGGCGCGTTTTGGACTTGTGTTCTGCCAAAATACATCATTTGAAAGTTTCAGGAAAATCAAACTCACCACTTTTGATGCAAGGATGCAAAGGACCCCCAGGGAAGGGGGAACACAGGCCCGAAGAGCAAAAAAGGGGGTCCAGCAATCCAGATGGCCAAAAAAAACCCTTTAAAATTTTTTTTTGGGAAACTTTAAAAAAGTACAGCCCGCATACAAACACAAGAAAAGTGTGGCCCCGGGGACGGGGTTTTGGGGGGATTCACCCCTTATCATGGCCATTCCCCACTTTTCTTGTGCTTGTATGCTGCTGTACATTTTAAAGATACCACAATAAATTTGACGTTCTATTGGCCAACTGGATTGCTGGACAACCTTTTGCTCTTCTGTCCTGCCACATAGTCTGAAATGCGCCAGCATTGCCGGCACATCACAAGGAGGATGTGTTGCTGCACTATGTGGAATATGCCCTGCTTGAAATAATTTTAAATTGCCTCAATAAAGGAGAAGTTTTAAATTTTCGTCCCGGGTGTGCAAATGGGTTTATCCATTTCCACTCGATTTGGGATTTGGTTTCCCCCCCCGAGTCCCCCTCGGGACTGTAATCCGTGGTGAGCGGACGTCAAACTGTTTTTTTCTCGCGCTAGGAACAAAAAACCCCCCAAAAACCCATCTAGAATGGAGTGCAGGTGCAAACTCTTCCATTCATTTCAATGGGACTTCCGAGTACGGCTATGCGTCTACTTGACTCAGAACGCCCATTAAAATAATTGGGAGAGTTCCAACCACCTCTATGGTGTCAATAGGAACTTTTGTGGGTACCTTCTTGAGATAGGTGCAGGTCCCAAAAGTAGGACCTGCACCTATCATCCATTGATGGCCTATCCCGGGGTCCTCAAAATGCGGCCCCCAGTGTTGGGAAAACAATCCCATCTTCCCCCTGTTATAGAGTTTATAAAAGCATGTGGGGGTTTGTTTCCCCAACAGTGGGGGGCCCCAGTTTTGGGGTGCCTGGTTTCTATGGATATATCTCAAGGTAAGAGGGGCAACCCTAGCTTTTGGTATCCCCTTCCCTCATGCTTTATACTGCAGCTCCGTCTTCAAATTTGGAAAAGTGCAAACAGACAGAGTCAAGGGATTACCTGAAGACAGGCTGCCAGCTGTAGTCTCCCCAGGGCACATAATCATACAAAAAATTTACACTGACGTAGCATGAGGTGCTCACCCAGGACACGGATCAGATCCTTTTCATAGCCTCGGGCCCGGCCGGGAAACGGGGTGCAAGACCCTGAATGGAGGAGAACATCGGGACCTGCCTCTTCTGGAGCTGAGCTCAGGAAAAACTGATAATTAACGATAAAGCCCGCAGAGGGGGAAACTGCTGATAAATGCGGGTAACGGGGTGACAGCAAAACAAATGGAGCACACCGATAACTCAGCTGAAACGGTGGGTGCTCTACAATGACTTCAGCTTAATTTCAAGTATTAAACCCCTCACCAACACCCCCCCCCATATACAGACAAATTCAGGGGTCCTAGGGTTTTTAAGTATTAACACCGATAAAAAAAAACATTTTGGTCCTTAAAAAAGGTTTTAAAAATTTAGGTAAATACAACCAAAGTAGAAGAACAACAACAAACAAGTACATCGGGTTTTCATTTTTCACAAAAAGGGGGTTTTGGCCCTCGCTAAAAAGAATAGCTTTAAAAATGTAGGGAACACCAAATTTGAAGACTTTTTCCCAAATATATGCGTTCATTTTTTTTTTTGTCAAGGGAGCTAAAAGATTTTTCCCCCTTCTGAGCTTTTCTCTGGCCCCCCAAGTGACAAAACCTGGGGGACCCCTTTACCCTGCTGTTTGTTCTATCCGATGGCATGGAGTGCGCATCCGCACAGGCGTGGCCGGCAGGGGAGAGCTTGTGTGTTATCTGATTTTCAGAAAAAAAAAATTTTACTTACTGTTTGCATTGCTCAAAAAAATTCTCTGGCCCCAAAGAAAGGAAAATTTTAATTTACTTGACTGATAATCGATCTTTAATACAGGGAGTCATATGCAAATTTAAAGACAGTTGCCGAAAAGTCAAAAGAAAAAAGCAGCTTTAAATTTTCATTTATGCATCCTAGGGAAATTCGAGTTTGGAACAACCTCTAAGAAATGGAAGCCAAAATGGAAAAGCCATGGAAGCCAAAATGGAAAGGTCATGTGTGAAAAAGTAAAAGTAAGAACACCCCAATGAATGAGCATCTAGAACCACCTTTGGCAGCAACATGAAGCCACCGTTTTCTGTAGGACTCTCACATCCTTCCCGAGGGATTTTGCCCTACTGTAATTTACAACATTGCTTTACTTCATTGAGTGTTACGGACATTCATTTATGAGGTCCCGCCACAGCATTTTGGATTGAGGTCTAGACAGTGACTGTGTCACTGCAAAACCTTGATTCTTTTCACTCTCGCCCATAAAGCTCTCCTCAGTGCTGCACCCCCCTACATCATCTCCATCATCTCTGTCTACCACCCTACCCGCTGTCTCCACAGCGCTGCACCCCTTACCTCCCCCCTATCTTTTTGTCTACATCCTACCGCTTCTCCCAGCGCGCACCCCTCTACATCTCCTCCCTTCTCTGTCTACCACCCTACCCCTCTCTCCACAGCGCTGCACCCCTTTTACATCTCCCCCCTATCTCTGTCCCCCCACCTAAAAATGCTCTCTCCCCAGTGCTGCACCCCCCTTTCTTCCTCCCTTTTCCTTCCACCACCACCTGCTCTCTCACAGTGTGCACCCCTCTACATCTCCCCCCCCTCTCTGTTACCCCCACCTGCTCTCCCACGGGCCCTGCACCTTTACATCTCCTCCCCCATCTCGGTCCAACCCTACCTGCGTCTCCCCCAGTGTGCAACCCCCCCAAATTCCCCCCTCCTCGGTCCCCACCCTACCTGTCTCTCCAAGTCTGCACCCCTTTCATCTCCTCCCCCATCTCTTCCCCCACCCTACCTGCTCTCCCACAGCGTGCACCCCTCTCATTCCCCCCCATCTTGCTACCATCCTACCAGCTCTCTCCCTCTGCTGCTGATCTAAAATTTAAAAAGGGAAACCAATTTTCCCAAACCCATCCCTTTCCCCTTTCTCCAAGTTTTTCCCCACGTGTCCCCCAAATTTCTTTTGGGAACATGCCACCGTCCCATCAGGCAAATTTCAAAACCCCTCATAGTTTTAAAGTGCCCTAAATTTACATCGTCTTGGGCCCCCCAACCAAATCCCTAATTTTGCAAACCCCCCCACCTGCTTTCACACTCATCTGCCCACTCCCGTGAAATGGGGCACCACGGGCACTTATCTGAAATATACCCTGGGTGGGGGGTTAAATCAAATTTTTAAAAGTAAACCCCCCCAAAATTTAGGGAAAACACGGCTAAAACCCATTGCAAATTAGAAAATTCTCACCCATAAAATCCTAATAAAATTGTAACTCTTGCGAGCAGGGCCCCCTCACCCCCTGTGTTTTCTTTGTATGTAACTTTTCATTGTTTTAATGTCGTCTTTTTGTCTGCACTTATATCCTCAAAATTTTGTAAATTTCCCTTTGGGAAATTTTTGTTAGCGTTTATAAAAGATTATTATTAGTATTTTTCAGCCATTCTGCAGTAGGTTTGCATCATTGCTCCGTTGCATGAACATTTTCCACCCAAGGGCTTTGGTTATTAAATAGATGGTCTTACATTTGACTCGAGAAAAACCTTTGCTTTACGGGGGAGTTTATGCCCAAAATCAATGACTAAAGGGTAAAGGTGCCCAAGCCTTTTTACTCAAAACAACCCCAAAACACCCCCCCCTTTTTTCCAAACGAGTTTTGACAATAGGTGGGGGGGTGTTTTGTCCCGTGTTTGGTTTTTTTAAATCACTCTGTGCTTTAGGGCCCCAAAACAAATCAAAATTGGCCCTTTTTTGTCCGGATGAGATTGTTCCAGAAGTCTGGTGGGTTTTTTTCCAATGAAAATTTGAAAATTTTAAAAGGGGTTTTCCCTCACTACAATAATTAGTTTTCAACTTTGTGGGGAAACAGAAAATCAAGACTTTTATTTAAAACCCCAAATTGCTTTTCCTGATATTCCCCCGGGGTCAGGATAAAAAAAATTATCTGCTCTGAGAGCAAAAGGTTTCTTTGGGTTTTACCTTTCCTTATCCCCCTTCCCCCTAAACTAGACAGGGGGACTCACCTGGTCAAATGGAGCAGGGGTTTTTGTCTCTAAAAGATTAGTTTAGATTGTTTACCAAGAAAATTGTTTTCACCCCTTGGAGGTCTTTAGGTTGTTAATTTTTAAAAGAGACACAAGTGAAAGGGGGAATTTAATCTGCTCACTCAGTTTATTTTATCGAGGAAGCAAAATTTATGCAAAACCACTGCTAAAAAAACCCCCCACGGGCCGGGCCCAAGCAGTGCAAGTATAAAAGCTGCCTGTGACATTTATGAAACAGAAATGGGGGAAAAAACCCCTTTAAAGGGCCATGTTTTCAAAAAGAAAAGGCTTTCCCCGGGGGCAACCCTTAGTTGAAACCCCCCTAAAATTTTAACTTTTAGCTGCTAAGTGGGGCGTGTAAAGTTTCAGTTTTCTAGCATTTGGGCCCCTTTTTTTGAAATTTTCTCTAAGCAAAAAGGGTTCTGTTTTTGGGGTTAAACGTGCCCCAAATCCTTGAAAAAACCCAAATTTAAAACGGTTTTTGAAGGGTTTTCCCCAAAATTGTGTTTTAATCCCCTTTCCTGTGAATATGGACTTCAAAAATTTTTTAGAAATGGTCTCCTAACCCTTTCCAGTTTGATCAGACAAAAAACTACTTCTTAAAATCATGCAAATTTGCTTTCCTCCAAAGGAAATTGTGTTTAACAAATTTTCCTGAATGCCCAAACCACTCAAGTTTTAAAAAAGGTTCTGTTTTAAAAGGGGTTTGGCCCACACTTGCTATATAAATTAGTAAAGGGGAAATTTGATTTTTTACCACCTGGCTGCCCCTTACCCTTTAATTACTAGGGCAGCAGTGGGGTGGGCTTCCCCCGGGAAAGCATTTTGGTGGGGTTTTTTTTTTTTTGCAAAAACCAAAAGCATTAAATTTGCTGTTTAAAACCCAAAAAAAACCCAAAAACAAAAAAAAAATTTCCCAAAAAATTTTGCTCTGTGGGGAAAGAAAACCAAAGGATGTGCTAAAATTTTTAAACAAACTTGCTTGTGAATTTTGGGTTCCAAAGGAAAGATTTTAAAAATTTTATTATTGCTGCCTCTAAAAAAAACCTATTATATTGAACATATACGTATTTCCCAAAACCTGTTCGGGTAACACAAAAAAATTTAAAAAAAAATAAGATTTTGTTCATTTTTTTTTCTTCTGCCCCCCCCCCCCACCAAAAAAAAAAAAAAAAAAAAAAAAAAACAAAAAAAAATTTAAACCAAAAAATTTTTTTAAAAGTGGTCAGAAACGGTAAAAAAATAAAAAACAAACTTATCCTCAATAAAAACCCCTCTGAAAGTTCTTTTTTGAAAGGGGCCAAATTCACATCACTTTTAAAAGGGAATCGTCATAAAAAAATTTAGTCATTAAGTCCCATTTTTTTTTTAAAAACTTTTTTAAAGGGAAATTTTTTTTTTTAAATTTTTTTAAAATTCAACTTAAATTTATTTTTTTAATAATTTTAAGTACTGCATTTTTCACTTTGGCCACGAGGCCTTGTTTGCCCTGTTTTAAACAGCAATAAAGGGGAAAATGCTTTTGACACCCTTCATGCACATAGGAGATTTAAAGGGCCCGACTCGTCCCATTCACTTCTATAGGAGAGTTTTCTAGTCATGCTCGGGTTGTTCGGGGAAGAAGTCGGGGGTGCAGGGGGGAAAAATTGGGTGAACGCCCCATCTCTTGTGACTGGTGGATCCTGTGTTTTCTTTTCACACTGGTGTCCCCCTTTCTTTTAACTCTCTTTGTGCTGATAATGAGCGGCAATTTAGAATCTTTCTGTACGGAACAAAAGTGTCAGACTTTTATTAGGCCTAGGGGCCCAAAAGTGAAAACGGGCAGGACTTAAGAATTATTAAAAAAAAACATTGAAAAAAAAAAATTTTTAAAAAAAATGTTTTTGACAAAAAAATTGTGGGGTTAAACAAATAAGTCTTTTTTTTGATGGGAAAAAAATTCCCCTTTTAAACTGCCCTTTTGTGGAAATTCTCAGGATCCATCCCAATTCTTTCCTAATTGGTCCCGGGGCCCAGGGCGCGACGGAACCTTTTCGCCCTTTAGGGAAAACAGTCAAAATTGGATTTTCGTTTGCCCATTTTGAAATGTTTTCCGGTTTCTGAAACCAAAAAAACTAAAACCCCAAAGCCCTGATGCTTTTGTTGTATGGTTTTCCACCCCACAAAATAAATTTAAAATACATTATATTTACCCCCTAAAGGGGGCAATCAAAAAATACAAGGGTCGAGGGGAAGAATTTAACAGCTCTCAAAAAGGTGAAAAAAAAGGGACAAAGAAGGGCGGGCGGGGCTAAAGGCCCCAAAAAGGCAGCTTTAAATCAAAAAATCGAACTTTGTCTCCCTTTTACAAGAATACTTGAAAGGTCCCCCCCTCAGGAGTTTCGCCCAGTTTTCCCAAAAAATTTTGTCCACCAAAAAATAGAGATAAAACAAAGATGAAAATTCCCTTTGCTCACGGGCAGAAGATCTTGGAGCTAAAAATAACCATTCTACAAGCCCTGTAATAGATAATGCACCCCGGGAAAATTTAAACATGCCGTGGGATTTTTTTCCGGGAAAAATAAAGGCTTGGGGCAGTTTGGGGGGGCCCTACAGTCAGACTTTTCCCCTTGGAAAATCACGGGACGGGCAGTATACTAGATGCCACGGAAATTTTTTGAAGAAAGGGGCCCCCAAAAAAATAATCATAAATTGAAGAAAGTTATAATCCGGGGCCCCTAAAAAATCTTCAAACTTGCCCCCAAAAATTAAATAAAACTACACCAATATGCATTTGCCATTTGCCCAGGCAAGAATTGCGTGAGGTTTTGGGGCCCCCATTAGTCAGTTGAGAGTTCCCTTGGCTTTTAAAGTGGTTTCCCCCCCCCATTTTTTTGGATCCCTTTCCTCCCACTGTGGTCACTCGTTTAAAACTGGTTCCCCCTTTCGTACGAATACAAAAAAACTCAAATCTCCCCATAAAGTTCCAAGTGCGGGCTCCCCCCTACATCCCCCTCCCTCACTCTGCCCAAACCCCCCTTCCCGGTCCCCTCTACAGCGTTTGCACCCCCCAACTCCCCCCTCATCTCTGTCTAGCACCCCCCCATAAATCCCCCCCCAAAAACCCTCTGTCTGGGCCCCCACTCCCAAAGCTTTTTCCCAAACAGTGCTGCTCCCCCCCCTACATCCCCCTCATCTTTTTTCCCCCCTTCCCGCTTTTTCCCCACAGCGCTGAAAACCCCTCTACATCTCCTTCCTCATCTGTTTTCCCCAACCCTCCCCCCCTCTCTCCACGGGTGCGCCCCCCCCTACATCCCCTCCCTCTTCTGTCTACCCCCCTTCCCCGCTCTCTCCCCAGCGCTGCACCCCCCCCCTCCATCCCCTCCCTCATCTGTCAAACCACCCTACCCTTTCCCCCACTCTGCTCCCGATATCAGATTACATTCCCCCCGAACCCCCTATGAACGTCTCCAGACTTTACATGTGCTGCACCAGTTCCCCTGGAAAAAGCCCCCCGGAATAATGGGGCGAACTTTTTAACATTTAAAAAAGTTTTACGTTGGGCCCCTGGGGAACACATTTTCCAGTGGGGGGCCTTCCAGACCCCGAAATGAAAAACCCCCCACTTTTTGTCTCACACCACTTCTGACATTTCAGGGCACTAAACGGGCACTTATCTGTATATATTTTTACTGTCAGGATGGCGGGTTTAAATCCACTTTTTATGTAATCCACCCCATTTTGTGAAACATGGCCGGACCATTGTAAACTTTCCCCGGAGGTTCCTAAAAAAGGGTTGTCCCCCACCACTCCGCTATGGAGTTTCCAAAATGATCGGATCCACTGGGAGTCTGATGTCACAACACAAAAAAAGGCCCTTTTGCTCCTTTCACCTAAAAAGGAGCGGGAGTCTCTTCTGTGCGTCAGGGAAAGAGAACCCAAAATGAAAAGGAAACCCATCACCAGACTGCTCCCCGATCGGCCCTGCCGGAGACAGGTAGGGAAAAAATAACTTTTTAAAAAAATGTTTCCAGCCCGGCTCCATTTTTTTGTCCTCCCCCCCTCCTGCTGGAAAACGGGTTTTAAAGACCTCCCGGGAGGGAGGAAGACAAAACCCCAGCCACTTAACCCCGTTGTCACAGGGGGTCCCCAGGAAGGCCGGTGACCACTTCCACCAAAAAAGATGGAACTTGGGGGGGGAACAATTGGGTGGTCGGAAAGGGTTTTTTTTCTATAAAAATGCATCAAACCAAAAGGGGGAAAAGATTGGGACCCGGGCACACTTTTGTAGGGGAAAATTTACTGCCCCCCCCCCCATAGGGCACAAATTTTTTGAAGAAGAAAGCCAATTTGGGGGCAAATATAAAGTTCTCGCTGTTTTTGTTGGGGAAAACCCTTTGGTCCTGATACAGTGAGAAAACCCAATTTCTGTCCAAATGATAGAATTCTTTCAAAAATGTGGGAAAAAGACAAATTTAAACTTTTTTTTCAAAAACATTGGTCTTTTTTTTTCACCTTGGTCATGGATAAGAGTATTTAACTGCTTGTGTATACACAGGTTTTTTTGGTTTCTCCATATTCCTATCTTAATAGACAGAGAGCAAAGGGAAAACGTCAACATGGACCCAGCCCCACTCTGCAGAAGGGGGTTCCCTTTAAATTTTAAAAGATTAGCTTTTATTTAAAAATAAGCAATTGGTTTTTTACTTTTTCAGGCACTTTTAGCTTTTTTAAAAATGAAGAATTTTAAAACTCCTGCGCTTACGTCCCTTTTTAATGGGCTCAGTTTGTTAAAGGGGAAAACCCAAACCCTGTTAATACTGCTTTTAGAAAACCCCCAGCCCGGGGGAAAAAGAGGGTGGGAAAAATTGCGGGTTTGTTTAAACCCCCCACACAGGCAGGCCCCGCCCCACTGCACAATGATCCCAGTAATGAGGAACATGACAAAGTTAAAGGTGGTGTTTTGGGCCCCCAAATTTCCCAGACGGGCCCAAACCAAAACGAACATTGGTGGGAGGTGCTTGGGGAAAAACCTTTTTATCCAGGAGGACGCACCTCCAACTTCGCACATCAAGAAAACTGCGGGTAAAGTCTTTGGTGCCAGGATTTTCCCCAAAGGGTACCCTTTAAAAGATTTGTGGGGTCCTGACCCATGTTTTGGGGGCATGGGGGGGGGAACTAAAAAAATATAAGGCAGGGGTGTCTAAATGGGGTTTTTGCCTGAGGCGCAACATGTCCACCACCCCCCAGTGCCCCCGGTTTTTTTTTCAAAGAGGGGCGCAAAATTCCACCCCCTCCCCCCGGGGCCCGGGTGGGGGAGCTGGCCAAAGCGCAAAATCACTTCCATTCTATTCTAGGGGGGATTTCCCCGTTTTTTGGGGCCCACTCAGAAACCCATAGATAAAAATGCAAAGTGTGGGGCAAAAAGTGCCCAAAATCCCAGTCTTTCCTGAATATTCGGGGGTGTTTCCCCGTAGGTGTGGGACCCAGACAATGATAGCAAAAACCCCTTTATCAGGGGTAAAAGGCTGCTGAGGGATAGCGGTTTCATGGGGTCTGCCCAAATTCAATTTATCAGACATGGCCATTTCCAAGCATAACCCCCTATGAGGCAAGAACTCTCCCAAAAATTTTCTTTGGGGGGAACCCTTTTACCCTTTTTGAAGGGAGTCTAAAGCCTATAGGAGTAAATTTGGTGGGGCGTCGATGGCCATGGGGTTTTAATGTTTGCATGTCCTAAAAAGCATTAAAAAAACATTTAAATGAGCTTTTGGGCCCACCCAGGATCCAAGACATGTGCCCTGGATTCCCTTGGGGCATGTATTCAAACCTAAAGCCCAATTTTGCTTTTTGGGGTCTCTGGGCAACTACCAAGTTTTCCCAAAGGGGAAAAAATTGCCCCTGGCAGGTAACATCAAAGGGGTTTTTCTCACTACATTGATTTATCTCCCCTTCAGGGCCTTTTTTCTTTGGGTTTTTCCTTTTAAATTTAGGGGCGTGTTTTCTCGCTTCCCCCTAGGCTGCATTTGAAGTAGCATAGCAACCAGTGCTGGCAGCCCATCAGATTGATTAAACAGGTCTGTAGCTATTGCGACCTGAGGAGCGAAAGCACCCATACAAGAGGGGGTATTAAAGGGAAAAGGTGGACACCGTTAATTGGGGCCATATTGCAAACTGACTTGTTTTTTCAAGATCTTTTAAAAAAAAAAGCAGCAATCCTTTTGTGAGAAAAACCCCTTTAATGTTATAGCCGAAACAAAATACATACTGGGTTTTTCTTCGGGTCCGGTCCCGAAAAAAAGTCACAGATAATTTCACAACCACAGGCTTTCATACAGTTGGGGTTTGCCAAATTTTTTGCGGACCAGGGAAAAAAGTAATTATTTTAAAAGGGGTTCAAAACCCCTGGCACCAATAAAATCCCCCTGCTTGTTTAACCCGCATGTACCTGCAGATAAAAATATGCCCGAAAATTTTTAAATTTACCTCCAAAACCTATTAAGGGGTCCCGATCTTAGGGGGTTTTCCCCAATTTTTTTGAAACAAAAAAGGGTTTAAAGGACCGAAATTCTTTTGGGAAAAACTTTTTTTCTTGAACAAGAACCAAAATTTTTAAAGTTTATTAGAGGGTTTTCCCCTTTAAAAAGACTTGGGGTTTTTAAGCACCTTGAATATTGCCCAAAACTAGGGACCTTTTTTTAAAACTAAATAGCCTTAAAAAATTCTGTGCCTTAATTTTCAGCAATTTTTATAGTTTTGGGGAGCATTGTTTTTCCAATACGAGTTGCAAGTTCCCTTTACCAAAAAATGTAAAATTTGTTTATCTGTAGCCACCACTGGGGGGGGCCAATTACTGCATATGATTATAAATTGACCCGCTTCCCTCTAGTATGCCCGCACCCACCCTGCCCAATGTTAAAAAAGGGTATAAAAAAAATTTCTAAAAAAGCTAAGGGAAAGGCTCCAATTAATCCAAAAAATCCATCCCGCGATCCCCTCAGATTTGACAAAATTAGCCTTTGGGAAAAATAGGAGTCCCTATAATAAATCAAAATGCTGCCACCTAGGGGCAAAAATAAAAAAGTGAATTCCCATGGGCTTATTGCAGGGGGACAGGGGACGGGTACAGATGTGAGTTTTACGCTGGGGGTTTAGAATTTGGGGGCTGGCCAGGCGTACTTAATTTTAAAGTGCTTTGGTTTCCAGCCCCATTCCCTTTCATGGGCAAAATTTTTTTCCCCACACGTAAATGCGCCCAGGGGAAACAGAGGTAGGCATAGCCCCCAACAGAGGGGGGGCCCAAAGGGGGTAAAGGAGTAAACGGAATTTTTCCATTTGGGGGGGCGCCCTTTTTGCCTTATTTTGCCTAGGGGACAAGAATACAAATGGGCCCCCCCCCTTTAGGCCCATACTTCGGGTGTATTGCGCCCATTACAACGCAAATTTAAAGGGTCCAAAATACACCCTGGGGAAATCTGGGCTTCAATCGCCGAAGTTGGCCTTTCAATTACGGTAAAAAACAAGGCCACTTAAACGAGCGTATGTAAGCCGAAAATTTTCCATGGCGCAAAGATTGTGGCCCACGAATAAGGTTTTTGTCCCAAAAAGCGTAGGGTTTTTTTTTAGCCTGTGGGTGGGGCTTTACCCCTATATTTCTTTTTTTAACTTTTTAAAAGAATTTTAGAATTTTTCTTTGGACTTTTAATTTTACCCTTTGGGTGTGCGGGGCCCCATTTTTTTTTTTTTTTTTTTTGGTTTTTTAATCTACGGGCCCCCCTTTCCTGAGGACTGGTTTCCGAGCACCCCAAAAGGGAAACTTTAGTTGGCAAAATCAGAACATGTGGAGTTGGTGGCTGAAAACAAAAAATTTTATTTTCCCTATTTGAAAAATAAAAATTAACCTATCCCCCTAAGGATGCCAAAAATTTTAAAAGAAAAATCACCCTTTTCTTTAAATCCCCCTTAGCGGGGTCCCTTTGGGGGAAAAAAAAAAACCCAAAAAGGGGGCCCTCTGTTTGTAAAAGTGTGTTTCTTATTGCGCCTATTAAGATTTTTGATGGCCCTTTTATCTCCCCCAAAAGGGCCACCCGGGTCTTAAAGTTTTCATCTGTACCATAAAAAATTTCTGCAAGGGCTTTTGGGGATTTTGAGATAAAACTGGGGAAAAATTCCCCGTACTTTGGGAAGGCACAGTGTGATATAACAATGGGAACCATGATTTTCCCCAAAGACAATTTTCCTAATGGTGGTTGTAGTGCAGCAAAAAGCCACAAAAACAGAGCGAAATGAGTGTCAACATCTACATTAGAGTCAAAATTATGTTCACCGAAACCGAAATATGATAAATAAAGTAATTTTTTAGGGTTTTAAAAGGGCAGAAAAAAAACAGCAAACCAAATTTCAAAACAATACTGAACAGAAATTTTTTACAAAAATTTATCTAAAGTGGAAATTTTTTTCTTTGGAAAAATAAGGGAAAAAAATTTTTATAATAACGACATTTCGGGCTAATCGCCCTTTTTTTAGGAAAATTTACAAGGGGGCACTAAGGAAGAGGGGTGTTTAGGTAAGGGGTATCTATTTTAAAAAGGGGATAAACATAGGGAGCGGGCCCTGGGGGTTTTTTTGGGTGAAAACTTAATACCCAAAAGGTAAACGTTCCATTGGGGTTTTTTCAGAAGATCGGGTGTTCTAAAATTTGGGAACCCCATTGGGAGTAGGGCATTTAAGTAATCGTGTGGGGTATCCCCGTTGTTGAAAGCGTGTCCTTTTTATCCATTTAAATCTCTTTTGTCTCAAGGGGGGATTAAGGACAATGCGGTTTTAACCCGGTGAATTTTAGAACCGGGGGAGAGGAATTTTTTTTTAAATTTTTGGAATGGTTACTTTTTGTAGTGTTTAAAAGACTGTTTTTCGGCCCCTTTTTTCGGTTTAAAAGTAAAAAATCCGAGGGAAGGGTGTCCAGGGGGTATTGGGCAAAATAGTATATCCAAAAAAACAATTTACTAAAATTAAATTTTTGGTGAAAGTAAAAATGCAAAAAACGGAAAAAAACAGGTTGAGGAATGAATGGAAAGGAGAGAAGAAAACTTGGGAACCGTTTCCCAAAAACAAAAAAATGTCATCGAAGGGAACGAGCCCAAAAGTAAAATTTTTTCTGTGAATAGAGGATGATTTTAGTGTAATCCTGCCCCAAACAAAAGGGCCCTATATATATTTGGGATATGGGGGGCCTTTTTGCTGCCCCTGGCGGGCCTTTTTCTTGGGACATAAAATTGACTCCAAAAAAGAAAGAAGGTATTATGGGAAAATCTTTTGAAGTAGGTTATACAGAATTTTTTTAGTTAAACTCGAAAAAAATTTTGCAAATTTGAGAAATCTGGATTCCCGGGGAATCCATACCAAGAGTGTGGTCTATTGAAGGTAAAAGACAGGGAACGTCCTATTTTTAATAGTATTGGGGTTTTTAGGACTGGGGAAAATTTGGTTTTAATTTTATTGAGGGGAAAACTCCCGTATCGAGGAAAAAAAAGGGGGTGGATTGACTGGGTTCAAGATTTTTTTTTAAGAAGGGGCTGCAAGTGGGAGGGGAATTTTTCTGTGGAAAGGGTATGATAGGTCGACCCCGGGGGTTTTTTTTTGGGTGTTTGTGTATTTTAGGGAGGATGTAGAAGAATGGGGTGATGGGGTATTGGTTAACAAAAACTCAGCGGTTTTTGTATCAAACAATTCCAAAATTTTTATAATGTTCGGCAAAAAATTCATAATCTGAATTTTTATAGAGGGGGGGCGGGTCTCTGTCAATTTTGGGTTTTTAAAGTCGCGTGGTCAGATAAAATTGTTTTTTGTATTTCTCTGAGGGGACATGGGCCCCCACCATGATCCCCTATGGCCACCCCCTTTTTCGGGCTGGCTTAATTATTATATCTTTGGGCCCGCTGAATTATTAAGGGCATGGGTTTTTCCCCCCTATAGTTAGGGTTTTTCGAATTTGAATTGTCCTGTTGAAATTTTTTTATAGGATTTGGGGGTCAAAGGGTTTGTTGGACTAGGGAAATAAACTTTCTACCGGTTTGGGGTCTTGCGGTGGAGGGGTAATTGGACTTGGTGGGGGTATATTTTAAAATTTGTTTTTTTAGAAAAATTTGGGGGTAGATTATTTTGGTCTAGTTTCTCTCTCTGGTTACAGGGGGAAAGTGGGTTTTTAAATCTAAAATTTGACGAAAAAATCTTGTAGAAACTTCGGGCAAAAATGAAAGAATCAAAGGGGGGGCAGTAGGGCAGTGGAATTCCTTTTTCTTTAAAAGGGAGTTTTTAGCGGGTGTGAGGTTTTTTAAGTAAATTTTTATACGAAAAATGAACCCCACCCGACAGCGTGGGCTGGACTCGAGGTGCTATTCCCCCTCTTTTTCCCTGCGTACACGTTTCTTGGTATGTCCCTTTTTGTCTGATCCCCTTCCCTAAAAAAGACTGTCCCAGTGTAAATGGTGGATAAATCAGTTTAGAATTGAGGTGATATGATACCTAGAAGAGCGATTTTTAAGATGAGAATTGTAGCCACTCTGAGAAAGAATTACGCAAATTTACTGCCTACCAACTCCACGCGGCTACTCTTATTGAGTACCATAGAGTACAAAGGGTCCCGAGGGGCCTACGCAGTCACCTTAGGCCAACAATTTTCTCCGATGGCTCGGAGTATTGCACCAAATTCAAAAACATTCTAAACAAATGTTCTTTTGACCTTATTTTATTAACTATTGAGACCCTCCAAACCAAGTTATCTGGATTTTCTAAGAAGATAGAATCTATTGAACAACAACTAAGTGCGTCCATCTCGACTGAAGAGTGGACATCTTTGAAGGACAAGATTGACAAAACCATCACAGACTTCAGAACAAATAACGAATCGAAAAAAAAAAAGTAAAATATTCGGGATACCGAGGGCTATTTAAATGACTCAGTTTACAAGTGGCAACAGCAACAGAGTGGCTACCAATTCTCATCTTACAATCGCTCTTCTAGGTATCATATCACCTCAAGTTCTGACAGTGATTTATCCACCAGTTACACTGGACAGTCTTTTTTAGGGAGAGGACGATCACGACAAAAACGGACATACCGAAGAAACGTGTACGCAGGGGAAAGAGGAGGAATAGCACCTCGAGTCCTGACACGCTGTCAGGTGGATCACTTTAGTATACAACATTTTTCCCCTAGAAACCTCTACACCCGCGAAAAAATCCCTCTTGAGTAAAGGATTGTCCTACTGCCCTCTACGCTCCCTTTGATTCATTCACTCTAAGGGCGAAGATCTACATAGATTTTTTCGTCTAATTAGACTTAAAACCCACTTTAACCTGTCACCAGAGAGAGAAACTAGACCACAAGAATCTACACCTATGTTCTAGTTATCTAACTTAAATATACGCACCAAGTCCAATTACACTCCACCGACTAGACACCATCCGTTGAAACGTTTATTTCCCTTAGTCCAACAAGACATGACCTCTATCCTATCACAAATTCAACAGGGACAATTCAAATATCGATCAAACCTAACTATAGATGAACAACATGCCCTTAACGATCTTCGCAGGCCAAAGATATAATAATTAAGCCAGCCGATAAAGGCGGGGCCATAGTGATCATGGATAGGGACATGTACCTCAGAGAAATACAAAGACAATTATCTGACCACGCGACATACAAGCCATTTGATAGAGACCCGACCCCCTCTATCAAAATTCAGATTATGAATCTTGCCGAACATTATAAGACTTTGGAAGTGATTGATACTAAAACCGCTGAGTTTCTTGTTAACCAATATCCCATCACTCCAGTCTTCTACATCCTCCCCAAAATACACAAACACCCCACAAAACCTCCTGGTCGACCTATCGTAGCCTCTACAGAATCCATTCTCTCCCCACTTGCAGTCCTTCTTGAAAAAATCTTGATACCTCTAGTCAGATCCACACCTTCTTTCCCTCGATACAGGAAATTTCTCAATAAAATTAGAACCATTTCTCCAGTCCTAAAACCCCCATATACTGTAACGGGGACGTTCTAGTCTTTACATTTCAATAGACCACCCTTGTATGGATTCTTATCCGATTTTGATTTGCACAATTTTTCGAGTTAACTAAAAAATTCTGTATAACCATTTAAACTGTTTTTTGCAAAATAACTCTTTTTTTTGGGGGAGTCAATTTTATGTACAGCAAAAGGCACCGCCATGGGCGCAAATGGCCCCCCCATATGCCAATATATTAGGCAATGTTGAGCGGATTCATCTAATCATCCTCTTTACAGAACTTCTACTCTTGGCTACGTTAATCGATGACATTTTTTTTTATTTGGAAGGTTCGTTTTTTCCCCCTTTTCCTTTTCTTTTCCTAAAACTTGTTCTTCCCGATTTGCGTTATATTAACCCATAATACTAGGAATTTTTTTTTTGGATACTACTATTTTGTCAGATCCACTGGACATCTTACTGGCTTTACTTTAAAACCGACAGACGAACGTCTTTTACACTACAAAAGTAACCATTCCGAAATACAAAATTCTCCCCCCCCGTTTCAATTCACAGGGGTTTTTAAACCGCATTGTCCAAGATCCCTCCTTGAGACAAGAGGACTTAAAGGTTAAGACACGCTTTCAACAACGGGGATCCCACACGATTTACTTAAAAGTCTATACAAATAGGTTCCCAAAGATAACACCCAGATCTTTGAAACACCCCTGGAAGTTACCTTGGTCTTAAGTATCACCCATTCAACCCAGGGGACGTCCCTTGTTTTTTCCCTATTTCATAGATAACTTTTCTTTCAAACTTCCTCTTCCGTGACCCCCTTTTGTTTCCTAAAAAGGCGTTAGCCGAACGTCTTTATTTTACATCCTTTTTTTACTTTCCCAAAAAAAAAAATTCCCATAGACATTTTTTTGTAAAACATTGTTAGTATTGTTTTGAAAATTTGTGATGTATTATTTTTCCCCCTGTAAAACATAATAAAACTTTTGTTATCATTATTTGGTGTGCGGGGAACTAATTTTGACTATAGTGGGTTTGCAATCGGTTTCACCCTTTCCCCCCGTCTCTTCCCCTTTTACCTTTAGGGGTGCGGTGACCATTAATATATATAACATCTACATTAGGGACACCCAGTTTCCCCCACCCTTTATTCATTAGAAACTGCTTTTAGATAATTAGTTTCAATTTAATTGTGTTACTTGCAGTAATACGGATTTTTTTGCCGTGAAAAAGTCTGTTAGGTCACATGCCTGCTCTCTGGCTTTTTGGGGGGGTTTTTGTCTTTTATTTCTAGGGGAAAAACTTTGAACCCCCTTTTTGGAAAGCAAGGAAAAAATTCATTTTTTGGGTCAACAAAAATGCCACAGTCAAGGGGCAGGTCACATGACAGTAACAGCAGTGAGAAATCCTGTATTCAGCTGCAGGTCAGAAAAAGTATTGGCATTGCTGTGTACCTAGAGGCAATTTGTAATGAACTAAAGAGAAAAAACCCTGGAGTGGTCCTTTAAGATACAACACTGATAGGACATGGTAACACCTGGTTAAGGTTTTATTGCTAAGGATAACAGAGGGACAGCAAAATACAGAGATAAAAGAAAAGAAGTCAGATTTTCTTTCAACTATTCTTATGAAATCTGGGATATGGGGGAACACTTGTGGTTCTATGTAAGATTTGCATTTTCTAGTAGTCACCCACTTTATTGGGAATTCTCTACATATAATGCAGGGGTGTCAAACTCATTTTTAATAGAGGTCACATCAGCTTTAGGGTATGTTTACACGATACACTGTACGCACCGCAATACATCATGTCTTTCGGGAGCTCGCGCTAATACGCGCGTGCTCCCGTGGCGCGAAGAGCCGGCAGCCCGCCGGCTCCATAGACACGCATTACTCACAGCGCGTATTCGCCGCGAATAATTGACATGTCACTAAGGCTATGTTCACACGGCTTATTTCGGCGCGCATTTCACCGCGTATTTGCCCTCTAATACGGGCGAGATGCGCGAATACGCAGCGAGAGTGATGACTGTCAATGCCGCTGCCCCCCCCTCCCCACACGGGATTACATGCGTATTAGCGCGACTCCCAAAGCATCCAGCGTAATTGCGGCCATACTGTACGCACCACAATTACGCTGTGTGAACATAGCCTTATCTCCTTGTGCGTATACTACAATCGTATTGTACGATCGGGGAGATGAGGCCTAAAATCATAATTTCGGCGCGCGTCTCGCCCGTATTAGAGCGCAAATACGCAGCAAAATGCGTGCCGAAATTACATCGTGTGAACATAACCTTACTGTTATCCTGGGCTGTAGTGTGGCGTGTGGCCAGGAAAAGGCCAAGACTTCCTTTAAAGTAGTATAGTGCCA
This sequence comes from Phyllomedusa bahiana, assembly GCA_025379985.1. NCBI lineage: Eukaryota > Metazoa > Chordata > Amphibia > Anura > Hylidae > Phyllomedusa > Phyllomedusa bahiana. Next base: position 75,952 of record JAODAL010001338.1, on the reverse strand, counting down.
GCTCCTCCTACGCCTTTACGTCAGAGATTTGCACATTGTAGGGTGGCTATGGTGCTTGGACAGGGATGCTGTGACACTGCCTGTGTCAGAGGTGCGGAGTTGCAGGCTAGAGCTCCAAATCCAAGATGGCACCCACTCCCCACCTGGCTGTGTCCAGTAGGGAAAGTGGAGAGCCGGCCCTTCTGTGTTTGGAGCTTGTCCATCATTGGTTGCTGTGTCCAAGCTCCTGCGGGCCACCTATACAGACGGGCCACCTATACAGACGGGCCACCTATACAGACGGGCCACCAATACAGACGGGCCACCAATACAGACGGGCCACCTATACAGACGGGCCACCTATACAGACGGGCCACCTATACAGACGGGCCGGGCCTCGAGTTGACACATGAAATATAATGTATTGAAAGCGTGAAAGGAAAACTAAGAATAGTTCTGAAATCCCACCTGATGGCAGCGGCACATACTGCAGGCACATGGAAAATTTTCAAATCACTTACACAATGTGTGGTATTTCCCACCAACATGCAAAGATGTATGTTAGCAGCCATTTTTATTGACCTGGGCACATACCCACTGTGCCAGCTTGTGTTCAGTGCCTCAGTCAGCAGCGCTGTCACATCTGACCACAAGAAGAGGGCAGCATTTTGTGCCAATATGCAGTAAAAGGGGTTGTCCATCTCATAAGAAATTCATACCATCAGCGTCTGGGGTTTAACTGGATGTGCCACTGTCTGTGTGTCCATTCCTCTGTACATCCTATTACAGTGTCTGTGTAGCCACCTGCACTTCAAGGGGGCACACGCACCAGCTATTCCTGATTCAGAGGGCTAAGGGGCGCACGCGCCAGCTATTCCTGATTTAGAGGGCTAATGGGCGCACGCACCAGCTATTCCTGATTCAGAGGGCTAAGGGGCGCACGCACCAGCTGTTCCTGATTTAGAGGGCTAATGGGCACACGCGCCAGCTGTTCCTGATTTAGAGGGCTAATGGGCGCACGCACCAGCTATTCCTGATTTAGAGGGCTAATGAGCGCATGCGCCAGCTATTCCTGATTTAGAGGGCTAATGGGCGCAAGCGCCAGCTATTTCTGATTTAGAGGGCTAAGGGGCGCACGTACCAGCCATTTCTGATTTAGAGGGATAATGGGCGCACGCACCAGCTATTCCTGATTTAGAGGGCTAATGGGCGCATGCGCCAGCTATTCCTGATTCAGAGGGCTAAGGGGCGCACGCGCCAGCTATTCCTGATTTAGAGGGCTAAGGGGCGCACGCACCAGCTATTCCTGATTTAGAGGGCTAATGGGCGCACGCACCAGCTATTCCTGATTTAGAGGGCTAATGGGCGCAAGCGCCAGCTATTCCTGATTTAGAGGGCTAATGGGCGTACGCGCCAGCTATTCCTGATTTAGAGGGCTAATGGGCGTACGCACCAGCTATTCCTGATTCAGAGGGCTAAGGGGCGCACGCGCCAGCTGTTCCTGATTTAGAGGGCTAATGGGCGCACGCGCCAGCTATTCCTGATTTAGAGGGCTAATGGACGCACGTGCCAGATATTCCTGATTTTAGAGGGCTAATGGGCGCACGCGCCAGCTATTCCTGATTTAGAGGGCTAATGGGCGCACGTGCCAGATATTCCTGATTTTAGAGGGCCAGCGTGCATCATCCACTTGTTGCTCAGCCAGCTACCTCTGACCATTGGCTTTTCTGGACACCTCAGCATTTCACACCCAGTTAATGGGGTACATTCCTTGCGTGTCTACAGTCTCTGTGCGTTCATTCCCGATTGCCTTCCTGCTACCAATCCTTAGTTACGTTCCTGACCCTGCCTCCTCTGCTGCCTGCCCAGACTTAACTAGAACGCTGCCCATTCCCGACTATGCCTGCCTGTCATCCTCTGATACTATGCTACTCTTCCCGTCGGCTGGGACTTCCCAGCAACCAATCCAACCGGCCTTGTGGCAGGCTCTGGTGAAAACCGGGTGCTCCTTAGACTCCGCTCTCCAGCATTGGTAACGTCAACTCTCAATGGGATTACGCCGTACCCCCGCCGGATTTGCGCTGCCTAGGCCCCAAAACCTCGGATCTTTCGGTAATCCCACTGCTCTTTTTAAAGAACGGGGATCCATCGTCCTCCCCTGGGCAAACCCACCGCGGGGGGGGAAAGTAAATGCACATTTTTCGGCGCGGCCCGTAAACAATGCTTGTCATGGGGCCGGGGGGGGCGGCCCCCCGCCCCCCCCGGCCCCCCCCCCCGTCCCCCCCTTATTCACGGCGGTTTGTGGCTCAATAGGGTAAAAATCGTGGGGAAAAACCCCGTGTAACACGGCCTTAGACCCGCTTCCACATTGGAAAAATAAACCCTTCAATGGTGACCCAACGCATCCATCTCCTGTCTCCAATGACTCCACTTGTGACATGGGGTCTCCGTAAAACAAACCAAACAAAGACATGCTCCCTTCCTCCCGGTCCCCAGTTCCAGCACTGGTCTTTTTTTTTTATTCTGTCAATTTGGAAAGGAGGACGTCACCGATGCAACCACCGATTGGGCGCGATGCTGTTCACTTATGAACGCCGATATAAATTAGTGGCATGTTCCTGCTGCAACCACATTGGTGGCTGCAATGGCGGCAACCCTGTTTGGAAGTGATCGAGTGAGAACAGAAGACCGGAGGGCTCGCACTGCTGAAACCGGGGGAAAAGGAGTAGAAGTAGTCTCTTTAAACCCCAAGAGCTGATGGTATAATTTTCTTACGAGGTGGACAACCCCTGTAACGCCACAGAAACCACAATGGAACCCCATTCAACACTGGTCACCACTAACACCCGTCTATGCTGGACCAAGCAAAGTGCCATGGTATCGGTTATACGGTCTAGGGTCCTCCCTAGACGTTTATTGCCATCCCCAGCATGTCAGTGATAGCTGCGTCATCCCAGACCATATGTCACTTCATTTTACTTGCCAATAAATCCCTGCAGGCGGCATGTGATGATGAGATAATCTCTGTCGCCTGCATTTTGCAGTCTTCTAGGAGGTGCAGATGAGTGCTGACTTGGCACGCTCAGTTTTAATACCCATTAATTAAATCATGAAGATTATAAAGCCTCGGGCTTCATACCACCACTAAGCACTTCATTAACCCATTCCTGACTACAAAGAGTGAATACACACTCTCATAGCCCTCTGCTCATCTTCAATGGACTCAAGTAGCTCCAGCCCCCTCCCCTTTGAAGAGTTAGGATATGTTCACACAGTACACGCCGCAGTACTGGGTTTTTCGGGAGACGCGCGTATAGCGGGGCGTGAGTCACGTGGATCGGGCTTTTGGGGAGTGGGCGGAAAAAGCCGCGGACCCATTGACTTCAAATTACTAGTGGCGAGCATTTGCGAGCAAGTAGCGATTATCTCCGGTCGTACAATACGTCGTATTTACGAGCAGGGAGGGAGGAGTGATCATGTTCTCTATGTGGCTATGATACCTAATTTGGGCGTATCTCGCCCGCATTAGAACGCAAATACGCGGCAAAATGTGCGCCAAAATTACACCGTGTGAACTCCTTAGGGTTGTTCACACGGCTTAATTGTGGGCGTACATACGCCCCGCAATACGCTGGGCTGGAGACGCGACAGAGAGCCAACAGGGCTGTGGGTCGGAGTGTGGAGTCGGGCTATTTTGCAGGAGTCGGTCTTCATAAAATGGACCGATCAGACTCCCAAAATATATAATAAGTTGGTCCGTAGTTTTGCAAAGAGCAAGAATTGGGTCTAGCCGATGCTGCTGCTCCATATCTTCAGCCTTATCAATGAGGAGTGTAATTGATGACATGGAGCAAGGCAAAGCGCTGCCCCGGGGAAAAAAGTTCTGCTCCGGGCAAACAGATTTCAGCTAAATTTTTCACTGTTCTCAAAGAAGTAGAAGGTTCAACCATTCATCAGAACTGACTGTGACTGAGGCAATTCCTTTATACCCTGACATTGTTAGAGATGTTGCCCCTGTGGCCACCGCTTTGCCCCTAACCCAAGTTAGTGTAGAGAGGCTGTTATCTAGCCTGGAAATAATGAGATCAGATGTGAGGTCATCTATGCAGGATTGATGGAGGGCAATGCTATTTCTCAGAACAAATTCAGAGGACTCCACAAATGTTCCTGCAGGTGTTTTGCATATTGACAATTTTTTTGTGTTCTAAAGTCATGTCCAATAAATATATTTTACACTGACAAGCAAAATGGTAACAATGTTTTGAACTTGTGACTTTCCGGCCCCATATCTCACCATCCACTACAGCTTTGTACATGAGGCTACTTTAATTTTATATACAGTCATCTTACCTATCTTATACATAAATGAGACCTGCAAGTATTTAGCATCTGCTTAGTTCTGCAGATTTTTTCCTGTAACTGCATTGTTACTGTTTTGCTCCTAAAAATCAAAGTGTTCATTTTTATTATTTTGTTAGTATTTGGTAAATCCACCTTTTGGTTTTCAATACAGCCTGAATTCTTCTGGGCTCTGGATCAGATTCAAGCATATCTTGACCAAAATCTGATCGCAGGTCTCTTCTACACGTTCCCAATGTTGGTGCAGACTGGACTTGGAGACAAATACAGCTTTTTCTTCAACTCTACCCACAAGTGTTCAAAAGATCAAAACATTGTTACCCTTTTGCTTGTCTGTTCTACCTAAATAGCTTGATTATTGTATCATAAGGTGATAAACAGCCGGATGTTACCATTTTACTACAGTAAGGTTATCACTTAAACATGCGCCGTGTATGAGGGAGTCAGGAGTCGGAGGTTTGGGAAGTTGAGGAGTCTGAGTCGGAGTCGGGGCTTCGGCTTGCCGACTCCACAGCCCTGGGGCCAACAGAACGCCGATGCCCTAGACATGTCAATTATGTCCCCGTGCGTACAATACGATCATATTGTATGCCCGAGGAGAGGAGGCGTAATCAATAGTTCTCTATGAGAACTGTGGATTACCGTAATGATTAGAGCACATTTCGCTCATATTAGAGCGCAGTACCTCCAAAGACGCGGCGAAATGTGCCCCAAAATAGGCCGTGTGAACTTAGCCTTATAGGGTCCCCCCCTTGTATTTTTAGTAAGGATATATTTTCAACTATCCCATTTACTGTAAATCGTAAGGCCCAAAAAAATCCCAAAAAGTTACAAAGAAGAAAAAAAAAAAAAAAAAAAAAGGAGTACAGGCACTGCTGCACTAAAAGGGAATTCACACTGAAAACGCTTTTCAATGTGCTAGCACAGGGGTTTCAAACTGCGGCCCTCCAGCTGTTGGGAAACTACAACTCCCATCATGCCCACTGTTAAAAGATTATACAAATTCATGATGGGAGTTGTAGTTTCCCAACAGCTGGAGGGCCGCAGCTTGACACCTGTGTGCTAGCAGCATGTTCAAGATCTGGAGGAGCTGAGCAGATTTAGATATAGCTCTATGGGAAAGGATTCAGTAAAACATGTAACTTGATCATCCAAATTTCTGCTTATTCTAAGCTAAGGAGTCCGGTGGGCGTTCCTCAAGAGTGACTTACAGCTATCCTTGCAGGAGTATTTATAGAGTGCTAGCAGTCAATTATTTAGTAGACCCGCCCACTGGACTCCTAAACTGAGAATCAGAAGGGATTTTAATAAATAAGTTACCGGCCTGCTCAGCTCCAATCTAAATGCACCACCCACTGGACTCTTAAACCCACAAGGAGAATTTTTGATGAATAAAGTTCTACTGAATCCTTCTCTACAAAAAAATCCATATTAATCTGTTCAATTTTTTTTTTTCTATAACATACCGGGTGCAGATTAGATTGCGTTTCCAACGTGCATGGTTCCCTTTAAAAAATGTTACCGCGAAATCCTGTTCTAGGTTTGGTTCCTTCAACAGGATCCTTGTCTTTAGTATTTTGTTTTCTGAGTTAGTGCGCAGGGTCTTGTCCTCTGCTTTTTGGTTGCCTGTCCGTGTTTAGTGTGTGTCTGTGAGTGTGGGGTGACTGGTTGCGAGTGTCTTTGTTCCTCCCCCTCCCTTTTTTTTCTCCTTTTCTTTTTCCTCGCTTTTTGTGTCCTTCTCCTCTTCCCTCTTTGCTTCTTAGATTGCACCTATGAAAGGGTCGGGACCTGGAGTGGTATCGTGAGCGCGCCTCCCCCAGACTTCCTGGAGGATGGATCTACGCATCGCTTCATTTAATGCAAAGGGCTTGAACACCCCTGAAAAGCGGGGAAAGGTCCTCCACCTTTTTTTTCACCGCTCTAAAGCTCAAATCGTGTGTCGCAGGAAACCACTTTAAGGTAGGCCATGCCACAAATATTAAGAATAGGCACTACACATCTTGGCATTTTGCCAACTTTTCTGAGTCCAGGTCCAGGGGAGTGGCCATAGCCATTCATCGCTCTCTGGCCCTTAGATAATTCCCTATGGGAAAATCAACCCTGTCCCTAAATTCGGCCATTCAAGGAGGTTTAAGAGGGCTTTCTTGGCTACTTCAGTTGTGTGATTCCTGGCGGATTCTGCAACCGTCGGACAGGGATTATTCCTTTTGTTCCCCGCCCCACGGTTCCTATAGTCGGTTGGACTATATTATGATTCAACATTCAGCCCTGCCCCTGTTGTCATCCGCGCCAATCGGAAATATTCTATGGTCCGATCACGCTCCTGTCTTTTGCTCTCTGCGGCTTCCGGCCTCACAGCAGAGGGTCTGGAACTGGAAGTTGAATGAATCCCTACTTCTGGACGCCCCCTGCACTGCGGACATCAGAAATACCATCTCTTGTTTTCTATCTAACCATGAGGGTGACCCCACCCTGTTGCCAACCCAGTGGGAGGCCCTGAAATGCGTGGTCAGGGGGGTCTTGATTAAAGCATGGGCCCAGAATTAAGGGGGGACCGAGGGCTACTCTTTAAAGCTTTGGGACCAAGGTCTCCTACCTAGAAAGCACCCATAAGAATGCCCTCTCACCTAATGTACTCTGGGAGCTACAGGAGGCGCGGCAGGAAGTCCGTCGCCTCCTGGAAGCGTCCTGGGGGCCGATTCGTCAACAGTGCCGTACCCAGATTTTTTAATGAGCCACCGGTAATAAAAGCGGGCGCATGTGGAAAGGGCGGTTCGCTCCCAAATGGCGCAAGCCCATATCTCCTCCATTAAAACTACCTAAAAACTCCGTGGTGCATTGTACGGATGAAATCCTACCCCTTTCCCACTTTTTTTTATTCCAAATTATATAACCTGCACCCCTCCCAGCCTAACCAGCCAGGGGTTTTCCCTCACCTTCTTTAATGACTAAAATCCCGACATCGGTTGCCAATTCCCTTGACGAACCTTTTACGTTACTGGAGCTGCCAGTCGTAATCAAAGACCTTCCTGGAGGGAAAGAGCCAGGGCCTGATGGGTATACAGCCCAATTCTATAGAAACTTCTCGGATTCACTCTGCCCTACGCTCCTAGACGTCTTTAATTCAATCTCAGTAGATACCCCTTTCCCCCCCCAGGCAATGTTGGCGCACGTAGCAGTCATCCTTAAAACCGGGGAGGAAATCCTCAGTCATGCGGTAGCTACCGCCCCATTTCTCTACTAAGTAGATCTCAAAAAATCTATGCGAAGCTTTTTGCGAATGGAATTAACCCCTCCTAAATCTCCATTGTCATCCGGATCAGGTGGGCTTTATACGGGAAAGAGAGGCGCGTGATATACGTCAAAACATTGGACATTGTTCACTATGCGCGTTCTCGTAAGTTTCCCTTTTAAATGGTCCTGTCTTTTGATGCGGAGAAGGCATTCAAACCGTATTTCATGGCCTTCTCTGCATCAGACTTTGACATGTGGGGGGTTTGGGGCGGACTTTCCTGCACAGGATTGAAGCTTATATTGGGCGCCCTTCCCCGTATCAAGATCAATGGTGCCTTATCTGCTCCCTTCCGATTTTGAATGGGACACGGCAGGGTTGCCCTTTATCCCCTTTACTCTATGTTTTGATAATGGAGAGTCTGATGGCGGGGCCCTAAGGTCTAATCTTTATATTAAAGGGATTTTAAGGTGGGGTCAGTTTTAATTAAAAGTTCTGTTTTGCGGAAATCTTCTACTTTATGTTACGAACCCGCATATTTCTCTCCCAGCCCTGATGGCCGTCATCAGAGGTTTTGGAACGTGGTCTAATTTTAAGATTAATTTCTCAAAATCTGAAGCTCTTGGTGCCCGGGATTGCCCACAAGAACGAGGGCCCCGTTACGATCCCAAATTTTCCTTTGAGTGGCCAAAAAATTGGGCTTCCATATTTTGGGTGTGCGCATCTCTGAGGATTTTTTCGAAGCTTTTCCCCAAACAATTTCCTCCCCTGCTAGGCAGAATACAAAAAGACTTAGATAAATTTGGCAGCTGAAGGGACTTGTCGTGGTTTGGAAGAATAAATTTGCTCAAAATGACGATTCTTCCGAAAATTTTTTTACCTTTTCCAAACCCTTCTATTCATATCCCTATATTTTTGGAAGAGGGTTTGCCCATGTTTCACCTCATTCGTCTGGTCCACTCGGCGGTCGGTATTGCTTATGAGACGTCATTAGGGGCCCAAAAAATGCAAGGGGGCACAGGATTGCCAGATTGCAGGCTGTAAATTTTTTGGCCTCGGCCTATGCGCATCTTTTGGGCACTTGTCCTCAGAAAGGGATAAATTATGGGTTATTTGGGCTGAGGAGCTCAGTTCCTCTGCGCGGTGGGGGGTTTTCCCCTGGACCTGGACTCTTGCTCTCCAAGATGGGGCCTCCTCCTCTTCTGTGTAAGACTCACGATGGCTGTCCTGCACTCACATAGGAAGCCTATAATCTTGTAGTAGTAGTGGCCCTGTGTCCCACTTACAGATAACCTGAATTTCCCGCCGGCCATTCGCCAAATAATTTCTTGGGTTGGTTCAAAGCAGGCTCCCTTACGCCTTTTTCAGGTGTCTTCGGGAGGGAAATTGGATCCAATTTCGTGATATCCTGGGGGGATGGTGGTCTCGGGTTGAGCCTCCTTCCAATATTTGCAAACTGTCCCACTTCTTCTCTAGTATCAAGTTACTCTCAACTGTCCAGGCCTTTACAGCTTTTGAGGTGCGGTGGTGTCTGCGACAAGTTCGAGACACTCTGTCATTTATGTACAAGTTGTTGCTCTCTGATCGCTTTAGGTCTCTTCCCCTTTTTGCCAGCGATGGGGAAAAGTGAATTGGGCCCCTCTTTTTTTAAATGCTCAGTGGGAGCGCTGTTTCCAGTCACCCCTTCGGGGCGATGTTAGCCTCAAGAACAGGAGACCCGTTATAAGATTTTGTCACGTGGTACAGAGTTCCGCAAATCTTGCATAAAATGTTCCCAGCAACCTCTGCGTTTGCTGGAGGTGTGGAAGGGGAGAGGGAAGCATGTTTCCCCCGTTTGGTGGGGATGTCCCCTAAATCAGAGGTTTGGACTTCTGTGCTAGAGGGTGATTGAGGCTGGCAACGGGCATTCTGGTTCTGACTCGCGGAGGCCTTGTTACTTTTTATGTTCCCATTCAGCTAGTAGGGTTTAAGAAATCCCCTTCTGAAGCATCTTTCTGCAGGCTGCCAAAACTATAATTCCACGGAAATGGAAAGTTTACCTGTCCCCCCAACCTTGGAAGATTGGTTTGCAGAAAATTTAGTGCGGTTCAGAGAATGGAAGAATTGATAGCCCAAAAATCCCGAGCAGCATATAAATTTAATAAAGGACCCGGTCTAGCTGGTCCCTTTTCAAAAAAATTCCCACTTTATTTTTCTATCAAATGTTAGTGTGGGATTGGTGTGGGGGAGGCTGGGTGCTAATCTCTTCTCTACATTGGGTGTTCACCGTTTATTCCTTCGTTTTTCCTTATTCCATCCTCCCTACCCCCGTCTGTTTTTTGTGTGTGTGTCCCTTTTTTCTTATCTGTCTTGTGAGATTGCCTTTTGTTGTTGGGTTGTTTTGTCCTTCTGTTGTGCTGGCGTGGGTTTTTTTTTTTCTTTTTTTTCTTTATTTATTTTAATTTTTTTAAATTTTTATTTTATTTTTTTTTTCTCTTTTCTTTCCTTTGGGTATATGGGTGCTTACAGCGCCCGTCTTTTGTTTCTTGTTACCAGTTCATAGTATATATTCATTTTCTGCATGTCTCTTGGCAGTTATCAGGAATGTGACATGTCATGGTATGCATATTAGATGTCTTAGTTATTGATATCCATATCCTTTTCCTTTTTTATTGCCAATGCAGTTCTTGCTTTGTTATGATGTGATCTTGACATGATGCTTGCTGTGAGTTTATGTTCATTGACATATTTTGTTCAATAAAACTTCTTCGAATTTGAAAAAAATGTTACCGCCCCTTTTGCCATGAAGATCGTTGGGGTCCCAGAAATCAAACTATGGTTAGTCAGAAAGTAATGGCATATCCCAGCGATCCTTTCTAAAGACGCGCAGTCCCCTTTACAAAAACACTCACCCATGTGTCATAATAAACCTGGGGCGTAAAATTAAATTTCCACTGAGAGCCACATCGCATTATGTTTGCCGTGGAAGGGCTGTTGTAAGCCTTTGAGGGTGGCTAGGATGCCTGGGGAGGGTGGTCATAGCTGTGGTCACCCCCTGTGCCTTTCTGAACAGAGAAGTGTGGATGTGCCTGGTGGAGACTCCAAGATGGCACCAGCTTCCTGTATTGGCACTGCCGCCTCTGCAAGCATTGCCTGCTCCCTAGGGGGAATGTGAAGTGCCAATACTTTGGTGTCTGGACCTGGCCTATCCCCGCTCATGGTTTCTAAGCTCCCACATAAAATGAGGTGGTGGGACGGATTTGGTCTGTGGACCTCGAGTTTGACACGTCTATTATAAACAATTCTCTAATTGCTCTTTTCTGTGGGTCTGAGGCAGGTTGGTCATCTGGTGTAGAATATTTCGGATCCCTGCCAAATGGAACTAGGGCAGTAATAACCACTATGGCTTCCAGTTAGCGCTCCAGAAAGTGGCTGCTCTGTCTTTAGAAAAAACAGATATGCAGCCAGCTCACCTGAATAAACACCATTCAGTGCATGGGTCCCGCCTCAAGTCCAACGGAGAATGCAGTATAGGAATACGTGGTGTAAAGCTCCAGCACAAAAATTTCTGAATCCATAAAAATCCAAACAAACTTCAATTCAAAATTGGTAAAAAAAAAAACATTTAACACCGTGGTGACAACTAGATTCCATGAAAGGCCAGTGTGTAAGCAATAGAGACCAGACATCTGCTTACGCGTTTCAAGCATAATATGCGCTCTTAATCATAGCTATGGGGTGGCTTAAACATTTTTTGATCAAAACGTGTGAACTAAGAATCTCAAAGTTTTTTCATGTATGATAGATAGCATAAATGCTTCTTTAGAGGCTCCCATTTATTGTATTGCCCTTTTAGCAGTGGTGTGCACTGAATATATATTTATAAATAATTAACACCTATCATATATACATATATGCCGCAGCCCTGCCAGTGGCACCCAGGTTCACATTGTTTTTTTTTCAGAAATGTTTTTTTGTGCAGAACTATACGTTGTATTTGTCATATTTTGCTTTTAATCTATATAGGGAGGAAGTGATGCCTCCATTTTGGTTTCCTGCACCCCGCCCACTTTTCACAGAATGTTATATGAGTGCAGCATGCAAGGTTGGTGTTTTTTTATTTTTCTCTCTGGATTATGGAGGTTGGTTGACCCAGTGAGAGGCCTGAATTTGGCTCTATTGACAGGTAAAGATAGCGTAGGACCATCCGCCTTGAGATCCCATTGTAAGCCGGGGGTGGCTTAAGCATTTTTTGATCAAAACGTGTGAACTAAGAATCTCAAAGTTTTTTTCATGTATGATAGATAGCATAAATGCTTCTTTGGAGGTTTCCATGTATTGTATAGCCCTTAATCATAGCTACGCACATATTGTGCTCGAAACACGCAAGCAGATGTCTCGGGTCTTTATTGCTTACCCGCTGGCCTTTCATATGATCACGAGATCCGAGACATCTGCTTACGCGTTTCGAGCACAACATGTGCGTAGCTATGATTACCAGCACATATTGGGTTTGAAACGCGTAAGCAGATGTCTGGTCTCTTGCTTACACACTTGCCTTTTTTATGACCTAGGTGTTTCATGTATTTTTTACAGATACTGAATTAAAGGTAGCTCTGATTAAGAGCACAGATTGTGCTCGAAATGCATAAGCAGATGTCTCTGATCTCTACTGCTTACACGCCGGCCTTTCATTTGATCTAGTTGTGACACCATGGTGTTTCATGTATTTTTTACGGATTTGAATTCAAGTTTGTTTGGATTTTTATGGATTCAGGAATTTTTGTGCTGGATCGTTGCACCATATTTTCCTATACTGCTCTGCCTTTAGCCTCAGCTAATTACTAAACACAACATAAGAAAAAAGTTCCTTATTCACACTGGGCAATTATATTTTGACAATCTAGGAAAGGTTCTTCAAAAATGGGCTATTCCCCCCAATGACTTTGATGCATATAGATAGGATATGCCACAGTCTGATAGCAGCAGGTCCTACCCCTAACTCAGCAATGGGCACTAGACTCAGAATGGAGAACCGGTTGCGCTTGCCCACAACTCTATTCTGTTCTATGGGAGTATGGCTGAACACACTGCTCCCCTGTACTGGGAACTCCCATAGAACAGAACAGAGAGCATGCGCAAGCACAACCGCTTCTCCATTCTGAGTCAACACTTCCAGGGGCCGTTACCAAGATATGTGCAGGTCCTAGAGGTAAAACCCATACCTATCAGATTTTAGAATATCCTAGCGATATGCCATCCAAGTCTATGGTGGGAATACCCCTTTAACATGAACAGAAATGTAAGAATTACTAGTTTCCTATGGGAGAAAACGCAGGGCTATTGTGTATTCGAACCTGGAAGCTCCTTATTGCGAGAGACTGTGGTAGCTCCAAGAAGCCTGTCCAATTAAAGGGGTTGTCTCTCTACAAGGATTACTTTTTATGTTAAAGATCTTGCAAAAACAAGTCACTTTGCAATATGTGTCCATTAACAGTGTCCTACCTATTCTGAGATATCCCCTCTTGTATGGGCTGCATCAGCTCCTCAGGTCACTATAGCTACAGACCTGTTCAATCTCTCCTGATAGGCTGCCAGCACTGGTTGCTATAGCTACAGACCTGGCTTCTACCGCAGTCTAGTAGAAGCCAGTAAACACACCCCTGAATACAAAATGAATCCAAGAAAATAGGTCTGAGATAAGATGAATCAATGTAGTGAGACAACCCCTTTAACTGCATTAGTAGTGTCAAAAAACAAAGGTTTAAAAGGACAGGCTTAGAGAAAAGCAGGCAAATGAGCTACGTGTATACCGGGCTTGTCAGTGGATTACATGTAATACAGCACCCCTGCCCTGCTGGGCTCCTGGCATTGGCTGAGCTGCATAATGCACCCTGGCTCATTACTTCCAATCTCTGTATCAGGACTGCATATCCCCTACAATCAATGAGTGCTAGAAAGGATATCGTCCAGCAGGAAAGACCCCATCACCGCCAAGTCGACAGATTATCTTACTATACTCCATAAAGGAATGCTTATTCGGAAAGGGAACTACATTCAACTAGCTTTAACTATTTCCAGCTGAAAGTTTAGATAATCTAGAAACTGGGATTAGAAATCTCGTCCATGCTTATTATAGTCATGTGTACGACACCTCTTAAAGGGGTTGTCTAGTGGAAAATAAAAATTCTAACCAATACCTTTTCCAAAGTACTTTTATTACATTTTCTGTGGTTTTCCTGCAGTTCTACATGATCTGCTCGAAAACAGGAATTTCTGTAGGTTTGGGTCTCCAAACACAGGAAACAGCTCTGTGTGGAGCACAGGAGATCAGGTGACCAAAAAAGGGTGTGGCTTTTTCAGGACAGACTTTGAAGCAACACCTCTTTGGCTCTGCCTCTTTTAATGATTTTATTACCATAAGGCTATGTTCACACGGCTTAAAATGGGACGTATTTCAGTCCGTAATTACGCGCCGTACTGCGCGAATTACGGCTGGAATACGTCCCAGTCATTACGGTAATCCACAGTTCTCATAGAGAACTATGGATTACGTCTCCTCTCCCCGCTCGGCGAATACGCCGCAGGGGGAGATATGGGACATGCCATTTACTAGCGGCGTATATGCGCTGCTGGTAATGAAAGTCTATGGGTCGGCGAGGTGTCGGCCCCCCGCTTCCGCCCCCGTCCACACGGCGTAATTACGCCCCGCAAATAAGCCGTGTGAACTAAATCTAAGTCTACACAAATCACTTATAGGTGCTTCAACAACGTGAAAGGTTTTGAATTTTTAAATAGAACCAACTCAAGCCGTACGGCTTAAGACAAGTTCACACGGCGTATTTATACGCAGGTAAAAATGAACCGATGTAGTGAGATAGCCCCTATAAGGCAGATTCCGTGTTGAATCCTCCCCTTACATTCCAGAATATAGGAGGCTGAGAATCTACCTACGAAAATAGCGTCAAATCCTCGCTCACTGGCGTGGATTTCAGCCGAGGATTCAACACTGATTCAGCGACAAAATATTCAGCGTTCAAATCAGCCGCGTGAGCATACCCTTAAATAAAGGGTAATTTATTAATAGTGCGAATGTTTTAAATTTGATTATTTTTAATGTTAAAATTTCATATCTTGATTTTTAACTCCTCCGGTGCGAATGTTGAACTTGCATTAGTGTTATCAGCAAACTATACCCTCTATGGGTCAATTAAAAAGAAACTTCTTGTATGCAGAGTATTGACCTGATGAGTAGCCAGCATACAGTGTGAAACGCGTTGTCCATTTGTGCTGTGCTGTTTTATTCGATTTTATCTCATTAAACACACTTACTTTATTGATACTTTACCACTCTATCAACATTAATACTAGCTAACGCCCGGCACGATTTTTGGCACACCACCACACTGGACTTATGTATATAGATTCCAAGCCCTTCAACATGAGGTGGAAAACGGGGCGCATGCACTAAGACTGAGGTTTACGGAGAGGAAGATAAAAGACCACAAAGGATCCTGAGGCTTGTAGTATTCACAGGGCAAAGAGAAACGCTCCTGTTCAGCTACAGAGAAAGGAAGCTACATACAGTACAGGAAGAGCAAATTGGCACAGAAAACATCACAGGGAGATGAATGAAGACTCAGGTAAGGCATTTTAATTTTTCATTATTTTTTTTTTTTTTTTTTACCAGACTCTCAGGCATATTTAATCATTCATGGCACATCAAAAGAAGGTTAGATCAAGGTTAGGCAAGATCCACACCGGGAGAATGGGGGTCTAACAACCCTCATGCACTGATTGAGAGGAAATGTTATTGGCCACTTCTACCTATTTTCTACTACTGTATTCAGAGAGTAGCAGCCGCATTTGCTCACGGCTTTCTGCACTGGAGTTTATGGGAGTTACGGATGAAGCCCAGCAAGCAACACTATATAGCAAATTTGGACATGCAGGTAAGGTTCAAGGGGCTTGCATGATCATAGAGGGGATACACCTTTATAGCAACTGGATATATGACATCAGTAAGAATAGGATGGGATGGAGGGACCCTCTTTTCTTTTATCCAATATTTATGATCTATCCCGACTACAGGCAGCTGATACAACCCTGAGGTAGTAGGGGCTGGTGTATGGAGGATACAGCATTTACTGTGCCTATCCTGGGGTGGAAGGACCCAGTTCCTTTCACTTTGAAGAACAGAGGGCGACCCCAATCTTCTAAAATAGATAATCTATCTCGACTACAAGCAGCTGATACACCTGCTCCTACTTCCTCAGCTGCTTGTAGTCGGGATAGATCATAAATTTGCCAAATTATTCAGCCCCTTTACTTTCAATGCAGCAAACTCACTCCAGAAGTTCAGTGAGGATCTCTGAATGATCCAATGTTGTCTTAAATGACTGATGATGATGAATATAATCCACCTGTGTGTAATCAAGTCTCCGTATAAATGCACCTGCTCTGTGATAGTCTCAGGGTTCTGTTTAAAGAGCAGAGAGCATCATGAAGACCAAGGAACACACAAGGCAGGTCCGTGATACTGTTGTGGAGACGTTTAAAGCTGGATTTGGATACAAAAAGATTTCCAAAACTTTAAACATCCCAAGGAGCACTGTGCAAGCGATCATATTTAAATGGAAGGAGTATCAGACCACTGCAAATCTACCAAGACCCGGCCGTCCCTCTAAATTTTCATTTCAAACAAGGAGAAGACTGATCAGAGATGCAGCTAAGAGGCCCATGATCACTCTGGATGAACTGCAGAGATCTATAGCTGAGGTGGGAGAGTCTTTTCCATGGACAATAATCATCACTGCACAAATCTGGCCTTTATGGAAGGGGCCCAAAGAAGCCTTTCTCAAAGTATATCCATAAAAAGTCTGGTTTAAAGTTTGCCACAAGCCGCCTGGGAGACACCAAACGAGTGGAAGAAGTGGCCGCCTGGGAGACCCAAACATGTGGAAAAAGGGGGGCTCTGCTCAGATGAAACCAAAATCCAACTTTTTGGCCACAATGAAAACGATATTTTTGGGCCCTTTAAAAGCATCCCCCTGAACCCACCATCCCCACTGTCACACATGGTGGTTGCAGCATCATGAAGACCAAGGAACACACCATCCCCACTGTCACACATGGTGGTGGCAGCATCATGAAGACCAAGGAACACACCATCCCCACTGTCACACATGGTGGTGGCAGCATCATGGTTTGGGCTTTTCTTCAGCAGGGACAGGGAAGATGGTTAAAAATGATGGGAAGATGGATGGAGCCAAATACAGGACCATTCGGGAAAGAAAACCTGTTGGAGCCCTGCAAAAGCCCTGAGACGGGACGGAGATTTATTTTTCCAACAAGACAATGATCCCAAACATAAAGCAAAATCTACAATGGAAGGTTCACAAATAACTGTCTCCAGGTGTTAGAATGGCCGAGTCACAGTGCAGAGCTGAATCCAATCAGGAATATGTGGAAAGAGCTGAAGACTGCTGCTCACAAACGCTCTCCATCCAACCTCACTAAAGCTCCACTGTTCACAAACGCTCTCCATCCAACCTCACTGAGCTCCAGCTCCCTTCAAAAACGCTCTCCATCCAACCTCACTGAGCTCCAGCTTTTCACAAACGCTCTCCATCCAACCTACTGAGCTCCAGCTGTTCACAAACGCTCCCACCCCAACCACTGAGCTCCCAGCGCCTCACAAACGCTCTCCATCCAACCACACTGAGCTCCAGCTCCTCACAAACGCTCTCCATCCAACCTCACTGAGCTGCAGTGCTCACAAACGCTCTCCATCCAACCTCACTGAGCTCCAGTTTGCTCACAAACGCTCTCCATCCAACCTCACTGAGCTCCAGCTGCCACAAACGCTCTCCATCCAACCTCACTGAGCTCGAGTTTTTCACAAACGCTCTCCATCCAACCTCACTGAGCTCCAGCTGTTCACAAAACGCTCTCCATCCAACCTCACTGAGCTCCAGCTGTTCACAAACCGCTCTCCATCCAACCTCACTGAGCTCCTGGTTCACAAACGCTCTCCACCAACCTCACTGAGCTCAGCTGTTCACAAACGCTCTCCCATCCAACCTCACTGAGCTCCAGCTGTTCACAACCGCCCCTCCATCCACCTCACTGAGCTCCAGCTGTTCACAAAACGCCTCCATCCAACCTCACTGAGCTCCAGCTGTTCACAAACGCTCTCCTTTCCAACCTCACTGAGCTCCAGTGTTCCAAAAAACGCTCTCCATCCACCTACTGAGCTCCAGTGTTCACAAACGCTCTCCATCCAACCTCACTGAGCTTCCAGCTTTTTCACAAACGCTCTCCATCCAACCTCACGAGCTCCAGCTGTTCACAAAACGCTCTCCATCCAACCTCACTGAGCTCCAGCTGTTCACAAACGCTCTCCATCCAACCTCACTGACTCCAGTGTTCACAAACGCTCTCCATCCAACCTCACTGAGCTCCAGCTGTTCACAAACGCTCTCCATCCAACCTCACTGAGCCCCAGCTGCTCACAAACGCTCTCCATCCAACCTAAACTGAGCCCCAGCTAGCGCCAAGGAAGAATGGGCACGAATTTCAGTCTCTCGATGTGCAAAACTGATAGAGACAAACCCCAAGTGACTTGCAGCTGTAATCGCAGCAAAAGGAGGTGCTACAAAGTATTAACTTAAGGGGGCCGAATAATTTTGCACGCCCCACTTTTCAGTTTTTAATTTTTTTACAAAAAAAAAAATAATCCAATAAATTTCGTTCCACTTCACAATGGTGTCCCCCTTGTTGATTCTTCACCAAAAAATTAAAATTTTATATCTTTATGTTTGAAACGTGAAATGTGGCACGGGATTGAAAAATTCAAGGGGGCCGAATACTTTCACAAGGCACTGTATATGGAGCATACAGCTTCGACCGTGGTCAACCTCCTGGGGTAAAGGGACATAATTCCCCCAATTTAAAACAAACGTGTATCCCTACTCATCTAATATTTATAATGTATCTTGACTACAGACAGCTGAGTACAACCCGGAGTTATTAGGGGCAGGTGTATAGAGTATATAGCTTCGACCGTGGCCGTTCTCCTGGAGAGGAGGGACATAGTTCCCCCAATTTAAAAACAAGCGGGTGTTCCTACTCATCTAATATTTATGATCTATCCCGACTACAGGCAGCTGGTACAACCCTGAGTTATTAGGGGCAGGTGTATGGAGAATATAGCTCCTACTATGGCCGTCCTCCTGGAGTGGAAGGACACAGCACCCCCAATTTAGGGACAAGCGGGTGTCCCTACTAATCTAATACCCTGTTTCCCTGAAAATAAGACAGTGTCTTATATTAATTTTCGCTAGGTGCACTAGATCTTATTTTCAGGGGATGTCTTATTTTTTTCCATGAACAAGAATTCACATTTATTGTTGAACCGAAAAAATCATAGTTTATTATTATACTGTAGTTCTGTTATTACAATCAGCAGCATAACCAGCCAAACTCTGAAGCAACAGGTAACCTCAGTCACACTAGCTCATCAGTGTGCTGTGCCTGCAGTGTATGTGTCACGGTCCGCGCCGCGTTCCTGTCCTTTGCTGCGGCCTCTGCGGTCGCCGTGTGCGTTCCTGGCACCGCTGCTTGGCCGCCTGCGGTTGCTCTGCGGCTTTTCCCATGTTGGCCATGCTGCTCCTCCATCTTGGCTGCTGCCCTGTCTCTATAGAGAGGCGCGGCCACATCTTCCCTTCCTTTATTCCCACAGTGTGCAGCGGGGTTGGGCTTCCTCTGCCAATCCCCTTTCACCTGTGGGTTTATAAGCCTGCTCCTCTCAACACTCCCGGCCTGATCCTTGTTGTTGTGTCTAGTTGTCTCTTGGTGTAGTCTGTTGTTGCTGTGTGTTGTCTTCTTGTTGTGGTCTGGTGTGTGCACGCTGTCTTGTGTCCTTGTGGTATCCTCTATGTTTGGTTAGTCTCCATGTTGTTTTCCATGCGTCTGTCTGCATCTTTGTCTGTGAGCTTCTTTGCCATGTTTATGCCTTAGTTCCTAGCCAGAGTCCTAGTTTGTTTCTGCTTGTCCCTGTTTCCATGTCTGTGAGTTTCCTTGCCTCGTTCTCCGTCTGTGTTCTTGCCCTGTTCTTGCCTTGGTTCCTTGCCCGAGTCCTAGCTCGAGTCTCTGCTTGTTCCTGTTTCCTTGCCTTGTTTGCTGCCTGTGTTCTTGCCTTGGTTCCTTGCCTGAGTTCTAACTTAAGTCTCTCCTGGTCTCTTGTCATGTTCTTGGTCTTGTCCAGTCTGTCTGTTTTGTTCCTTTGCCTTACGTTTAATCCTCCTGTTGGCATCCGTTTTGTCCGGTCTTTGTCTGTTTGTACCTGCGCATATCTTTACTCCTAGTCTGATTTATGTTGGTCCCTTATTCTGTTGGTGCCTAGCATTGGCACTTCGGGCCTGGTTGGTTCAGCTGCACTGCTGGGGACTGCCCTGAGGTAGCACCTGGTGGCTGTCAGCGTCAGCCAACCTTACCATCAAAGGCTCTGTGAAGATGCCCAACGGCCGCTTAGTTATGCCCCTTCGGAGCAAGCCCTGCAGTGGTGCAGTGGGTCCACTACCCGCTTTACCCGCTCATCCCTTACAGTAGGATCAGGCTTACAAACCCACAGGTGGAAGGGGATTGGTAGAGGAAGCCCAACCCCGCTGCACACTGTGGGAATAAAGGAAGCGAAGATGTGGCCGCCACCCTCTATAGGGAAACAGGGCAGCAGCCAAGATGGAGGAGCAGCATGGGAAAGCCGCAGAGCAGCCGCAGGTGGGTAAGCAGCGGCTAAAGGAGCGCTCACGGCGACAGCAGAGGCCGCAGCGAAGGACAGGAACGCGGTGCGGACCGTGACAGTATGTAGTGAGAGACTCAGATCACTCTGTACAAGCAGCTATGCCCTCAGCTCCCCTTGCGCAGTTGGTAGGTCCTGACTTACAACGTGAAAGTAAAACCCTTCTCCCTGTGATACTGAGCTAAATCCTCTGGATTGTTCATGACATGTATTTGAGAAGTCTTATAATTTCATTTACTATCAATGGGTGTGTGCTTGTGTGGAGGCGATAGGTGCTCTTGTAGCAATGACTGCCGCTAGGTCTTATTTTCAGGGGAGGCCTTATTTTCGGTCAAACAGTAGTTATGATCTATCCATGAACATGTAATCAGTGATAATGGTGGCATTCCCCCTTTAAGCAATCAACAGTGGAAACGTTTACGAGTGATATTTTTCCTTTCAGGGGAAAGCCGATTTCCATGTAATATGTCGGTGCGCTGTAAATGCATTCATCTCCACAGCGGCGCGGCGTTACACAGCGGATTACATTACTTTACATCAATCTATAGTTCAGGAGAACAGTAAGAATTTAAACAAAGTCACTGCCTGCGTTTCTCTATGGATTCCTTCCAAAAGAGCAGCGCTCCCGCTATATTCGGCTATTGATTGTATCAAGGTCGGAAAACATTCTCTCTTCATATTCCGGAACCGCACGGTAGAAGCCGACAGAGAAGCCGGGGAGAGATGAATGCGGCCAACACGCGGGGCCTAATAACTTCATGTGGAATGAAAAAAAATGACAAAAAGGTCTATCTACAAGAGAACAAAAACCGGGAACATGAGCTGCACCTCATCCTGTTACCTTATAATGGGGGCAGTTCATGATTGACTTGTAACGTCCATGCTTATTTCCCTCTCCATGGAAAGCAATGGTCGGAAGTAAGCAGGTAAAATGGACAATAGAAAATGATATCTCCCCCATTCCACAATCTGTTCTTCAGAAAATAACATAGAATATATAACACCCAGGCTTGGACTAGCCCACAGAGGAGCAGGGGAAACCAACGGTGGGTCCACAGGAATGGAGGAAGGGCGACGCGCCAGCCGGCCGGGGAGGAGGGAGGGAAGGGCGACGCGCCAGCCGGCCGGGGAGGAGGAGGGAAGGGCGACGCGCCAGCCGGCCGGCGAGGAGGGCGGGAAGGGCGACCCGCAAGCGGGCCGGCGAGGAGGGAGGGTAGGGCGACGCGCCCGCCGGCCGGGGAGGAGGGAGGGAAGGGCGACGCGCCAGCCGGCCGGGGAGGAGGGAGGGAAGGGCGACGCGCCAGCCGGCCGGGGAGGAGGGAGGGAAAGGGCGACGCGCCAGCCGGCGGGGAGGAGGGAGGGAGGGGCGACGCGCCAGCCGGCCGGGGAGGAGGGAGGGAAGGGCGACGCGCCAGCCGGCCGGTGGAGGAGGGAAGGGAAGGGCGACGCGCCAGCCGGCCGGGGAGGAGGGGGGAGGGAAGGGCGACGCGCCAGCCGGCCGGGGAGGAGGTAGGGAAGGGCGACGCGCCCAGCCGGCCGGGGAGGAGGGAGGTGAAGGGCGACGCGTCAGCCGGCCGGGGAGGAGGGAGGGAAGGGCGACGCGCCAGCCGGCCGGGGAGGAGGTAGGGAAGGGCGACGCGCCAGCCGGCCGGGGAGGAGGGAGGGAAGGGCGACGCGACAGCCGGCCGGGGAGGAGGGAGGGAAGGGCGACGCGCCAGCCGGCCGGGGAGGAGGGAGGCAATGGCGACGCGCCAGCCGGCAGGGGAGGAGGGAGGCAAGGGCGACGCGACAGCAGGACGGGGAGGAGGGAGGGAAGGGCGACGCGCCAGCCGGCCGGGGAGGAGGGAGGCAAGGGCGACGCGACAGCCGGCCGGGGAGGAGGGAGGCAAGGGCGACGCGCCAGCCGGCCGGGGAGGAGGGAGGGAAGGGCGACGCGCCAGCCGGCCGGGGAGGAGGTTGGGGGGGGGGGGGAGGTGGGGTGTTGACGTGCCAACTGGCGGGGGGGCGGCGGGGGTCTTAGTGGACGCGCCAACCGGCCGGTGCGGGGTTGGGGCGACATCATCCCCAAACGATCCAGGGATGATGTCACTCCAAACAATCAGGGGATGACATAACTTTAAAGCACATATACTATAGTAACCCAAGCACATATCAATAGTCTCAGGATTTTACTGGCATATAAACACGCATCAGACATAACAGATGTATCAGTTCCGGTGTGTGACGTTACCTACTCCACAAGGATAAATCAGACCTTCTATCGATTCCTCTCTTCCTGACTGTGCAGCCCCTTCCCGGTGAGCCCTCCGATTCGTATTGATCTGAGCAGGACATACCAGGCACTGAACATTATAATCTGGGATTACCATTAGGGCAGTAGGAGAGTTCTTAATAACTTGACAACCATCCAGGCAGATCCATCATATTGTATATAATCCTTTCTACATAAACCTTTGTATAATGTCCTACTAACAAAACCTACTGCTATGAATGGGTTTCAGGCAGAGGAAGAGATCCATATTGTAATCATGCTCCGTCCCTAGGAGGGTTGATACTCTAAATTTAGGCCTCACAGACACCGCCACAGTACCAGAATCGGAGCATGGGCTTTACATTACCTTCACATGCCTCTGCATTGCTTCCTCATATAGCACCCAACTAAGTATGAAACAGCAGCACCATAGATAGGATCATATTCCTAAGGTTCAACTCATTTGTCCAAAGTCAATAAAGTAGTTTTTAGTGTGTACCAGGAAGCAGAACTCAAAAGGAGAACTCCAACTTATGAAGAACATGCAAATTTGTCAGGATACGTGCGGTTTCCTCAACAGTTGGAAGTGTTCAGGTCATAGTCAAAGTGAAGGGAACACTTGTCTAGAACATCTCTTTTGCGCAACTAGCAATGGCAAGAAGGCTGGCTCCAACGCGGATCGCTTGAAAGCAATGACAGCAAAGAAATATCTTGGCTGCACCACCCAACCAGAGTAGCCCACGTTGCGCCACCCAACCAGAGTAGCCCACGTTGCACCACCCAACCAGAGTAGCCCACGTTGCGCCACCCAACCAGATTAGTCCACGTTGCGCCACCCAACCAGAGTAGCCCACGTTGCACCACCCAACCAGATTAGTCCACGTTGCGCCACCCAACCAGATTAGTCCACGTTGCGCCACCCAACCAGATTAGTCCATGTTGCGCCACCCAACCAGATTAGTCCATGTTGCGCCACCCAACCAGAGTAGTCCCCTTTTTAAGATTGCAAATAGATTGTAAGTCTTCATGGGCAGGGAACTCTGCACCAGTTGTTAGTCTTACTGCTAGACAGTTTTCATACATAAGGCCCATAATGACTCTTTGTTGCCAACAGCAACCAATTGGAGCACACAGCAGCCAATCAGAGCTCTCCTTTCATTTCATGTAGTGCTCTAGAAAAATAAAAGCAGAGCTCTGATTGGTTGCTATGAGCTCTGATTGGATGCTATGAGCACAAAAAGACATTCTTACTGCTTGACCATTTCATACATAAGACCTATTTTAACCACTCGCACTGGCATCCAATACTGAAATATACTTTAGCACTGGGAAAAAATATCAAAATTTGAGGTTGCATAATGTTTTTTCCACCATTTGACTTGGACAGCATGTACGGGTGGCTGGATAGCCCCCAATATAAACGTTTGCTAAGACAGCCAGCTGTATTAGCAATTGGTTGAGTGTAATCACATCGTACCACCAACAGATCTATGCCTTCAGTACAGCAAGCCATGTGCAGCCATCAGAACTGCTTCTTAGGGTAATGGTGGCTCGTCAGCTCACAGTTGGACCTGGCGCAAACTACTACTAAAGAGGCCTTCAGATTTTGAGTATTCAACCCCTCTACAGGAATCTGGACTATATACGTTGATAAAAGTGCCCAGGTTGCACTTGCAGAGAAGTTGATGACTGGCAGATCGAGCTAAGAGAGAAACCAAAGAGTCCATGTCACAACTGGAAGACTATGACTGGCGGACAAAGCCAAGGGAGAAACCGAAGCGCGCCTGTGTGACAAACAATGACTGGCGGACCGAGCCAAGGGAAAATCGAAGAGAGCCTGTGTCACAACTGAAAGACTGACTGGTGGACCAAGCCAATGGAGAAACCGAAGAGAGCCTGTGTCACAACTGGAAAACGATGACTGGTGGGCCGAGCCTAGAGAGAAATTGAAGAGAGCCCGTGTCACAACTAGAAGACGGTGACTGGCGGACCAAGCCAAGGGAGAAACCGAAGAGAGCCTGTGTCACAACTGGAAGATGGTGACTGGTGGGCCGAGCCAAGGGAGAAACCGAAGAGAGCCTGTGTCACAACTAGAAGACGGTGACTGGCGGACCAAGCCAAGGGAGAAACCGAAGAGAGCCTGTGTCACAACTGGAAGATGGTGACTGTGGGCCGAGCCAAGGGAGAAACCGAAGAGTGCCCGTGTGAGAACTGGAAGACGGTGACTGTCGGACAAAGCCAAGGGAGAAACCGAAGAGAGCCCGTGTCACAACTGAAAAACGATGACTGGTGGGCCGAGCCAAGGGAGAAACGGAAGAGAGCCTGTGTCACAATGGAAGACAACAGGCTCAAATGTCATAGCTAAAATGTAAACCACAATCAAGTAAACAGAGTGGGGTCAATACTGGAAATCATGACTGCAAAGAGAGAGAAGCAATAAAGGGTCAAACAATCAAAACATCTACGCCAGTATAGAGAGGGTTTATCCATACAACTTGTCAAAAAGAAGCAGTCAAAACAACCACATATACTTTCACAGGTAACTTGCTCCAGGTAGTACAAGATAATAACTGGCAAAATGGAGCACTAAGATCTCCGACTGGTGTTGCAATTAGTCCCCTTACTGACCAACCAGAAGTTGAGCTCAGCAGACCAATCAGAATAGATGGGAGGCCGAGTCCGGACATCACCTAAAACAGCCATGTGGTATGCATCTCCACCAACAACGCAGAAAAGACCAGTGTGGTGGCAACAAAGTGAGAACACAACAATCTACATAGTAGTTACAGACATTAACCAACCTGCCTTCATTGAAAGGGGTTTTCCAAAATTAGAGAGGACTGCTTTCTTCTTAAAACAGCACCACTCATGTCCAAGGGTTGTGTCTGGCATTGCAGTTCAGCTCATTCACTTTGACAGAGCCGAGCTCCATTAGCACACACAACCCATGGACAGGTGCAGTACAGTTTCTGACACAAGACCATCAGGGTATTCTAAACCTGGATCTCTCAACAAGTAGGGTGTACAGCTATGACATGTAACACCTTCTCCAACGACAAAAAAAAAAAAAAAAAAAAAAAAAGATTACTTTCCAGAGGAGAAAAGCCTCCGTTACCAAGAGAACCGTGAATCTGTGGAATATTCGCCCCCAGGAGTTGGACACAGCAGATAGAGGTGAGGACTTCAAGAAAGGCATCCTCAAACTGCAGCCCTCCAGCTGTTGGGAAACTACAACTCCCATCATGCATTTATATAATCTATAACATTGGGAATGATGAGGATGCCTGGCCTAGGGTATGTCCACACGGCAGTGACAAAATATTGGTCTGATTCGGATTAAAGAATCCGGCTGGTGTTTTATAGAAAGGTTCTGTCCACGGTTTGCAGATTCGCCGTCTCCCTCATCACTGAACAGCATAGTTTCCGTCCCATAACCGGGCAGAAGAATGTGCAAGTTCCGAGTTTTTCGAAATGCCACCGGTTTGAAAATCCGTCCAGCAGAAAAATCAAGCAGTGTAGACTACCAGAGGGATTTTGCATTGAAGTCTATGGGAGTGGTTGCTTCTCTGTTCTCATACAGTTTCCGAATCCAAAAACAGACTTAAAGGGGTTTTGCCACGATCTAATGTTGACTTGGGATGCACCAAAATGGGTATTTAATCACTTTTCTAAATATATGTAATTAAAAAAGGGAAGCTTGTGAGAGCTACAGCCTGACTAAGATGCCCTTAGTTTCCTGACAGTTTACATTAGACACGACCAGAAGCTCACAGGAGCTGATCTGACCTGACTTGCATTGTTTGCACTTATCTGATG
This sequence comes from Phyllomedusa bahiana, assembly GCA_025379985.1. NCBI lineage: Eukaryota > Metazoa > Chordata > Amphibia > Anura > Hylidae > Phyllomedusa > Phyllomedusa bahiana. The sequence goes on along the minus strand of JAODAL010001338.1, from coordinate 49,534 downwards.
ACAGGGAATATGAATGAGCTTTGAAGGGACTGGGGAGAAAAGTTCCTGTGTCTTTTGTATAGAGAATCTACTGGGTGTAATGTAAACATGCTCCCTGGCTCTTTGCTCAGCCCCCCTCCCTCTTCCCCTGCAGGCTTTGGTGAAGGAATGAAAGAAGGCTGCCTGCTGAGCTTATCTTCTCTCCTGAGCAAATAAGAGGGAGAAATAAAATGCATATAGCTTGTGCATAATACAGTTCTCCTCTGTGGATTAGCCAAACAATGTTTGCTCAACTACAGAGACTGAGTATCAGGAACGTGCATGGGAAGTGGAGTGATGATATCACAGAGGAGTTACTTGTTTTTTTAAACACAGAAACACAACGCCCCTTTTTTCAAGCCTCAAGAGGGGAGTATCAGCCTGTTAGGTGAGGAAATCACTTATTAGCAAAACCCCTTTAAAGGTGTGTTCACACAGCATCTTTGCGGGGCATAATTGTGCTTCAATGTGCCCGAAATACGCCCGCAAATACGGTAATTCATAGCTCTCAATACCTGCCAATTTCAAGAAGCGACATGTCCCCTCCTACCGGTGCCTACGCGCCGGGGAAAGTGATTGTCGGTGGGAGCGCGTCAGAAGTACACGCTGGCTAGCACGTACTTCTGAGCCAGCAGGCGTGCACAATATGCGCCACTATAAGCCTGCAATACACTGTGTGAACATACCCTAACACATGTAGGTAATGGTAAATAAAGACTGTTACCAAATAAATTGCTGTTCTGATTTTGCTTCATTTCAGAGTTAAGAGTTCTTACTCCGGGTTGTGTACAAAAAGTTTCCCTTTTTTAAACCCCAAGGGGGAGTAGCAGGTGAAGGTAAGGAACTCACTTCTTGGCAAAACCCCTTTAAAATCAGACGAAAAACCCATACCTTTTTATTTACTACCAAATAATATTAATACTTATATAACCTTATAAAACATCTAGATCCAGTCTGATAGTAATTTTGGGATTAGGAATTAAATATTACTTTAGGGCATATTGGTTCTTGCCTTTTGGGTTCCAAAGTCTTCATTAGTAAGGGACCCCCATCCACATCTTTCCCCATCCTTGGTCGAACTTGATGGACATATGTCTTTTTTCAACCATACTATGTATTTCAAGACAAACGGTTACATAAAAATATTGGTTCACATCGGCAAAAATTTTTTGTTACCCCCTAAACTTGGAACATTTGCGGATAAATTACCCACAAAGTTTTGAAAACAATTAAATACAGGAAAATATTATCCCCCAGACTGCACAAAGCTTTAGGTCACCCGACTTGAAAGGAATTTTTTTAAGTTCCAGGGGTTATGGAGGAAGTGCCCCCCCGGAAAAATCACAATGTCCGTACAGCTTGTAAAGGTCATCTCCGGGGTTGTGCTCAATTAACTGTAGTTCAGTATCAAGAATTACTATAAACTTTAGAGATTAGATCTTGCGACAGAAACCGGAGACGACTGTAGAGACTATTCGATACCTTGTTCGATATACAGAAGCAACCATTTACTTCTAAGAAGACTACATGGTCCCCGATTCAGTGTAGGAGGCTCTGGTGCATGGGAACCTAAAGAAAAGGGTGGCCCCAATTTCTCAACCCCACATACGTGCATTTTACAAAGGCAAGGAAGGATTAAAACCATTCTAAGAAACCCCATGTAATTTTTTGGGGATAAAACAGCAAGGAACGAGCTCTTGGATGGTGGTTACCGTTGAAAAAAAAGTAAACCTCTCCCCAAATAGGTAAACTACAAAGCCCATGGATCTATATGCAGTTAATCTCTTGTAAGATCAGCAGTCATTTACTTCTCAGAAGACCACATTGTCCATCCTTATAATTGCCCTTGGGGTTTCGGGTTCGCATTGAGGCTCGGTGCAGGGACCCCGGGTAAAGGTAAAACCCCCAAACCCAACCCTTTAAAGGGTGTTATAACTTTCTCCACCGTAAAGGAAGGGAAAGAACCTTTTGTCCATCCAGTCATCAATTGTCCATGCTAGTCCTTGGTTCTGCTTTAGTCTGGGAACCTGGGTAAAGGGTTTGGCTGAATTTTATCCCATGGGTTTAGTTAAAATTATCCCAAGGCAAGAAGGAAGAAAAACATCGAAGACAACTCCATGCGAGACAATATATGGAAAGATGATCTCTTTGGACTGACAGCCCACCAGTTGAATATGAACGTAAACCTCTGGCCAAAATAAAGTTTCCTGTGCTTCTGGATCCATGTGCAGTTGATCTCTTATAAGTTCAGTGGTCATTTACTTCTCAGAAGACCATCCAGTTACAACTCATACATTTGAGTCCCTGATTCTGCATTGAAGGCTTTGGGGCATGTGAGCCTCTGATGAGGTGGACCCAATCTCAAAAACCCCAAAAGGGATTGTGAATCTTTCCCCAAAGCAAGAGAGAAGAAACCTTTTTCCATCCAATCATCAATTGTCCATGCAAGTCCTTGGTTCTGCATTGGAAGCTTAAGTGCATGGGGGCCTGTGGGAAAGGGTTGGATGAAATCCCCCCTCAAATGGGGGTTTTGTGAAAAATTCATCCCAAGGAAGAAGAGAAGAACAAATTGAAAAAACGCCCCTTGGAAAAATAGGAAAGTGATCTCCGACAGCCCATCAGTTGAATATGTAAACCTCTGGCCAAAATGTGAGTTTCCCGTGTTGTATCCGTGGGCATTGATTTTTTGTAACTTCAACGCATTTACTTTCCCGAAAGACCATCCCGTTACCCTCATCCTTTTTGAGTCCCCCGGGTTTTCATTTAAGGCGCTGGGGGGATGTGGTTTCCCGGTGAGGGTGGACCCCAACTCAAAAAAAATAATCTTATTAACATCTTCCACAAAGCAAGGGAAGAAGAACCAATGTGCAGACAACTAGTAGGGGGATCTCTCGGGACTGACGACCCGTCAGTTGAATATAAAAATAAACATCTGGCCAAAATGTAAAAGTTTCCTGTGCCCATGGATCTACATGGCTTTGATATCTAGTAAGCTCAGTGGTCATTTACTTCTCAGAAGACCACGTTGACCACCCAGCTACCAACTGTCCATGCGAGTCCCTGGTTTTGCATTGGAGGCTATTGGTGCACGGGAGACTCAAGTAAGGGTGAGCCTAATGTCAGTCCACATGGGTCTTGTGCACTTACTCCTCAAGGCAAGTAAGAGAAGAACCAGTCGGCACACAATTGCTGCATCGTGGAGACACTATAAGCCAAAAGGATGATCCTTACGGACTGACGGTATAGGAGTTGAATATAAAAGTAAACCTCTGGCCAAAATGGGTAACTTTACTGTGCTGTTTGATCATCCTGCAGTCACTATATTGTAAGCTCCTCGTTCTACAGGCAGCTGATATCCTTAATGTAATACTAGAACTAGTGTCTGCCGGAGAACTAATGAGGTCAGAAGGGTTGAAGGCTCATTTAACAAGATCTTGAATAATGCAGTGATCGATGGATGGTGCGAGTAAACAGGCCGAGCTGATAGGTATCTTTAGGACATTCTTATCAGCAGCAACAGAGAAAAGAAAGATTATCAAGTCTGCAGAAAGTGATAATTTCGGATAAATATCTAAAATGTGAAGCAGCTTCTCCAGCTGCTAGAAGGGCAAATTAATGGATTGGGTACAGACATAATTACATTGCCCTGAAGTCATGAGAATTCAACATAAAGGGGTCAGACATCAAAATCAATTGCTAAAGCAAATAAACATAAAGCATATATTGAATAAAGCACCTTTAATGGCCTAAAAATGGACACAGGGAGTTCATCTCTATTGTCAGACAAGAGGTATTCAACGTAAAAGGGGTTCTTGAGGGTCCGATGAAAAATTTCCAGTGGACCGTGAAATTAAAGTGAAATAAATCTTTATTTTCACTGACCTCTATAAACTAATTCTAGCATTTCCTTCACATATGCAATAAATAATAATATTCCTTTAGATCACATAACGGTTGTTGCATATCAACTAGGGAACCCATCTTCAGGAATCTCAGCTTCACTAAGAACTCAGGTTAAAGTCAATGTGTCATCAAAAAATGACTTCTTGTTTAATTCACATTTTTAAAACACATTTTTTTAGGAATTTTTGGTTATGTTTTTTTAAATTTTCAATATTTTTTACGCTTCTTAAGTCCTGCAGTTTTCACTTTGGCCACTAAGCCTAAAATTTTTTGTCTGACCTTTTTGTTCTGTAGAGAAATTGATTTCAGTTTTCCCATTATCATAAAAGCAGGGGCAAAACTGAAAGGAGAAACCCTTTTGTAAGATAAAAAAGGGTCTCCGTCCAAGAGGAGATAGTCACAGTTATTTCACCTCCCTGCACACGGTTTCTTCCCGTACAGGATGCTAAAAACTTCTAAGACGTCAATGGGACTGAGTCAGTCTTTAAAGGGTCCTATGTGCATGAAGCTGTTAAAGTATTCTCTCTGATGGTTAAGCAGGCAAGCAAGAATGTTTCCCCACAAACATATATAGACGGGCGAAAAAGGAAATCTAAATTTAGGAAAAAAAAAACCCAGAGGAAAATATGGATCAGGGATTGATTTAATAAGTAAAAAAAAAATTTGGCCAAATTCCCTTAAAGCGCCCTAGAAATCTATGGAGAGGGGAGGGGCAAAAAGTGAAAAGTAAGAGACACACTAGCAGCAGTATGAAGGACATTCCACAGCAGTAAGGAGCAGCGTAGCTGTGAGTGCAGCACTAAAGTAAAATAAGACACTCACTATACACCCAGCTTCATCTGTGCGTCTCTCTTCCCCCTCTCCTCTCAATATTCTGAATGAAGCTGGTTCCGCTTTTTAAGGTGGATTTATTAGGCTACTCCCCCGCAAAGTGAAAAAGCCATCAAAAATGCGACAGCATTTTCACTTTGCTGGACCGTGGTACATCACCGGTTTTTTTGCACACTTTTTGCGCCAAAAACAGGTTGAATTTTGGATCCCCTGTGGCCCAATACATTAGGGCTGCGGGAATGTGACATTGTTCCTGTGGAATATAGAAATGTTCGTTTTTGATTTCCTTCAGTAAAGAATCCAGGCTTTGTAGACTACAACACGGATTTTCTATTGAGGGCTCCACAGCACAGACTACAGTCAGTCTTTTAGCAGATCCAAAATACTGAACCCACTGAAAAAAATGACCCAAATCCTGTGTAGACCTAGCCTTAGTGATTTCTGATTGATTGAGGAAAGCGGGAAAGGGGAAAAGGAGGCAGAGTAAGAGACCTAATGTCAGACCTAATGCAAGATATATTACAAAGTTTCTTATTTTTGCTTGTTCTGTTAATTTATGGAACTTTGTGTTATAATTGGATTAATTTTAGCAAATACATGAAAGTAGGTTGTTTTCACTGATTGTTCAGATTTGACATCATTGATCCGGTTATATGACAATTCATAACTTTTGTAAGTAGACAACTTCAAAATGAATTTTATTTTATGCATATCCATATTGGGAGAAAGAAAACTAGCTGTGGGGACAGCTTTCTTGCTTTAGCTGCCTTTAACAGCATTTATAGCAATGCTTTACAGCAGCTTCATGCACATAGGAGCCTGTGAACAGGAGCAGACTCACTGACTTATATAGGAGAGTTTTCTATGCTCTGTGCCTGGGAAGAAGTCAGTGTGCAGGGAGGGGGAGAGGGAGAGCTGTGACATCTCCTATTGTGACTGGTGGATCCTGTGTTATCTATTCACATTGGTGTCACTTTTCAGTGTAATCCTGCCTGTGCTGATAATGAGAAGACTACTTAAAGGGAACCTGTCACATAGATTATGCCCCCCTTGCTGAGGACAGCACAAGCTAGTGTCAGACCTGCTGTTTCCAGCGCTGTGTCCCTTATTCTGTAAGATGCTGGAGTTTTAGAGTATTTAGTGCCTTAAATCTGCAGTTTTCAGCCAGAAAAGAGTCATTCGAAGAGTCACTCAGAGAGTCAGTTTTTTTCAAACCTCGCCCATCTGAGGCTAGCCCCGCTCTCCTAAACTGATAAACCTATTACTTTGAATACGTAGAAACATGTGAATAACTACCAGGTGGGTGGGGCTAGCCTCTGGTGGGTGGAGCTAACACCTGCTCATGAATAAGATTTGAGGGGTAAAAACTCTAAAACTGCTGCATTTTACAGAATAAGAGACACAGGGCTGGGAACAGCAGGTCTGACACTGGCTTGTACTGTCCTCAGCAAGGGGGGCATAACCTATGTGACAGGTTCCCTTTAAAATCTTTCTCTACAGAACAGGAAGTATCAGACAACTATTAGGCCTAGTGGCCAAATTGAAAACTGCAATAATAAAGTATTTTTTCCGATTCAAAAAGGAGCTTTATTGAAATACAAAGTGTACACAACCAAATGCAAGAATGGTTGAGTAAATGGAATGTAACCAAAGGGAATAAGGAGCAAAGTAACATCGTGCGAACTTCTGCACAAACCAGGTCAAGATAACATTAATTATACCATGACAGGATTATAAGGCTACGTTCACACGGGTTAAATTTCGCGGCGTACTCAAATACAAGCAAAATGCACTCCAGTCATTACGGTAATCCATAGTTCTCTAAGAACTATGGATTACGTCTCCTCTCCCCGCTCATACAATACGCCGCCGGGGGATATAAGTGACATGTCAATTACTAGCGGCGAATATGCGCCGCTAGTAATAAATGTCTATGGTGCCGGCGGGCTGCCGGCCCCCCCGCCCCACGGGTTCCCGAAGTCCCGGCGTAATTGCGGGGCGCACTTACTAAGAATCAAGAGAAAATAAAAGCAAGACATAATAAACAAATGGGTGTTCAGCACTCTTGTTATATCCAGATATCAAGAAGTGCTAATGTATCCACACCACAGATTGCAAATAGAACAAAGGCAATAACCACAGAGACATAGACAAACAATACAAGAACACACAAAAAAAGAAAAAAAAGAAAGAAAAAAAAAAAGGAGGGGGGGGGGGGGGGGGAGGGGGCGAGGGAAAGCACATCAGGGAAAAAACTGGAAACCACCCCAGATCCATATTCGGGTCACCACGCCATCGCTCAAGCAAACACGTCCCTGTCACAAAAGAATACGGCAACCGATGATATTGATTCCCATGGGTCTCATTGTCTAAAAGAACACAAATTTGCATCAATCAACATGAAATAGAGAGATACAGCTCAGTGGACCTGAAAGTGGTCCAATAGAACCAGGTTCTGTGAAATGTATGTAATTGGTCAGGGGTGTGGGAGATCAACTCCTCCATTCTCTGCACCGAGCTAATCTCTGCAAACCATCCCTCAATCGAAGAAGGAGAGGAAGATTTCCATTTTCGCGGAATAATGGACTTAGCAGCCTGCAACAGGTGGTGAAGAAGGGATTTCTTAAACCTGCCTATAGGCATGCCAAATATGAAGAGCAGTAAGGCTTCCAGAGAATCAGGGATCACTACTCCTGTTACTTCTTTGATAACTGTTATGACCACAGACCAGAATCCCCTAAGCTGGGGCCAACCCCACCAAATATGCGTCATGGTGCCTTCCCAGTCTCCACATCTCTAGCACTTGTCTGAGACTGACGGGTACCATTTATACAAGACTGAGGGCACCCGGTACCATCTGGAAAGTACCTTGTAACATGTTTCTTGATGCCTAGAGGCTATCATGAGTTTTGAGAAGCAATTTGTACATAATTGAGAGGGCATGGTACGGGCTAGAGGCCGCCATCCCTCTCAACTATTGCAATGCACATTTGCCGCCCTTAAACCAGGCAGAAGATTAGGTATGTTGAAAGTTTTTTGGATCACCAGCGGAGTAAGTAAAAAAAAAACAAAAAAAAAAAAAAACGTCCAGTGTGGACTGCTGGATGGATTTTCTATTAAAGTCTATGTGGAGGGTGGCTGGTCAGTTTCCCGATGGTTTTCAAATTTGAAAATCCAAGCAAAAATCTTTCCTTGTAGACGGATTCCAAGTCGTTTTTTGATGACACATTCCCTTTAAAATTTAGAAAACTGGAACAAGCAAAGCTTCATATTATAAACTAGGTGTCGCTGCTAACAAAACCCCATTTTTTTTGTCTCAAATGCTTGTCTCCCCCACTCTTAGGGCCAGAGAAACAGTCTCGTACCCACTGTACTGACACAATCCGTTAACTCATTGGGCCACACGTATGAACCTGTTTAGGTCTAAGGGGATGTTCACACGGCGGATTTGGCCGCGGGTTTCCGCGGCCAAAACCTCGTCCAAACCGCGCCTGAAACTCGCGTCTCCCGATGAGGTTTATCGGCGCGGGTTTCGGTCCATACAAATTAATAGGCAGGACTAAACCGCGCCCAAATCTACTCCCCAACCGCGCCGAAAAGCACGACGAAACACACGCCGACACCGCGCAGCCACCGCGCCGAAGACTCACTGCCAAGAGTTGACAGGAGACTTCTCAAACCCGCGCAGCGAGGCCGCGGCCAAACCCGCGCCGTGTGAATAGCGATGCGGTTTCCCATAGGAAACTATGTAATGAACCGGAGACGTTTGAGGCGCAATTTGGACGAGGTTTTGGCCGCGGCAACTGCGCCGAAACCCGCGGCCAAATCCGCCGTGTAAACTAAGCCTAAAACTCACTCCTTTGCCCATAGTCACCAATGGGGAAAAAAGTTTTAGACCTAAACAGGTTCATACATGCGGCCCCTTGTGTCTTGCGTCCTATCAATGTAAACACGGCGTCATGTCAGCTTCTCTTGTTCGGTCTCTCCACACTGTGGGTCATTGGTGGAGGCCGTATTGTCACCAAATGTCACCTCTCTCGCACGATGAGTGCATACGTATTTACGGCTGAAAGGCTTGGATGACTCAGCCGAATGGAGATTAAATGGTTCAGCACATTCCTGGTGGTGTAATGATTTCACATCCAGATCGGCCAAGCTAAGCCGCCCTTGTTATCACACAGTTGGACAGAGTAGTGCTTGTTTGCAGGCACTGTGTCATGCAGAAACAGAAGGCCAAGATTAACTCTTTACGTCCTACACACTCTCCGCGTCACTGAATTCCCACCAGTTCACATATTTTACAGTATGTCTGAATATAACTATTGTGAGAAAGATGCAGGACACATGGGCGTTGCTATACGAGGTGCAGAGGTAGCAATCGTTACCGGGTCCTGTAGCCTATGGGGGCCCAAGAGCCGTCCTACCACATAAGGAGACACCAGCATTGTAAGTGGCACATGGCAGCTGGGGGCCCATTTCACTTTTTGCACTAGGGAGCTTCAAGTGATGTCTCTGGACACACATGAACACCCAACTACTACCTCAAATGTGAGAATGACTGTCGTTTCCTTTAAGGGAACCTGTCACATAGGTTATGTCCCCCTTGCTGAGGGCAGAACAAGCTAGTATCAGACATGCTGTTTCCAGCGCTGTGTCCCTTATTCTGTAAGATGCTGGAGTTTTAGAGCATTTACCCCTCAAATCTTATTCATGAGCAGGTATTAGCCACGCCCACCAAAGGCAAGCCCCGCCCACTGACAGTTATTCACATGTTTCTACCTATTCAAAGTAATAGGGTTGTCAGTTGAGGTGGGCGGGGCTAGCCTCAGATTGGCCGGGTTTGAAAATAACTGACTCTTCGAATGAGTCTTCTGGCTGAAAACTGCAGATTTGAGTATTAAATAAACGAAAAACTGCAGCATCTTACAGGATAAGGGACACAGCACTGGAAACAGCAGGTCTGACACTAGCTTGTGCTGCCCTCAGCAAGGGGGGGCATAATCTATGTGACAGGTTCCCTTTAAAGGGGTTGTCTCACTACAGGGATTGCTGCTTTTTATATTAAAGATCTTGCAAAAACAAGTCACTTTGCAATATGTGTCCATTAACAGTGTCCTACCCATTCCTAGATATCCCCTCTTGTATGGGCTGCATCAGCTCCTAAGGTCACTATAGCTACAGACCTGTTAGATCTCTCCTGATAGGCTGCCAGTGCTGGTTGCTATAGCTACAGACCTGGCTTCTACTGCAGCCTAGTAGAAGCCAGTAAACACGCCCCTGAATTCAAAGTGAGAGCAAGAAAACAGGACCGAGGTAAGATGAATCAATGTAGTGAGACAACCCCTTTAACTTAAAATAGTTTGGTCATTGTAAACAGCCATAATAGCATCTTAAAGGGAATGTGGCATAAAAAAAATGACTTGCTGTTTAACTTATATTTTAGGTTAAACACATTTTTTAAGAATTTTTGTTTTGTTTTTTTATTTTCAAAATCACTTTCAATATTTTTTTTTTTTTATTTAAGTCCTGCAGTTTTCACTTTGACCACTAGGCCTAATACTAGTCTGTCACTTTCTGTTCTGTACAGAAAGGTTTTCAGTAGTCTGCTCCTGATCTGTACAAGCAGGGTTACACAGAAATGTGGCACCAATGAGTATAGATAACACAGGATTCACCAGTCACAGTAGGAGATGTCACAGCTGCCCCTCTCCTTCTCCCTGCACACTGACTTCTTCCCATGCCACAGACCATGCCTAGAAAACTCTCCTATAGAAGTCAATGGGTCTGCTCCTGTTCACAGGCTCCTATGTGCATGAAGCTGCTGTAAAGCATCTCTCTAAATGCTGCCAAAAGCAGTGCAGACAAGCTGGCTGCCCCTCACAATCATATACAAACAACTGACTTGAGAAACCTATAATCAGAAAATAAAAACGGTTAAGAAGAAAAGATGGATCAGTATCTGGTTTTAATTTCTAAAAAGAAATATATATACACACACCACACATATATATATATATATATAAACACACACATATTATATATATATATATATATATATATATATATATATATATATATATATATATATATATATATATATACATACATACAACAACAATAATAATAATAAAATAACAGATTCCCTTTAAAAAGAACCTGTGACGTCTCCATATTCTACACAGCTCTACAGATTTCAAGACCGCCAGTTTTTTCAAAAAAACTTGGTACATGTTCAACAATTCGCCGCATCACACTTGGAAAACAGTGGAAAATTTACAATTTAATGAGATGGCTAAATCCAAAAAATGTGCAAAAAAACCTTTAAAAAAAAAAAACAAACTGTTAGGTCTTGTCCCCACGGCACAGATTATTTGTCAGTTTTTTTTTTTTTTTAGACGGTTTGCGGTTTTACAAACCAACTGAAAACCGACATGCAATGCTCCCCCATAGACTTCAATGGAAAATCCGTGCAGCAGTCCCCGCTGCACTCATTTTCCGGCAAACTGTTTTTGTACACCGCCGGCGGTCCGAAAAACTTAGAATATGTTCATTCTTCCACCCGAATTCAGGTGGAACATGAACATATGGGTGCGAAGGGGGAGGGTTGGAATCCGCAAACTGCGAAGAAAAGCCGTCCACCTGTGTGCCAAAAAAAAAAGACCAAAAATTATTGTTGGAAAATATTACCCGTATTTGGTCGTTGCCAATTAAACGCAGCCTAAGGGTATGTTCACACAACTGATTTTTAAGTGGTTTTCGGAGCGTTTCCACTCCATCAAAACCTTGCCTGAGACGCGCTTCTTCAGAAGAGGTTTTAGAGGCGTTTCTCGTCATGTTTTTGGACGAGGTTTTGGGTGCGGTTTTCACCTATATAGATTAATAGCCAGGTCAAAAATCGCTCCAAAAACACGGCTAAAACACGAATTGACATGACACTTCTTTTTCATTGCTTCCAAAGGCTATGTTCATCCGTCCCAGTCATTACGGTAATCCACAGTTCTCCTAGAGAACTATGGATTACGTCTCCTCTCCCTGCCCGGCGAATACGCTGCGGGGGGGGGGAGATAAGTGACATGTCAATTATTCATGGCGTATACGCGCCGCTAGTAATTAATGTCTATGGGGCCGGCGGGCTGCCCCCCCTCCCCGCTCCTGCTCACACGGCGTAATTGTGCGGGAAATACGTCCCACAATTACGGCATGAATAAGCCGTTTGAACCCTGCCTAAGAAGCGTGTAAAATCCTTGTTGTGTGTGAACTACAACAAGGTTTTACATAGGAAGTGTTTTGGACGCGGTTTTGGGCGAGAAAATTGTCCGAAAACCGTGTCAAAATCTGCTGTGTGAACAAACCCTAGGGCTATGTTCACACGGCTTATTTGCGGGGCGTAATTACGCCCCACAATTACACTGTATGGATGGGGGCGGGGGGGCGGCACCTCGCCGGCCCATAGACTACCATTACTAGCGGCGCGTATACGCCGCTGGTAATTCACATGTCACTTATCTCCCCCCCGCAGCGTATTCGCTGAGCAGGGAGAGGAGACGTAATCCATAGTTCTCTATGAGACCTGGGGATTACCGTAATGACTGGGACGGATTCCAGCCGTAATTTGTGCACTCCGGTAATTACGGACTGAAATACGGCCCATTTTAAGCCGTGTGAACATGGCCTAACTGTTCAAATGCTCGTCGGATTCGGACTCAGAATCCGAGCATTTCTCCTTTGCCATAGTCCGCAGCCTTACAGATTTTGCGGCAAATTATTCTCGCACCCGCAGCAAAATCCGCAACCACTTCCTCTCTGCATAATCCACATAAAAAATCCAAAAAGCAGGAAATCCACTTTATTTAGTGCAGATTAATTTGCGGATCTGCTGCGGAAGTGTGAAGAATACAGATCAATGTGCCCTTTCCTCCGGTCCTTGACGTAGTAGAGGCGGCTCCGCCAGTTGCAAGCGACAGCAGCTCCTTACTTCAGCCCACGACTGTTTTGCTCTCCTGTTGGGAAGTGTTGGAGGGAGACGTATGGTTATTGTAGGTGAGTAATCGCTGTTAATAATGGCTGACGCCGATTTCCTGCTTCATTGGCTCTTTGAATTCTCGTCAGTACAGGACAATATCACCGAGCGCAGCTAAATCAACAACTCCGTTCTGTAACAAGGTTCCGACAAAGCATCTCTCTTATGATTTACAAAGAAAAAATAAATCCCTTGCAGAAGGGTTATTAGATGGGTAATGAAGCAATTCATCAGCTGACGCCTGTAGCCGGCTGCTTACAGCTGAACGTAAGCCTCTTAAAAAGAGAAAGTTCCCACTGGTGAGAGACCCCGGGGTTAATGGATTGCTTGACTCAAGGTTACACAAGTGGAAAGGAAAGGTGGACGTGTGAGGAGGCCGCATTAATCAAGACCAGTATCTCCCCGGTAGTCCTCGCTCTGACCTCTTCCGGGCACCTATCTAACAAACTTCAATTACTTCTACGGTGTTAATAGCTTAGAAGTTGGTTTCTTGCCAATAACGCACATTAAAACTTTATCTACGGCCCAGTCACAAAAAAAAGGTTTAGAGTCTATAACCTCAAGAGGATGCTTTACATTGACAATTACCTGAAGAATGAGAAGTAGCAAGAGGAGTGCCATTACTAATGATCACAGGGTTATAGGGGGTCTTCGCTTCCAACAGGTGTCAGGAACCTCCTTAAAGGGGTTTTCCAAGAATATTAAAAAGCTCCCTACTACCTCCCACTGTGATAAAACAGAAAATTAACCATATATCACAGAGCTCGGCTTCTCTCCCCTATCACATAACCCTATATATTAGAGCTCAGCTTCTCTCCTCTATCATATAACCCTATATACCACAGAGCTCAGCTTCTCTCCTGTATCATATAACCCTATATACCACAGAGCTCAGCTTCTCTCCTGTATCATATAACCTTATATATCACAGAGCTCAGCTCCTCTCCTCTCTCATATAACCCTATATATCACAGCGCTTAGCTCTCTCCTCTATCATATAACTATATATATCACAGAGCTCAGCTCCTCTTTCATATAAACCTATATATCACAGAGCTCAGCTTCTCTCCTCTATCATAACCCTACATATAAAAGACCTCAGCTTCTCTCCTCTATCATATAACCCTATATATCACACAGCTCAGCTTCTCTCCTCTATCACACAGGTGTCAAACTGCCGGCCCTCCAGCTGTTGGGAAACAGCAACTCCCATCATGCATTTGTATCATCTATAACAGTGGGCATGATGGGAGTTGTAGTTTCCCAACAGCTGGAGGGCCGACAGTTTGACACCCCTGCTCTATCATATAACCCTATATATCACAGAGCTCAGCTCCTATTCTCTATCATATCCTGCTATTATATAAAAGGCAGCATAAACCACCTAGCAGGTTCACTTTGACTTCATAGTAAATACACACATCTGACATAAAAGACACAGTTTAATAATTGAACACTCGGCTTCATAGACACAGGGGGGAATTATTTTCATTAAAGGGGTATTCCCATCTGAGGAAATAGGAGCTTTCAGCTGCTGATAAAGTTGGCTGTGCATGTGCAGCCTCTCTTTACTTCTATTGGGGTTCTCTGTGCGTCTATACTTGGAATTGTTGAAATTATGTCCCTGTTCAAAAGCGGAAGAACGAAATACCAGATAGGGACCAGAAGGAGGAGAGTATATGTTTATTTGGGGTGGTTAGAGCGGATTATTATTTTTAGGACTCAGACAACCCCTTTAAGACCGGCATATGAATTGCCCCCTATATTTTTTACATTAGGCCCTATCTACAGCTCTGGAAAAAATTAAGAGACCACTGCACAGTTTTCTAAAAATCAGCATCTCTACCTGTCTGGCAGCCATTCTGTTCCAGTGTCAGCTCAATTCCAACCAAAGTCCACCTCATTCTACTTAATGTGCTTCTGATGAGGTGATCACCTGAACCAAATCTTATTTCATGAAGGAAAGCATAAAAAACCCTGCTGTGGCCTTCACAATCCTCTTCCAATAGGACAAGCTGGATGGCAAAACAAGTGCTAGGAATAGGCCAAAAGGAATTTGAATGAGAAAAAACTTTTACCATGCCACAGGAGTTGAACAGAAAAGTCTTGAGTGAGGAAAAGAAGGGCTCAATTCTGGCTTTACTAGCAGAGGGATACAGTGAGCGTCATGTTGCCTCCATCCTTAAAATTTCGAAGACTGCAGTCCATTACAAAAAGGTCAATCAGCGGACATTGGGGACAACAAAGCTACAGACTGGCAGAGGGCGAAAGAGACTCTCCAATGACCGGAATGACCGTCATCTTATTCGAATGTCACTCAGCAACCGCAGGATGACATCAAGTGACCTACAAAAGGGATGGCAAATGGCGGCTGGGGTGAGGTGCACGGCAAGAACAGTTCGTAACAGACTCCTAGAGACTCAAGTCATGTCAAGCTAGAAAAAAAGCCTTTCATCAACGAGAAGCAAAAGGAGGGCCGGGCTGAAGTTTGCCAAAGACCATAAGGATTGGACCATAGAGGACTGGAGTAAGGTAATCTTCGCTGATCAGTCTAATTTTCAGCTTTGCCCAACACCAGATCGTCTAAGGCGATGTTCACAGGGCTTATTGCCGGCGTAATTGCGGGGACGGATTTCACCCGCAATTACGCCGGCTGCCATGTAGCGGGGGCAGGGGGTGGGGGGGAGCTCGCCGGCACCATAGACACCCATTATCCACGGCGCATATCCCGCCGAGATAAGGTGCATGTCACTTTCTCCCCGATCGCCGGATTTCGAAATCCGGCGAGCGGGGAGAGGAGACGGAATCCATAGTTCTCTATGAGAACTGTGGATTACCGTGATGCCTGGGACGGATTTCAGCCGTATTGAAGCGCAAATACGGCGCGCAGTACGGCTGGAATCAGTCCCAGAATAAGCCGTGTGAACGAGGCCTAATGATTAGACGGAGACCTGGAGAGGCGTACAAGCTACAGTGTCTTGCACCCCATGTGAAATTTGGGGGAGGATGTGTGAGGATCTGGGAATGCTTCAGTGAGGCTGGAATTGGGCAGGTTAATCTTTGCGAAGGACGCATGAATCAAGCCGCATACAAGGTTATTCTGGAAAAACACTTGCTTCCTTCTGCTCAGGCAATGTTCCCCAACTCTGAGGACTGTTTTTTCCAGCAGGACAATGCATCATGCCACACAGCAAGGTCAATCAATGTGTGCATGAAGGAGCACCACATCAAGACCCTGTCATGTTGGTCCAGTTAGTTCGATGCAGTGCAAAGAGCAAGAGGAATTGGGTCCGGCCAGTGCTACTGCTCCCATATCTTCAGCCTCATCACATGAGGAGGGTAATTGATGACATGGAGCAGGCAAAGCGCTGTCCCCAGGGGAGAAGATCCCGACCCCAGGGCAAACAGATTTCAGCAAAATGTTTCACCTGGTTTCAAAGAAGTAGAAGAGTTCAACCATTCATCAAAATGGACTGTGGCTGAGTGCAATTCCTTTATACCCTGACATTGTTAGAGATGTTGCCCCTGTGGTCACCGCTTTGCCCCCAACACAAGTTAGTGTAGAGAGGCCGTTCTCTAGCCTGGAAATAATGAGATCAGATGTGAGGTCATGTATGCAGGATCTGATGGAGGCGATACTATTTCTCAGAACAAATTCAGAGACTCCACAAATGTTCCTGCAGTGTTTTGCATATTTACATTTTTTGTGTTCTAAAGTCATATCCAATAAATATATTTTATACTGACAAGCAAAATGGTAACAATGTTTTGTACTTGTGACTTTCAGGCTCCATATCTCACCCTCCACTACAGCTTTGTACATGGGGCTACTGTAATTTTAAATGCAGTCATCTTAACTATCTTATACATAAATTTGACTTTCAAGTATTTAGCATCTGCTTAGTTCTGCAGATTCTTTCCTGTAACTGCATTGTTACTGTTTTGCTCCTAAAACTCAAAATGTTAATTTTTATTACTTTGTTAGTATTTGGTAAATCCACCTTTGGTTTTCAATACTGCCTGAATCCTTCTGGGCTCTGAATCAGATTCAAGCAGGGCTTGACCAAAATCTGATTCCCAGGTCTCTTCTACACATTCCCAATGTTGGTGCAGACTGGACTTGGATACAAATACAGCTTTTTCTTCAGTTGTACCCACAAGTGTTCAAAAGATCAAAACATTGTTACCCTTTTGCTTGTCAGTGTTTGTTCTACCTAAATAGCTTGATTATTGTATCATAAGGTGATAAACAGCCGGATGTTACCATTTTACTACAGTAAAGTTATCACTTAAACATGCATCGTGTATGAGGGAGTCAGGAGTCGGAGGTAAGGGAAATTAAGGAGTCTGAGTCGGGGGTTTGGCTTGCCGACTCCACAACCCTGCAGGAGAGGCATAAGGTCAGCCAAAAGCAGTGTCAAAATCATGGTTATTCCACCAAATATTGATTTCTGAACTCTTCCTGACTTAAAACATTAGTCTTTTTGTTTCTCAAGAAATGTGAACTGGTTTTCTTTGCATTATTTGAGGTCTGACAGCGCTGCTGCTTTTTTATTATTTTAAAAAATTTCTCATTTACTGCAAAGAAATACAAAATTTTTTGCTTTGAATTTCGGAGACATGTCAGTAGTTTACATAATAAAACAACAATGTAAATTTTTCTCAAAAATACACACAATTGAAGAGAAAAATCAGAGAAAATGAAAATTTTGCGGTGGTCTCTTAATTTTTTCCAGAGCTGTATCTGCAGAGATGTTTTGGAGGCAGATTATAGCTGCATCTTTCTCCTGTGTTCGTATCGGTCTATACTTTATCATGTGCTCTGCTACCTTTAGTAATCTGAATCTGAATACAAGGACGGATCCATTCAGAGAGCAATGACTCTGCACATTGCTATCGAAAGTAAGCGTCCAACACACGAGCGTATCTGCCAAATGCCGTGTCCAGCTGCACAACCGCTCCATTGTAACTTGTGATAATCGAACAATAGGCCATCATAGCAGCACACAGCAAATGTTATACGGCCAAAAGAATGTGCCCCCGGCGCTCCCAGCGCTGTCACTTAGAAATGTAATTTTTTATTTTTTTTTTATTATTTCAGCAGGTTACATATTACAGGTTACAGCAGTTTAAATATCTTCAATGGAAATAGAAATTGATAAATCAGATTAATAAAAAAGATTTACATCAACATTTAATTGCTAGAGCTTATGTACAAGCACTGCATACTTAAAGCTGGTTTAGAGTTTGCATATAAACTCGCCGTTTCCTAGAGGGGTATTCCCGTCTCATCCATCAGCTTTAAACACATAAGCAAAAGTAAATAAAGATGATTACAAAATACATTGCTGTTCTGATTTTGCTTTATTTCAGAGCGAGAGCAGTTCTCATCTCCAGCATGTGCACATAAGCTTCCCTAAGTTACCGATCATCTCTCCCTGTTCTTATTGCTTCAGCTGTCGTGGCCAAACAAGGTGGGGTGGTGGTGGGGATCACTCCCTGATGCGTCTTTTCAGCAGCACGTGAGCTTGTTTATCTAAGTTACTGACAAACTTTAATCCTGTAGAGCTCTATAGTCTTCCACCTTAAGATTTCAACCCTGCCCTCTCACTGTATCCAAGTACCTTGGCAAAGGTAGAGGGGCTTGTTGGTGCCCCCTATGGTGTCCTGCCAATAAGACAAATACCTACCTTATGAAGGGCTTAAATACCTACCTACCTATCGTGGGACCTAAATACCTACATACCATATGGGAAGCATATATATCAACCTACAGATGAGGGGTGGGGTGTATACCAACCTAATTGGGGCCGAAAAACTTATCCAATGGGGGGCAGGAGACAACCTACCTACTTAATGAGGGGGGCTACCTGTCTTAAGAGGCTCTACCTATCTGCCTATCTAATTTGAGGATTTATCTACCTGCTCTTTGGTGACACAAAGCAAGACTAAAACTTGGTGCACAAAAGGGAGCCCCATAGGCATTTGGGGGCACATTTGCTGTTTGGGGCACAATGAGGTCTAACCATTTGGGGCACTACAGATGAGGAGTTTGTACAGAGGTAGGAAAAGGTAAGTAGGGAGTATAGTGAGAACTCTACATGTGGTAAATTCTGCTCAGACCAGTCATGATTGAACGTCGTCATGATGGCCATCTGGGCCAGAAGGTGTGATAGAAATGGAATGTTATCCTTATTCTGCAGGTCGGTACCATTCCAGCAATAACAAATTTGGTTATTTTTTACTAATTAAAAAAAAAAATATATTTTTAAAAATTTACGCTGCAGCCCCGTTTTCTCCAAGCAATAACTTTATCTATGGGTATCTGTGAGGGCTGTCTTTTTGAAGGCCTCTCAGGTGTGTTGGGATGAGAACCTAAAGAGAATCACCTGAAGATCCAACGGACAGATAGGTATTTGTTTTTTTTTACCCACCCTGGCCCCAATTTCATGTAATTTTTTTTTTTTTTTTTTTTGAGAGGACAAGCCCTCAAATACCAAAAATGAATAGGATCATCCCAATAAGAATACCTCTAACTCCTTAATGATTGCCCACTGACTTTTGGTGTTCGGCGGTGCATGCTGTCTTTCTGCAGTGATGCCAAAAAACCTTGCTGCATAAAGACGGGGTCTGCAGTTCCCAGTGCTGCAACTGAGCTAGGAACAGAGCTGTAGTTAAAAACTCCATTCCTAGTGCAGTCTCTGTTAATGTCAGGGAAAGCCTTCGATCCCCGGCATTTAACCCTTTGATTGCCAGGGTCCGTGATCACAGCATAACAACAGAGGATTGCCCCCACTCTATTGGGTCAATGGGACTCCCAGTGACCCAATGGAGCCAGGGGAATACTTATGAGTCAGCTCTGGGAACCTAGAGTAGCCCCAAAGCAGTCTGTATAGCAAGCTTGCTGTCAGGGCACAATATGTGCTACCCTGACTGCAGCCTGCGTCATACTAACACAGAGGGTAATGTATTAACATACAGGAATATGCTAATACTTTACGAAGTACAAAAATGGGTAAAATATTAATTACCTAATGGGATTTAAAAAAAAAAAAAAAAAGTACAAAAATAAAATATTGTGCATACATTACAAAAAGAAACCGTACACTTATTAGGTATCTACACAACGGTAATAACCTGTAGAATTAATAGAACAGGTTACTTAGTGTGAAATCTGAACGATGTTAGAGATATATTTTTTTTTTTAAATGCAGAAAAACACTTTCCATGTTAACGCAGCAAAATGTTTTTTGTTTTTTTTAATTCCACAGTAACTTATACGTGAAATTATGCCCCGAAAAAACACAACTTTTCCCACATAAAACAAGTCCTCATAGAACTGCATCATAGAAAAAAATAAAAAAAATAAAAAAGTTTTGACTGCTGAAATGCAAGGCTAAAACTAAAATAATGTTGCCGTCATGAAGGCCTTTTCAGGCCTGGTGCTTAAAGGGTTAAGATATTATGTTACGAAACAATCCGCCTCCTAAGCGCAGAACATTTTTACATAATTTGAGCAGGGGACATGGCACACTGTACTTTATGGCATAATTAGTCAGAAAATAAATGCACACTCGGTGCTGTCGGGAGGCTTTAAATCTCGCCGGCACATAATCTGAATAATTTCATTAAAATTTCTATTGCTATGAGATCATGACTGATAATCTCGAATGCACCCAGTAATGTTACTGACTCATAAGAGACTTTTAAGTGGTCATTGCCGAAGTGAAACTTTAATGAATCAGTCAAATTAGACATGAAAGTCCTGAGCTGCAAGCATGACGTTTTCCTAAATTATAGCCATGCAGCCGCCTGGTCTTAAAAATATGTCTCAATGATGACATTTATTGCCATCTGGTTGTCGTATATGCTGTAAAGCGGCGTTCCCTTACCTGGGGCGCTCCAGCTGTTGCTTAACTATCACTCCCATCATGCCCTGTGAGCTGTAGAATGAATACTAAATACTTACAGGTCTTCTTAATGACGATTTACATAGGGCTTGATCTATAATAGGCAGCAATATATTCTGACATTCCCTTCTAAATATTTTTTACAAGCCAATTTAAAGGGAACCTGATTTATCCGATCTGCAGGCAGCAAGTTCTAGAGCAGGAGCAGCTGAGCACATGGATATATAATTTTGTGAGGAAAGATTCAGTAGAACTTGTAACTTATTCATTTAACTGCTTATTCTAAGTTAAAGGGGGTTTTGCCACAAAGGCATTTCATGCCCGGTTTGTCCTACTTCAGCTTTCAGTGTGCTTAAAAGAAGGTGTTTATGATTTGTTTGAACTGTACATCATGTGACCCAGCAGGCTTGACATCCTCATGCCTTTCCCCGCAGTGTGCTCACTTTAGTGAAACAAAGGTCGGTTTATGTAAAGAGCTGTGTGCAGCTACAATTTAGCTGAGTGGTTAGCGCTTCTGACTTTCAGCATGGGAGTCCTACATTCAAATCCCTGCGGGAACCAAACGTAGGTTATTTTTTTACTCAATGCAAATACCTATTGAGGTTTCTTTTTCTTTATCTCCACAGTTTGACCAATTACTAAAGGAGTACAGAGGACAGGAGTAGAATGACAGCAGAACTGGGGTTGAACACTTGCTGAGCAGGCAGGGAATAGACTGACAGCAGCTGCCTAGAGGAGAGATGATGTCTGAGCATGTGCAGCCAGGACTGAGGAGCTCTCGTCAATGGTCGCATCCCCTGGAGACGAGCTGTACACTAAGGGAGCAGCTAAAACAAAAATGGTGCAGAATTTTTAATAATGATGAATGGTGAAAATGTTTATTATTTAAAGAAGGAATTGGGGGGTGGGAACACTTAATGGGGTTGTTTCACTACAAAGATTCGTTTTCAACATGTGGGAAACACTAAATGAAGACGTTTTCCAAATATATTGCTTTATTCATTTTTTTTTTGTTGAGGAGCTAGAAATTATTTTATCACCTTCTGAGGGCTTTCAGGTTTCTCTAGTTACCGACCTGTTTGCTTGTTCTCCCCGCTGTTTGTCTTATCTGATAGCAGGGAGTGACATCACACAGGTCATCCCACAGAACTGCCAGCAGCCTGAGAGCTTGTGTGTTATCTGATCTTTCAGATAAAGACACTAATACTAATTACTACTGTTTACTTTAGCTCTTAGGATTCTCTGGACCTGGATTGTTTATCTAATCTAGACTAAGTCTGAAAACATAGAGTTCATATGCTAATTACAGACAGCTAGACCAGGAAGCGATAGGATGCTTGAATGAAATAATGCTGCTTTGCTCTATGAAACAGTGAGATTAGACAACCCCTTTAGTTTGCAGGCTTCCCACGTCAATTTTATTTCATGGCAAAACCCCTTTAAGGAGTCCAGAGGGCGGTCATATTCGTGACAGCTTTCCTTGTGTTGGTGTAAACACAGAGATACCTGTAACTTACTGATAACACCCCACACTAGACTCCTTCAGGGGTTCTCTCATTACAAAGATCTTTCAACATGTAGAGGACTGTAAACCAAGACTTTTTCCAAATACATGTCCCTTTTGATTTTTCCCTGGTCAGGAGGTTAAAGAGATTGTATCTGCTCTGAGTGCATACAGGTTTCTCTGGTTACCATCCTACTCTACTCTGCTCTCTATGCACTTTGTCTTATCGGAGAGCAGGGAGTGACGTCACCACAGCTCGGCACACAGGACTCCTGCAGCTCGAGGATAGAGTGTGATATCTCTAACAAACAAAGGACAGTAATTACTTTTAATTATTTACTTTGAGCTTTAAAGCTCTCTGCTCTATAGATAATATGTCCTGCTCTCAATGTCTGTGCAATTAGAAGAGCTGTGAAAATGGAGCCAATATATTAAACACTGCTATAGACCCACCCACAGTCTGATTAGGAAAAGACAGGAAGGATTAATCTAAAGTTGCTTGTGGCTCAGTGAAACAGTATGTTGAGAAAACCCATTTAACCCAAAATAAGAAGTTAAATGAACAAAATTACAAGGTCTGCTAAACCTTTCCCAAATGCTTATACTCCCATCATCTCTCCTCTCGGAGTCCAGGGTTGCCACCATCATTCCTCTCCACCCAACCTACCATTTACTGGCTCTGACCAAATGGGACGGCTGCAGTGACCACTTGGCATTGCCTGATGTCACCACTAAGAGCACTCACTATTTAATGGTGATGTCAGGCGATGGCACATGACCACTGCTGCTGTTTCGTTCAGCCAGAGCCAGGGGGAAAGAGAAGAAAGGTGGAGAGAGAAGATGGTGGCAGCGCTAGATCCAAGGTGAGAGGAGAGAGCAGTAAGATTTAAAGGGCTATGCTCACCACATTGGTTGGCTTTTAACATGTAGACAGAGGTAAATAAAGATTACAAAATACACTGCCGTTTTGATTTTGCTTCCTTCCAGAGTTAGAGCAGTTCTTATCTCCTGCTTACGTGCACAAGCTTTCCTATGTTAACAACTACCTCTCTCTGCACTAGCAGCCCTGGCCAGGATGCTGACGTCATTCCCTGCTGTGTCTAATCAGCAGCACAAGAGCTTGTAGATCTGTGTTCATAACAAGCTTTAACCCTTTAGAGCTCTGCAGCCTTGTGTCCTGCTGTTAAAACCCCTTCATCAACGTGGCCCTCTAACACCCTCAGCTAGGAATAGCAAAGCTAAAATGTCAGTTACTGCTTTAGAACCACCCACAGCCTAAACAGGAAGGGGGAGCCTGAAGAGCAGGCTCTGTAAAACAGCCATATGGAAAAATCCCTTTAAAATTCCAGACTCTAAGGGACCGTTCACATGGCACAGTGCAAATACTGGTCGGAAATCACGACCGGTATTTGCACTGTTCTCAGACCGTGTACACGGCCGCCAGGGGATGGCTTTTCTCCGCGGTTTGCGGAGAAAAGCTCTCCCCCTTCGCATTAACATGTTAAGATTCCGCCCGTAAACCGGGCGGAAGAATGAGCATGTTCAATGTTTGTCGGACTGCCGGCGGTCGGAAAACCCGTGCAGTGGGGAACGCTGCGCGGGTTTCCCATTAAGGTCCATTTTAAAAGTTGTCACCCGGTTTACATTGCGTCTTTCGGATCCATCTCTTGGGTCCGTTCCAAGAATTGACATGTCAATTCGTGGAGCGAAAGACGCAGAACGAGCAATAAAATAAAGTATAGGGTGCGATCCTGCTGCATCCAACACAGATCCAAACACACAGCTGCCTGTTGGATCCGATCGACGCTATGTTTTTGGATGCCACACAGTCCCGAAATTGTATCCAAAAACCCTGTGTGAACATACCCTTGCATGAACAGTGCAGAGTACTGTGACCACTTTATGGTAGAGACCAGTGGGGGTCCCAAATGTCAGTCCTCCACCAATCACACAGTGGACTTTGTGTCAAAAAGTCAAGAAACTGTTCCGGTCCAATAACAGCAACTGGTTCGTTGGCAAACTAATAAGGATTTATGGCACGAGTTAGAAAAAGAAAAACATTTCAAGGGGTTTTGCCACGATCTAATGTTGACGTGGGATCCTCCAAAATGGGTATTTAATCACTTTTCTAAATACAGGCAGTCCCCGGGTTACATACGGGTTAGGGACTGTAGGTTCGTTCTTAAGTTGAATTTGTATGTAAGTCGGAACCACTATATTTAGTACATGTATGGTGTGTATATGTATGGTGTGTAATTATAGGCAGGTATATGTTCCCTAGCAGGTATATGTCCCCCATAGCAGCTATAGGCAGGTATATAAAACCACAAAAAATGTTTAGGCTGTGCACTTCCAAAATATATTTTGAAAAACGTAAGCATAGGTGCACACTGGTAAGGCAATAGCATACATCCAATACAAATCTCAGTGGCACACTACAAACTAAGTAAAACATCAAGGTATATAGGAATATTGGAAATGCATTACTGCTAAGGAAAATATGAAAAACCTGGGACTCTTAGTTTACAGTTTTTGATCAAAAATTGTTTAAGCTCACCTCCCAAAAGCGTCAAGGGGATCCCAGCACAGCCTCATTGGCTTGCTGCACTCAGCCGCCTCTTTTAAACTAGTGCAGGGTAATTCAGTAGCAAGTTCCTATCACTCCCTGAGATGTTGTAGTCTGAATGGACTCCTAGTGAGGTAACATGTTCAGTGTTAGGGACTCACCTGTGCTGGGATCCCCTTGACACTTTTGGGAGGTGAGCTTAATACAATCTTTGATCAAAAACTGTAAACTAAGAATCCCAGGTTTTCATATATTTCATTAGCAGTAATGCATTTTCAAAAATTCCTATATACCTTGATGTTTTATTTAGTTTTTAGTGTGCCACTGAGATTTGTATTGGATATAGGCAGGGATAGGTCCCTCATAGCAGGTATAGGCAGGTATAGGTCCCCCATAGCAAGTATAGGCAGGTACAGGCAGGCGTGTCCCCCATAGATAGCTACAGGCAGGCGTGTCCCCCATAGATAGCTACAGGCAGGCGTGTCCCCCATTGATAGCTACAGGCAGGCGTGTCCCCCATTGATAGCTACAGGCAGGCGTGTCCCCCATTGATAGCTACAGGCAGGCGTGTCCCCCATTGATAGCTACAGGCAGGCGTGTCCCCCATTAATAGCTATAGGCAGGCATGTCCCCCATTGATCGCTATAGGTAGGCATGTCCCCCATTGAAAGCTACAGGCAGGCATGTCCCCCATTGATAGCTACAGGCAGGCATGTCCCCCATTGAAAGCTACAGGCAGGCATTTCCCCCATTGAAAGCTACAGGCAGGTATGTCCCCCATTGATAGTTATAGGCAGGTATGTCCCCCATTGATAGTTATAGGCAGGTATGTCCCCCATAGATAGTTATAGGCAGGTATGTCCCCCATAGATGGTTATAGGCAGGTATGTCCCCAATAGGCAGAGCTTATTAAAAAAAGAAACAAATATAAATACTCACCTCGCTCCCCCGCTGCTCCGAGGCTTACCTGCGGCTCGGTCTCTGCGGCTCCTGGTCTTCTGGCACAGGCCGGTGATGTCATCAGGCAGCGTGATGACATCACGCGCTGCCTGTGCCGGAGACTCCGGAAGGTTGCATGTCTGCTTGCGACCTTCCGGAGTTCTATTGCAGAGCAGGGAGCGCTCGCTCTCTGCTACGCAATAGAGGCTTCAGCTCTATGCGCTCCGGAAGGAGTTGCATACAGCCGAAGTGATCCCCACCGGTGCCCGGGCCATGGCAGTGCCCGGACGCCGACGGGGACCGGAGAGTCAGCTGCATGCGCTCCTAGGAGTCACGTGCGGCTGCAAAGATTGCTGATAGCGCCCGGGCCACCGCAGCGCTCGGACACTATCAGCGGTCCCTCACTTGCGTCGTTCCGGTCCCCGTTCGTAACTAGGGGAGAGACGCAAGTCGGAACGACATAAGTCGGGGACACACTGTATATATGATTACAAAAAGTGCATCATGTGAGAGCTACAGCCTTCCTTACACGCCATTGGTTTCCTGACAGTTTACATTAGATAGGACCAGGAGATGATCTGGCCACGTTTGCGTCATTTGCTCTTCTTATCTAATGGCAGGGAACATGAACGAGCTTTTAAGGGACTGGGGTGAAAGATCTTGTGTCTTTTGTATAGAGAATCCCCTGATTGTAATGTAATTATCTGAGTAAACATGCAGACGCTCCCTGCTCTCTGCTCCGCCCCCCTCCCTCTCCCTCTGCAGCCTTCCTGAAGAAGGAATGAAAGAAGGCTGCCTGCTGAGCTTATCTTCTCTCCTGAGCAAATAAGAGGGAGAAATAAAACGCATATAGCTTGTGCACAATACAGTTCTCCTCTGTGGATTAGCAAAACAATGTTTGCTCAACTACAGAGACTGAGTATCAGCAGCGTGCATGGGAGGTGGAGTGATGACATCACAGAGGAGGTATTTGTTTTTTTTAAACACAAACACAACGCCCCTTTTTTCAGGCCTCAAGAGGGGAGTATCAGCCTGTTAGGTGAGGAAATCACTTCTTGGCAAAACCCCTTAAATGGGGGTTGTACATGATAAAAAAAAACCACCATCATACTTAAAGGGGTTTTGCCACGATGTAATGTTGACGTGGGATCCTCCAAAATGGGTATTTAATCACTTTACTAAATATATGTGATTAAAAAAAGTGAAGCCTGAGAGAGCTACAGGCTGCCTTACCTGCCCTTAGTTACTTAAAAGCTTCTATTAGATACAACCTGACAAGAGCTGCTGGCCGGGCTTGCGCAGATCACACTTCTTATCTGAGGAAAGGGAGCTGCAGAAGCTTTCAAGGCACCGGGTAGAAATATGTTGTTTTTTTGTATACAGAATCCACTAGTTGGAGTGTGATTATCTAAGTAGATCCCTGCTTTATCTGATGACAGGGAACATGAAGGAGCTTTCAAGCTGCTGTGGAGAAAGCTGTTGACGTTTGTATACAGAATCCACAAGTTGTAGTGTGATTATCTGAGTGAACATTTCACACGATCCCTTATGTATGGCTCTGTGCTCTGGCTGTTTCTCTCTCTCAGCTCAGCGTGGCTTTGTTTACATTTGCTTCTTAGCAGATAAGGCACGTCCTGGCAAAACCCCTTTAAGTTGAATGTGGTACTACAGCTCCACCACATTAATTTCAATGGAGTTGAGCAATACCACATAGAACCTATGAACAGGTGTGGTGCGGTTTTGGAAAGAAAAACATCTAGTGCTTTTAATGCACAATGAATCCCCTGCCCACCTGTCGGCATAGTCGTGTCTGTATTACTGCACATACTGCAAAGCTTTGGCACAAAACTAGCCGCCTGCGACATGTGTTTCCATATCCACATCTACAGTCACAACATCCGCAGCCAGACCCTCGCCTTTCCCGTCAGCTAATACCATTAAGCCTACACCGATAAATCACCAATGAGCAGCAAACGCAAGGACATTTGTGTCTGTAGATTGGAAACGAAACCTTTGCTTTGATGCTTGATACTAGTATAATCAATCAGAATGAACATTGTGTTTACTACTGCGCCGCGCTCATAGCAAGGCAAACAGTCTCGCCGAGAATCATGAATCTGACCAAAGGTGATATTCAGAATTGCCTTAAAAGGGATTGTCTCACCTCGCTGTTTCACAGAGCCCAGAGCCAAAGGCAACTTTCATTCATCTTTCTGGTCTTCCTGGCCAAGCTGTGGGTGATCAGCAAAGGTCTGCTAATTGCTCTGACATGAGAGTAGGAGATGTTTATCTAAAGTCCAGAGAAGCTTCAGAGCTAAACAAAGTAATTTGTCTCCTTTCTTTGTTAGTTTAAACACAGAAAAGTCAATGGTTTAAAATATAACTTTTACTGATATACATTAAAACATGACACATACCTAATCAGAACCAGGGCTGTGGAGTCGGCAAGCCAAAGCCCCGACTCCGCCTCCTCAATTTCCCAAAACTCCGAATCCCGACTCCCTCATACACGGCGCATGTTTAAGTGATAACTTTACTGGAGTAAAAGGGTAACATCAGGCTTTTTATCACCTTATGATACAATAATCAAGCTATTTAGACACTTACAAGCAAAAGGGTAACAATGTTTTGATCTTTTGAACACTAGTGGCTCACAAGTTATTATTATTATTATTTAAAAGCGCCATTGATTCAAGGGCGCTTTAAAATCGAGGGGGTTCAAAACATTGTTACACTTATGATTGTCAGTGTAAATTATATTTATTGGAGATGACTGTAGAACACAAAAAAAATTGTAAATATGCAAAACACTGCAGGAACATTTGTGGATTTGTTCTAAGAAATCGTATCGCCTCCATCAGATCCTGCATACATGACCTCACATCTGATCTCATTATTTCCAGGCTAGAGTACGGCCTCTCTACACTAACTTGTGTTGGGGGCAAAGTGGTGACCACAGGTGCAACATCTCTAACAACGTCAGGGTATAAAGGAATTGCCACAGTCAGTTTTGATGAATGGTTAAACTCTTTTACTTCTTTGAAAGCAAGTGAAACATTTTGCTGAAATCTGTTTGCCCTGGGAGTGGGATCTTTCCTCCTGGGGCAGCACTTTGCCTGCTCCATGTCATCAATTACACTCCTCATGTGATGAGGCTGAAGATATGGGAGCAGTAGCACTGACCGCACCCAATTCCTCTTGCTCTTTGCATCGAACTAACTGGACCAACTTATTATATATTTTGGGACTCCACAGCCCTGATCAGAACACAATATATATGCCCAATCCAATTTCAGTTGATGAAAAACACAGTACACTTTGTTACTAAACAATGCATAGAATGCAACTTACGGAAGCCATTATAGGTCCTCCCGGCCCATCTAAGCCGATATCCATCTATACGGACAGTGAAGGGTCATTGTTGCCCTCTGCATATTATCCTCTGATGAACCCACTTATTTTGTAAATCTAGTGGGGGAAACGCGTCGGGATATATTGGGATTTTTCTATTGGCATTTATGCACCTTAGTATCTGCACAGTAGCACTTATGCTTGATTGCGGTGATGCAATTATTGGAAATAGATATATAGGGACAACTAGGGCGCATTAGGGTGAGTACTTGGATTGTGGGGTCGCCCTTTTTAGGGCGATTACTCCGCCTTCTTAGGAAGAGAGTAGGTTTATACAGGGGCAGTATTTGTGCCAACCACTCTTCTTTCTACAGTGGGTGACCCCTGTGACCAGCGTTGTATCCCAGTACCTTTGGAATAAGGATTCCTTCTGCAAAACAGTACTTTGCATTCTATGCATAACTTAGTAACAAAGTGTACTGTGTTTTTCCATCAACCGGGATTGGACTGGGCATATATATTTTGTTCTGATTAGGTACGTGTATCATGTTTTCATGTATATCATTAAAAGTTACATTTTAAACCATTGATTTTTCTGTGATTAAAATTTCCGTTCAGCAGTGGTATAGTATAGATTAGTCAGTGATAGTCCTTTGTTTGTTAGATTAGATAACACTCAAGTTGCCACCAGTTCTGTGTGCTGACCTGTGTGATGACGTCACCCCTGCTATCAGATAAGACAAACAGCAGGGCAGAGCAGGTCGGTAACCTAGAGAAACCAGAGTGTACTCAGAGCTGATAAAATCACTTATCTCCTCAACAAAGAAAAATAAACAAAACTATGGAAAACGTCTTCATTTACTGTCCCCTACATGTTGAAACCTAATCTTTGTAGCGAGACAACCCCTTTAAATAAGAAAGATAATAGAAGAGTCAGGCACAATGTTACAAACAATTTTAATAAAAAAAAAATAATAATTAATACCTTGTATGACTAATGTCAAAATCCAATTAATAGTTTGCTATGGAATAACCTGCAACCCATTTCAAAGGACATTTAAAACCGATTCCCTCCCCACCCCCACTCCGTGGTCACACAGAAACTCTGCCCTACTATGGAGCTCTACAAAAGAGTAATCAATTGTAATGTGTTAACCAGCACCCGGAAAAATAAAGCTTATTGCTTGAACATTAAAATCATCTGACTGCCATATGACGCGTTTCGAGCAACAGCTCTTACTCGTAGGTAACACATTACAATTGATTACTGAAGTAGTATGTCTGCTTTAGAAAACCCATTCCCTAATACTCTATTAGAAGTAGGTCCTCCATTCAGGATCCCAATCTCTTCGGTAAAGGAGCTACAACGTCTCCTGAAGGACCCAAAAAGTTCAGACTATTCGTCATACTGTGTAATACTTCATTTTTCCTGTAGGGGCACTGCAGGAATTGCTTACAGGTTCTACCACAGATTACAGCTGATTCCTGGAGACAACCTTTAGTAAGTTTATCAACACAAGAGGTGTCGAACAAGTATCCCAACAGACTTTTTCCTATGAACTCCTACTAGAGCCCCACTCTCCTCACTGAGCCCCCATTGCCAATCAGCAATATTAAGAGACCTCAAAAATGGTCAGCAGAATTTCCCAGACAACAAAGGAAGGCAATGACAACACTGAATTGTATCCAAACCCCTTAAATTAATAGTTCAGTTTTAAAACACACTAAAGAAATCTGAGCAAACAGAGGGGGCTCCTCATCTCTTGGTCCAAGTAGAAGCTGGAGACAAAGAGCACCTTTAGAGCTCTGGAGGACCTGTCCTGTCCTACATACGGCTATATTCACACGGCTTAAAATTAGACGTATTTCAGTCCGTAATTACGCGCCGGAGTGCGCAAATTGCGGCTGGAATCCGTCCCAGTCATTACGGTAATCCACAGTTCTCATAAAAAACTATGGATTCCGTCTCCTCTCCCTGCTCGGCGAATCTGCCGCGGGGGGGAAAAAGTGACATGTCAATCACTAGCGGCGAATACGCGCCGCTGATAATGAAAGTCTATGGGCCGGCCCCCCGCCCCCATCCACACGGCGTAATTGCAGGGCGTAATTACGCCCCGCAAATAATCCGTGTGAACCCAGCCTTAAACAAAGGAGGGGGATCCTCATATCTTAGTCTGGTTAAAAGGTGGAGACAAAATCTCTTGCTATGGAAGACCTGTCCTGTAATACACTATAGAGGGGGCTTCTCATCTCTTGGTCTGAGTAGAAGGTGGAGACAAAGAGCACCTCTCTCCTGCACAATGAATGGGAAACATCTTTGTCTGGGCAGAAGTGTGACAAAGGCATCTATGCTGGGGATGTCCTTAATACACTATAGAGGGGGCTTCTCATCTCTTGGTCTGAGTAGAAGGTGGAGACAAAGAGCATCTCTAGAGCTCTGGAGAACCTGTCCTGTAATACACAATGGAAGGAGCTAATCATCCATTGGTCTAAGTAGAAGGTGGAGACAAAGAGCATCTCTAGAGCTCTGGAGAACCTGTCCTATAATACACAATGGAAGGAGCTAATCATCCATTGGTCCGAGTAGAAAGTGGAGACAAAGAGCATCTCTAGAGCTCTGGAGAACCTGTCCTTTAATACACAATGGAAGGAGCTAATCATCCATTGGTCCGAGTAGAAAGTGGAGACAAAGAACATTTCTTACTCTGGAGGAACGGTCCTGTAATACACAATGGAAGGAGCTATCATCCATTGGTCCGAGTGAAAGTGAGACAAAGAACATTTTATCTGGAGAATCCTGTAATACACTATAGAGGGGGCTCCTCATCTCTTGGTCTGAGTAGGAGGTGTAGACAAATAGCATCTTTTGCTCTGAAGGACCTGTCCTGTAATACACAATGGAAGGGGTTCATCATCTTTTGGTCCGAGAAAAAAGTGGTGACAAAGTGCATCTCTTGCTCTGGAGGAACCGCCCTGTAATAAGCAATAGAGGGGGCTCCTCATCTCCTCGTCTCAGTAAAAGGTGGAGACAAATGGCATATGTTGCTCTTGAGGAACTGTCATGTAATACACAATCGGGAGCTAATCATCTCCTGGTCTGAGTAGAAGGTGGTGACAAAGTGCATCTCTTGCTCTATGTCCGTGTTCCCCAACTCCAGTCCTCACGCCCCACCAACAGGTCATGTTTTCAGGATCTCCCACAGAAAGCACCGACAATAATAAAGTCACCTGTGCAGAATCCACTGACAATCATTATATCACCTGTGCAATGCTAAGGAAAGCCCGAAAACATGACCTGTCGGTTGGTCTTGAGGACTGGAGTTGGGGAGCCCTGCTCTAGAGGACCTGTCCTGTCTTGCAATACACAGAAACCAATTCATATGAATAGACACCGTATAATACTTCATTTCACCTGTGGAGGCGCTGCAGGAAAATTCAACCGTTACTGCAAAGTCTTCCCACAGATTAAAACCAATCACTGGGGTTGTCAAGGTACTTCTATTAAGTAAGACTCAGCAGAGGACCCCTTCGTAGTTGAAGCTGCCAGTGCTGTAGGTGCTTGCTTAGTTTCAGTCTCTCTTTCGGAACAGCACAAGTCCATTTGGCCTCAAATGGGAACAAGTTTAACAACAACTAAAGTCTCATTAAAGTGCAATGATCCCATTAATATGTAACTATGGAGAGACGTTTAAGTAACTTGTACCCTTCCTTGAAAATCACTACCTACAAATTACATGTTAACTTGTTCCACAGAGCATGACAAATAATCCGTACAATAGCCAAGTACATTCTGCTGAGAAGGTGACCAAGGAGTTCTGTAGATGTCTACAGTTTCCTGCTGAAGTTAGGGTTTCTGATGAACAGAGCACATTTTACGTGAAGCTTCAATATTGGCTGTTAAAGGGGTTGTCTCACTACAAGGATCGATGCGTTTAATGTTAAATATCTTGCAAAAACAAGTCACTTTGCAATATGTGTCCATTAACAGTGTCCTACCTATTCCTAGATTTTTACCTCCTGTATGGGCTGCATCAGCTCCTCAGGTTGCTATAGCTACAGACCTGTCCAATCTCTCCTGATAGGCTGCCAGCACTGGTTGCTATAGCTACAGACCTGTTTGATCTTCCTGTAGCTCCACATGGTTGCTATACTCAGACCTTTTGATCTCTCCTGATAGGCTGCCAGCTCTGGTTGCTATAGCTACATACCTGGCTTCTACTGCAGCCTAGTGGAAGCCAGTAAACACGCCCCTGAATTCAATGTGAAACCAAGAAAACAGGACCGTCTCGAGATGAATCAATGTAGTGAGACAACCCCTTTAAGTCAGTGGGTATTCTTACCACATTGATTAGCTTTAAACATAAAAAAAAATAAACATTGTACCAAATAAATTGCTGTTCTGATTTTACTTCATTTCAAACGATTACTTCATCTCCTGCTTGTTTACAGATGGTGTCCTAGGTTACCGACCACCTCTCTCTACTCTGGCGGTTGGCAGACTGCTGATATCACCCCCTATTGTATCTTATTAGCAGGACAGAACTTATCTTGAGAAACTTTAACCCAGGCATCCTCAAACTGCAGCCTTCCACCTGTTGGGAAACTACAACTCCCATCATTCCCACTGTTCTAGATTATATAAATGCATGATGGGAGTTGTAGTTTCCCAACAGCTGGAGGGCCGCAGTTTGAGGATGCCTGCTTTAACCCTTTAGCATTACTAGGAGAGCTCAATAATCCATACCCTTCTGTTTGATCTGTAGTGACACTTATCTTTGCATGTAAATAAACAAATAACAGTTGGTCTCGGCAGCAGGAAAGGATTTTCCGACCAGTATTTTGTCTGTTGTTGGCATGTACGGGGACGGCTTTTGTACGCAGTTTGTAGATTCAAGCCGTCCCCCTTCGCACCCACATGTTCATGTTCTGCCCAAAAACCTGACTGAAGAATGAACATGTTCTAAGTTTTCCGGAACGCCGGCGGTGTAAAAAAAAAGTCCGTCGGAAAATCCGCTCAGTGGGGACTGCTGAACGGATTTTATATTAAAATCTATGGGGGAGCGCTGTTTGTCGGTTTTTCAGACGGTTTGCGTTTTTAGAAACCATCTGAAAAATGGTGGGGAAAAGCAGTTAAAGGGAATGTGTCATCAAAAGAGGAGTCATTGTTTAAGTCCAATTTTTATGGTAAACATTTTTTAGGAATTTTTATTTTTTTAAAATTTTTCATATCACTTTCAATATTTTTTAATAGTTGTTAAGTCGTGCAGTTTTCACTTTGGCCACTAGGCCTTGTTTGCACTGCTTTAACAGCAGTCAGAGAGATGCTTTACAGTAGCTTCATGCACATAGGAGTCTTAAAGGGGTTGCTATAGCTACAGACCTGGCATCTACTGCAGCCTAGAAGAAGCCAGTAAACACCCCCCTGAATTCAAAATGAAACCAAGAAAACAGGACTGAGGTAAGATGAATCAATGTGGCAAGATAATCCCTTTAAGACTGACTCAGTCACATTCACTTCTATAAGAGAGTTTTCTAGTCCTGCTCTGTGACCTGGGAAGAAATCACTGTGCAGGGAGGTGAAAGGGTGAACTGTGACATCTCCTCTTGTGACTGGTGGATCCTGTACAATCTATTCACACTGGTGTCTCCTTTCAGTTTGACCCTCTTTGTGCTGATAATGAGCAGACAACTGAGAAACTCTCTCTACAGAACAGGAAGAGTCAGACTATTAGGCCTAGTGGCCAAAGTGAAAACTGCAGGACTTAAATGGGTTTTGCCACGATGTAATGTTGACGTGGGATCCTCCAAAATGGGTATTTAATCACTTTTCTAAATATATGTGATTACAAAAATTGCAGCCTGAGAGAGCCCTTAGCCCTTAGTTACTTAAAAGCTTGCACTAGATACAACCAGGCAGAGTGACAAGAGCTGCTGGCCGGGCTTGTGCAGAGCACACTTCTTATCTGATGAGAGGGAGCTGAAGAAGCTTTCAAGGCACCGGGTAGAAATATGTTGTCTTTTGTATACATAATCCACTAGTTGTAGTGTGATTATTTGAGTAGATCCCTGCTTTATCGGATGACAGGGAACATGAAGAAGCTTTCAAGAGGCTGAAGAAGCTTTCAAGCTGCTGTGGAGAAAGGTGTTGTCGTTTGTATACAGAATCCACAAGTTGTGGTTTGATTATCTGAGTGAACATTTCACACGATCCCTTATGCATGGCTCTGTGCTCTGGCTGTGTCTCTCTCTCTCTCTCTCTTAGCTCAGCATTGCTTTGTTTAGTTTGCTTCTTAGCAGATAAGGCACGTCCTGGCAAAACCCCTTTAAGAATTATTAACAACTATTGAAAAGGATATAGAAAAATTTAAAAAAATAACCAAAAAATCTTAAAAAATGTGAGTTGAACCATAAGTCATTTTTGATGACACAATCCCTTTAATGGTTTCCTGCTGTGAATAGCCTATAAAATCGTATTGTGCCCCAAACTACTTAATAATACAACATAAACATAACTGATCCAGCAACAGCAGCTTGAGGGTTTCCATACAGGAACTTTTTACACAATACAAAGATTAAAAAAAACACAGTGAAAAACAGGAAATAAAAAGGTAGATATACAGCAAAGATGCCAGAGATCACTTCTCCATTTAATAAAATAAAATAGATTCTTATTTGATATTTCACCAGAAGCCAAGACAAGAGGAGCAACTTAATGAAAAAGCAGGGAACACGGAATAAAGCGAAGGCTCTACAGTCAGTTCAGCGACAAGACACCGCATTAGTATGCTGACCAGGGTCTGTTCCCTAATCACTCCAAATACACCGCCAAGTCACTGTCTGGAGATTCACTGGGCTACATGGTGAGCAATAGGAGATGAAACACTGCAAAAATGGACTGTGTGCAGGCAAAGGTGGCAGCGGAGGATTTGAGCTTATTTCAACTTTTAAAAGATACCTAAAAAAAAAAAAAAAAAAAAAAAAAAAGTATGAAAAATAATCCTGCATTGAGAGCTCATGTGAACTAACCTAGATTTTTAAAGGAAATCACCATTTTTTTTAACTAATAAAAATCAGATACTGATATTCTTATTTTCAGACTGTAGATTGTTTAAATCTGTTGTCTGTATAGGATTATAGGAGCGGCCATCTTGCCTGAGCTGCTTTTAACAGCATTTAGAGAGATGGTTTACAGCAGCTTCATGAACATAGGAGCCTGTGAACAGGAGCAGACCCATTGACTTCTATAGGAGAGTTTTCTAGGCATGATCTGTGACCTGGGAAGAATTCAGTGTGCAGGGAGAGGGTGAACTGTGACATCTCCTATTGTGACTGGTGGGTCCTGTGTTATTTATACACATTGTTGTCAACTTTCAGTGTAATCCTGTCTGTGCTGAAAATGAGGAGACTGCTGAAAATCTCTCTACAGAACAAAGTGTCAGACTATTATTAGGACTAGTGGCCAATTAAAAACCACAGGATCTCGGGATTTTTAAAAAGAATATGGCTAGGAACACGAGAGATTTAAAAAAAAAATAATAATTTAAAAAAAAAAATCAATAACTGGAAAAATAGATGTAAAACTTAACCTTTAGTGGTCTAGTAAAATAGGGACAAGCAATAATCCATAAAATTCAAAAGAAAAAAAAAAAAGGCTTACTCTAAACAAACAAATTAAATACAAATCTAAAAAGGTGTGGGGGCCAAAGTAGCCCAATTACACCCTATGCTACAGACTGCCTACCAGACAATATGGGGACATAGTCCCAATAAGGACGGCCCCACCTGCAATCTTGACTGTAACATCCTGGTGATCCTTGATAAATGTGGGCCCGAAGGATACTAATCCAATGAAAGTCCCAAAAAGAAGGGGTCTTTTTTTGGGACTATTTTTGGAACTTGATTAGTATCTTTTGGGTCCCCGTTTATCAGTGAGCACTAGGGCATTATAGTCAAGGTTCCGGGTGGGGCCGTCCTTAATGGGACAATGTCTCCATATTGTTTGAGTCTGTAGCATAGGGAGTAATTGGGTTACTTTGGCCCCACACCTTTTAGATTTGTATTTATCCGTTTAGTGTAAGCCTCATCTCTTTTGGATATTATGGATTATTTTTAATCTGTATTTTACTAGACTATTAAAGGTTAAGCTTTAAGTCTATTTTTCCAGTGATTCATTTTTGATTCTATATGGTACATCATACGGAGTTGGAGATAGCTTTACTTATCTTGTGATTTACCAGATAAAAATAAATAAATAAAAAAAAATCACAAATCAAAAAAAAATACTCGTCGTGTGGACAGTGCCTTAAAGGGGTTTTCCAGGAGTTCGAAAAGTTTGTTTGTCCAACAGGGCATGATAAGCAATAGAAGAGGATCGTGCTTACCTCCTGGACTCTCCCATTTAGTCCCTGTTCATTGCAGCAGTGAATGTACATCATTCACATTATAGTTGCAACCAAATCACAGGCCACAACGTCACCTGTACCCAGGGCTGTGGAGTCGGCAAGCCAAAGCCCCGACTCCTCAATTTCCCAAACCTCCGACTCCCGACTCAGACTCCGGACTCCCTCATACACGGCGCATGTTTAAGTGATAACTTTACTGTAGTAAAATGGTAACATCCGGCTGTTTATCACCTTATGATACAATAATCAAGCTATTTAGGTAGAACAGACACTGACAAGCAAAAGGGTAACAATGTTTTGATCCTTTGAACACTTGTGGGTAGAGTTGAAGAAAAAGCTGTATTTGTATCCAAGTCCAGTCTGCACCAACATTGGGAATGTGTAGAAGAGACTTGGGATCGGATTGTGGTCAAGACCTGCTTGAATCTGATCCAGAGCCCTGAAGGATTCAGGCCGTATTGAAAACCAAAAGGTGGATTTCCCAAATACTAACAAAATAATAAAAATTAACATTGTGATTTTTAGGAGCACAACAGTAACAATGCAGTTACAGGAAAGAATCTGCAGAACTAAGCAGATGCTAAATACTTGCAGGTCTCATTTATGTATAAGATAGGTAAGATGACTGTATATAAAATTACAGTAGCTTCATGTACAAAGCTGTAGTGGATGGAGAGATATGGAGCCTGAAAGTCTCAAGTTCAAAACATTGTTACCATTTTTCTTGTCGGTGTAAAATATATTTATTGGATATGACTTTAGGACACAAAAAAATTGTAAATATGCAAAACAGGAACATTTGTGGAGTCTCTGAATTTGTTCTGAGAAATAGTATGGTCTCCATCAGATCGTGCATACATGACCTCACATCTGATCTCATTATTTCCAGGCTAGAGAACGGCCTCTCTACACTAACTTGGGTTGGGGGCAAAGCGGTAACAACAGGGGCAACATCTCTAACAATGTCAGGGTATAAAGGAATTGCCTCAGCCACAGTCAGTTTTGATAAATTGTTGAACTCTTCTACTTGTTTGAAAGCAGGTGAAAAATTTTGCTGAAATCTGTTTACCCTGGGAGCAGAATCTTTTCCCCTGGGGCAGCGCTTTGCCTGCTCCATGTCATCAATTACACTCCTCATGTGATGAGGCTGAAGATATGGGAGCAGTAGCACTGGCCGGACCCAATTCCTCTTGCTTTTTGCACTGCATCGAACTAACGGACCAACTTATTATATATTTTGGGAGTCGGTCCCTTTTATTACGACTCCGACTCTTGCAAAATAGGCACCGACTCCACAGCCCTGCCTGTACCTGACCACTGTGTCCTGTGATCTGCTGCAATTGTCTCAGTAACAATGGACGCTGACTGCCACAGCCAGGACGAATGCAACGGCCGCCAGGGCTGATCGGGAACATCCAGAAGAGAAGTATCATCCTCAACTATTTTTTTTTTTTTTTATCATGCCCAGTCAGACAAACGAGCTCTTTGAACTCCCGAAACACCCCTTTAAAGTTCCTGAGCCCCAATGCAGAACCTGTAACCGGACCACCAACTCTCGTGCATTACTTATAGTGCTGGAGTCCTCCTTGGGCCGCAGCGTCCTTCAGGGCTCCCTCGGTCTCCACTGTCTTTCTTTATAAAAAGAGCGAGCGTCTCTGTTCTCTTACCCATCAAGCTGTGTTGACTGAAGAGTACAAGCCACAGGCGTTACTAACAAATAAATGTTTCCCTGCTCGTCTTCTCACAAGATGATGTTCTCAGAACATTCACTTCATGTTTCTATCACAAACATAACAGCTCGATGAAGAATGGACACCACCTCCTTCTCAAAGGAACAAGCAAAAATGTCACCGTAAAAATAAAGCAGTGGACAACCCTGTGTGATAGATCTGCACCATTATTACAGCGCCATTAAATCCAGTGCATTCAAAACGGGTCAACACACACATACGAATGCATCTTAAAATATCATCGAAAAGTTAATTTATTCACTACATTAATTTATCTCACCTCAGTCCTGTGTTCTTGGTTTCATTTTGAATTCAGTTTACTGGCTTCTACTAGGCTGCAGTAGAAGCCAGGTCTGTAGCTATAGCAACCACTGCTGGCAGCCTATCAGGAGAGATTGAACAGGTCTGTAGCTATAGCAACCTGAGGAGCTGATGCAGCCGATACAAGAGGGGATATCTAGGAATAGGTAGGGCACTGTTATTGGACACATATTGCAAAGCGACTTGTTTTTGCAAGATCTTTAACATAAAAAACAATCCTTGTAGTGAGACAACCCCTTTA
This sequence comes from Phyllomedusa bahiana, assembly GCA_025379985.1. Lineage (NCBI taxonomy): Eukaryota > Metazoa > Chordata > Amphibia > Anura > Hylidae > Phyllomedusa > Phyllomedusa bahiana. Next base: position 9,798 of record JAODAL010001338.1, on the reverse strand, counting down.
AGTAATTAAAGTCTAATAGAGAAACCCACATATTGTATAGACTCAATACACACAGAGCGATAGATTTCCAGCATTTATTTCTTTTAATGTGGACGACTATGGCTTATAGCTAATGAGAACCAAAAATTCAGTAAATCAGAACATGAGAATAGTGTAGAATAGTGTAGAAGACCAATGAACTGTACTCCAGAAATATTGGCCTCCAGGAAGGTCTGCACAGTATTTGCATCAATACTTTGTCAAGCTCCTTTTGTATGAATTACTGCATCAATGCGGCCTGGGGCACTGCTCAGCTGTTATGGAAGCCCACGTTCCCTTGATAGCACCCTTCAGCTTGACTGCATTGTTGGCTCTGGTGGTCTTCCCTACCAGAGATGGTCTCTGTACCTTTTGCCCATTTGAGCGCATCATCACTAGGTGTAGATGCATCGTAAGGTTGGTCCCTTCTGATGGCAGGATGGAGGTATTAGAAGAATGTAGCGCTATATTTAGTATTCGATTATTTTGATGGTTTCCCATCGTGTATACCTCATCTTTCGTGCCTCAGCATATGGGTTGATTATTTATCTGCAACTCATTTGTTGCTCATATACTATTGATGGGCCACTTGGGTATAACATATTTCTTCATTTTTCCCTGAAGAAGCCTCTTTCTCTGTACCTTTCCACCCTCTGATAAAGCAGATTCCGGTTGGGGTCGCCCTTATCGGGATGAATACCCCACATTGTATTTTTGATATGAAGGGAGTAGTGTAAACTGATAGGGGTAAATCGTGTGGGACAATGTAGGATTTGAGGAATATTTACGTTGGCTTTCAATAAGTGGGCACCCTGTTGGTTCTTCTTATAGTTAATTATACCTGGTGTGAATGAGAGAAAATGAAATTTTATCTATTCCTGATATAAAGCTTGGTCAGGAAGTCTGTGATTTATTAGGGGATTTGTAAGATTTGTTGCGTCCTCTTTGTCCTAGAGATATGACATATTCTGAATCACATGAGACTAGAACAGGGATTATTAGAGCGGTACAGAGAAGGCGAGACTCCGGTTGGGGTCACCCTTATCGGGACGGATACCCCACATTGAATATTTGATAGGGACGGAGTAGTTTAGACCGATAGGGGTAAAACGGGTCAGAAAATGTATGATTTGTGGAATATTTACGATTGCTTTCAATAAGTGGGCACCCTTTTGGGTCTTCTTATAGATAATTATACCTGGTGTGAATGAGACATAATGTGGTATTTGATCTATTCCTGATATACATATAGCTTTGTCAGGAAGTCTGATTTATTAGAAGATTTGTAAGATTTGATGCGCCCTCTTTGTCCTGGAGATTGTATGACCTATTTTGATTCACATAAGGCTAGGATAGGGAGTATACGGGTGGTACAGAGAAGGCGAGATTCCGGTTGGGGTCGCCCTTATCGGGGCAGATACCCCACATTGAATTTTTCATAGGGAGGGAGTAGTTTAGACTTATAGGGGTAGTATTAAAGGCTGTTTAGGTTTTGTGGTATATACTATTTGTACATCATTGTTGGATTATTTAAAGTTAAGTTTTTTTATTTCGATGTGCCATTTTTCATTGATTGACTTTTTCTAATAACCTGTCACAAGGACCTCTTATCTAAGGATTGCCCAGTCCAGGATTGTTTTGGGTGTTTTGTGGCAGGTGAGTTTTCTGGCCTATCAAGCACAGTGATGCTGAGATTATTACACCAGGTATCGGTACTTTTGTCAGTGTGGGCAGGCGCCAGGTCCTGCTAGAAAATGAAATCAGCATCTCCATAAGGCTTGTAAGCAGAGGGAAACTTGAAGAGCTCTAAGGGCCCGTCCCTACAGCAGGGTTTTCAGTCGGTAAACAGACTGTCAACCTTTTACATTGATTTACATAGAAAATCAGTGCAGTAGTTCACACTACATGGATTTTCCACCGGACGGTTGTTTTTAACACTTGGAACATGTTCATTCTCCTGCCCAGTTTTCGGGCAGAACATGAACATGCGAATGTGAAAGGGGAGGGCTTGAATACACAAGTCAGGAGCCCGGCGGCACCAGTCAGGAGCCCGGCGGCACCAGTCAGGAGCCCGGCGGCACCAGTCAGGAGCCCGGCGGCACCAGTCAGGAGCCCGGCGGCACCAGTCAGGAGCCCGGCGGCACCAGTCATGAGCCCGGCGGCACCAGTCAGGAGCCCGGCGGCACCAGTCAGGAGCCCGGCTTTCATTTCATATTGTGCTCTGGAAAAATAAAAGCTGAGCTCTGATTGGCCCCTATGGGCAACAATGACAGTCTTGCTGCTAGACAGGTTTCATACATAAGGCCCGTTGTGTTCTGCAACACATGATGCAAATAACCAGTAATGGGAACAATGGGTTAGGATGTAGTGATCTGGTAGGAGACAAAAATCTGGACAAATCGCCTACAGGGAGCTTTTTTCATGTGGACGCTTGAAATCCTCTGTGCGGGTCCAGACCCTCCCCAATGCAGCTGGCGATCCGCTTTAACCCCCTCCCTGCTGCAGCACAGCCGATCAATGACGGGACTGAACCTGCCCGGCCGCAAAAATAGAACCTGATCAATAGATGGCAATTTTAATGTTGTAGGTAGACAATATTCTGTACTCAACATGATGAGGAACATTAGCAGGACGGGCGGCGATCTCCGGCTCTGTGCAGCCTCCAGCATCACTATAAATGCGATGTGGTTCAGCACTTCCCTGGGCAAATGCAGACAGATATCCTGTCTCCTTGGAAGACCTACAATATCACAATCAATGATTCATGAAGAGTCATTTTTATCCCAAGGTTTCCTGAGCATGTGGCTTTGGACTGCTGTCATTTTCTTCACGACCAATTCATTATTTTTTGTGGCCCATAAGTTAACATCACACAGCTGTCCCGATTCTAATGCAGAGCGGGGGCACCCACCACCAATGAAGGGGCACTGCCCAGCACGAAATAGATCACATTCCACTGTGAAAAATCCATTGCACATAAGCAGCGATAGGCTTAAAGGGGCTTTTTCACTACAAAAATATTAGCTTTCAATATGCAGGGACAGGTCATTTAAGACCTATTCTTTTGATTTTACCTTAGTTGTAAAATAAGAGATTTTATTTGCTCTTCGTGCATGAATCAATCATATCTCTGGATGTAGGTAAGATATGATTTATTCAGCCTATGACTGCACTACTGTATACGTATGAATACATTCATAAAGGTTTTAGACCATATATTTGCAGCACAAAATTATAGTTACGACAATCTTCCTTCCCGATGACAGAGCAGGGAGTAAGAGTCACCACAGATGGAGCTCACTCTTGAAGAATCATTTTCTCTAACAAGATTAGCTTTTTTACAGATAAGCAATTGTTTTAACTCCTCACAGCACATGTAGCTTTGTTTACTGAAGATTAAATCTCCAGCACTTTATAGAGAAGCTAATCACTGCTAAAGAACCACCCATAGCCTGACGAGACTGAGTGGAGGAAAAGCTGCTTGTTAGTGTGAAACAGCATGGAAAAACCCCATTTGTCCTAAAAAAAAAAATTATATTGCCTTGAAGCCAGGGTGGCCCAAAAAAAAAATAGAATAATAGTTACCGAGTTGTCCCCCACTGCTACAGCTCCAGACCTCTCAGCAATCCACTCCTCTTGACTTCCAGGTTCTCATCCTGAAGAAAAGCTCAACCTCCATTCTCTTACCCCTCCAGCATGTCAGGATGAGAACCTGGAAGTCAAGAGGAGAGGATCGCCGTGAGCTATTAAGTATTAGGGTTTTTTTTACTTTTTTTTTTGGGCCACCCTGGCCCCAATACATCATATATTTCTTTAATGGACAACCCCTTTAAAGTGGTATTCCAGCCGAGTACTTTGATGGTAGATCAATAGGATATGCTAACAAAGTGTGATAGTTGCTGGTCCCACCTCTGGGATACACACTTACCACATTTTGATGGCATGTCCTATCGAGTGTATGGGAATACCCCTTTAAAAGAATATGGTCACCAGATTGATTAGCTTTAAAGGGGTTTTGCCACAATCCAATGTTGACCTGGAATCCTCCAAAATAGGTATATAATCACTATTCTAAATATAGGTCATTAAAAAAGTGAAGCCTGTGAGATCTACAGCCTAAGATGCCCTTAGTTTCCTGACAGTTTACATTAGACACGACCAGGAGCTGATCTGGCCGCACTTGCGTCGTTTGCACTTCTTATCTTATGGCAGGGAACATGAACGAGCTTTGAAGGGACTGGGGAAAAAGATCCTGTTACTTTTGTATAGAGAATCCACTGGTTGTAATGTAATTATCTGAGTGCTCAGCTCCCCTCCCTCTCCCCTTGCAGCCGTTTGTGAAGGAATGAAGAAGGCTGCCTGCTGAGATTATCTTCTCTCCTGTGCAAATAAGAGGGAGACATAAAACGCATATAGCTTGTTATCCCTGTGGATTAGAAAAACCCTGTTTGCTCAACTAAAGAGACTGAGTATCAGGAGCGTGCATGGGAGGTGGAGCGATGACATCACAGAGGAGGTACTTTTTTTTTTTTTTTTTAAAAACACAGAAACACAACGCCCCTTTTTCAAACCTCAAGAGGGTAGTATCAGCCTGTTAAATGAGGAACTCACTTCTTGGCAAAACCCCTTTAAACATTTAGGCAAACCTAAAGATTATTACCAAATACACTGCTGTTCCAATTCTGCTTCCTTTCAGAATTAGAGCAGGTCTCATCTTCTCCTTGTTCACAGAAGGCTTCCTAGGATGTCGACCACCTCTCTCAGCTCTAGCAACCCTGACTGGGTTGGTGAGGTCACTCACTGCTGCCTCTTATCAGCAGCACAAGAGATCCTCTTTCTTACTGACAAACTTTAACCCTTTAGGGGCCGTTTACACGGCAGTGGACAAATACGGCCGGTATTTTTCCGGTTTTGCGGCCGTCCCCAAGGCCGCGCGGGGGGGGGGGGGGAACGGCTTTGAGCGGGGAACGGCGATGAGCGGAGAACAGCCCTCCCCCCTCCCATTGAGATGCACATTTTCCGTCCGGGAAGATTGTGCATGTTCAATGTTTTGTCGCCGGTCCGACAAAACCGCCGGGCGGAAAACCCATGCAGTGGGGACTGCTGCACGGGTTTTCCATAGAGCACAATTGTGCTCATTTTCAGCCGGTTTTTCAGGCGGTCTGAAAAACCGGCCGAAAACCCGTGCAGTGGGGACATGCCCTTAGAGCTCTGTAGCCGTCTACTCTGCTGTTAAAACCCCTCCATTACCAATGTCCAGGCTGAAATATCAGTCACTGCTGTAGAAACGCCCACAGAGTGAACAAGAAGTAAAAGCCTGAAGCCTCTAAGAGCATGCGGTGTCAAACAACATGGTGGGAACACCCCTTTAAAAGGGTGGAGAGCCTCTTTCCATACATCACATTAGGACATATAGATTTTGTAAACCGGTTCCCCATTCGAACACCCTCTCTAGTAGCCAAAATAGAGAACTTTTCTGTACAGACCTGTTCACAACATAAACTAGCCCTAAAACAGGTGATTATGGCTGAACGCTTACAAAAAAGTATTCAGATGTATACAGCAACATAGGCATGGTCAAATTGTGACTAGGTTTGCACTGGCCATATAAGTTTATTGGTGGATAGAATGGTTTAGTCTACTGTGCTATATTGCTTCGCAAAGAAAACATCCATGGCAGGACTGCACAACATGCAGCCGGCCAAAGAATTCCTGTGAACCAGACCACAAAGGGGAGTATGTTTTAAAATTGTGAAAAAAATGCATATGCGTTACTTGTGTTCTTGGTTGTATTTGTACAGGGTTTCAATTTGGGGCATCAAACTTTTCTATTTTTTAAAGCTTTGAATCATCTGATTTTATGTTTGTGTGAGTTTCTTCCTTTTATCTTTTCAAATTACAACTTATTGAATTCAACATTTATATGAAACAGTAAAGAAACAAGTGCCAGAATAAATACATCTTAATCATCATAACACAACTTGCTCGGCATTTTCAACCTGAATACACTGAACAAACCAAAAGAAAAAAAGGTGATTTTCTAAATAGTCTCATCCTAATAATATGTTAAAAACAAGATTAAAAGAGCCAAATATTTTAACACCTATTTATACATGTAACTTTTTTTTTATTATTTCACTAAACATGTCATTTATGAAGTGTTTAAGAAGAATAGTACAGTAGTTAAATCCTCGTTCTATAAAATATGGACTAATCAAACAATTAATAGTACGTTTTTAAACTGGCCTTTTATTATCAATTTGTTACTTCTAGAGGGTGAAACGTAATCTGGTCCATAAGCGCTTACTAGCAATGGCCATTTCCTTTTGTGTCAGAGTATGTACGGCCTGTCGTGGTGTTCGGCTCCAGTTAATATCTGATTTTTGTTAACTTTTAAAATGTCTGGTTTTCTTGGATACAAAAAGGATGGCGCTGGACTAGAGGGACACCAAAAACTCAATTCTACTTCGTCACTTTCACAATCTGTGGAGTGTACAGTAACCTGCCACCAGCACCGAACACACTCACCAATATTGTAGCCCACCCACTCCCTTGATGTCTGTGTAGAGACTACTGTTTGTTCAAGAGTGAACATGTCGGGACATGAAAACTTTGAAGCTGTGTCTTAGGGTATGTTCACGCGGTGTCTTGTGTCCGTGTGAACATACGCTTTGTGATGCGTGTCTGGGTCTGTCTGAACGGACCCAGACAGGCATCTAACAATTAGCAGTATGTTTAACACTGCCGGCAATGCGAGACACGCAGCGGCGTTCACATGAGAGATCGCCGATGCATATTTGCATCGCGTCTGTCCGATGGGTCTTTCGGATGCCCTCCAAGCATTGACATGTCATTTCCTGGAGCGCATCCAAAAGACGCATCGGACAGACGCAATGCACATACGCATCGGCGATCTCTCATGTGAACGCCGCTGCGTGTCTCGCATTGCCGGCAGCGTTCAGACAGACCTAGACACGCATGACAAAAGCGTATGTTCACGCGGACACAAGACGCAGAGTGAACACACCATTACTACCTGGTGGGCAGATGCTTCACATGATTGACAAAGCTGCTGGCCTGTCATCTGCTCTGCATTCACTGTCTACCTCTGTTCATTCTCAGGTTGAGCCCTAACAAAGCTTTCTCCTCTGTCCTCTCCTGCTTCTTAGGCTATGTTCACACGGCGTAATTGCGGCGCCGCAATTACGCTGGGTGCTTTGGGAGTCGCGCTAATACGCACGTGTCACTTATCTTACTGCGCGTACAATACGACCGTACTGTACGCGCGCGCGGGGAGGGAGGAGAGGGGGAGCGTAATCCATAGTTCTCTATGAGAGCTATGGATTACCGTAATTAAGGGGCGCATTTCCCCGCGTATTAAGGGTAAGTTCACACGGCTTATTCTGGGGCGCATTTCGCCATGTATTGTGAGCGTACTGCGCACCGATCATTACGGTAATCCACAGTTCTCGTAGAGAACTATGGATTACGCCTCCTCTCCCTGCTCGGACAATACGATCGTATTGTACGCGCGGGGAGATAATTGACGTAATTTGTCCTTTTACGCCGCAAATAATGCTTGTCTATGGGGCCAGCGGGCTGCCACACCCCTCCCCACCCCCCGCGTCGTGGGAGTACGCGCCGTTCAGCGCGACTCCCGAAGACCCCGCGTAACTGCGTGCCGTACTGTATGCCCTGCCATTAAGCCGTGTGAACATAGCCTAAGCACGGTACGCCGCAAAATAAGCCGTGTGAACATACCCTAAGCTGTAACATTATAAAATACAGTAATATCTAAAAATCATGGATTTGGTAAATATAGACCCCCACATTTTTAGACCACAAGCTGAACAGATCTGAATTCAAGAATTTCGAACGGACACTGAAATAGTTATATTTGTAAATATGATCCCATCACGATCCCAACTTGAATTTTGGTACAGATGTGGCGAGGAGCATAGCAGGCACATGTGCATTTCTGGAAATTTTTTAATTAAACGTTTTTTTTCGGAAATGCATTTTAAAATTTTGCGTTTGCGTCAGTAAAATATTAATGAACATACTCTTGCGACTTATCTGGTGAAAGCCTGTACAGTTCCGAGTAGAATGGTGTGTATAGTGTTTATCTTTTGTCGACCCTGAGTTATGAGGAGAAATGTAAAGGCAGGCAACACCAAAATACGCACTTTCTAAACTTTGAAAATCAATTACAAAAAAAAAATTCTAGAATTTTTTTTTCTTCACATTTTGTATTCTCTGACACACTACTACCAAATAACAAAATCTCAAAAGAATTAAAAATATAGAGGTAAAAATCATTCACTTGACATGGAATGACCCTATAGTGATAGGAATAGTTGAGTCGTTTAGACTATTATAAGTTAGCGTCCTCTGATTGTTTATATGTATATTGCAGGGCTGTGGAGTCGGCAAGCCAAAGCCCCGACTCCCGAATCCGACTCCCTCATACACGGCGCATGTTTAAGTGATAACTTTACTGTAGTAAAATGGTAACATCAGGCTGTTTATCACCTTATGATACAATAATCAAGCTATTTAGGTAGAACAGACAAGCAAAAGGGTAACAATGTTTTGAACACTTGTGGGTAGAGTTGAAGAAAAAGCTGTATTTGTATCCAAGTCCAGTCTGCACCAAAATTGGGAACGTGTAGAAGAGACCTGGGATCAGATTGTGGTCAAGATGTGCTTGAACCTGATCCAGAGCCCAGAAGGATTCAAGCAGTATTGAAAACCAAAAGGTGAATTTCCCAAATACTAACAAAATAATACAAATTAACATATTGATTTTTAGGAGCAGAACGGTAACAATGCAGTTACAGGAAAGAATCTGCAGAACTAAGCAGATGCTAAATACTTGCAAGTCAAATTTATGTATAAGATAGGTAAGATGACTGTATATAAAATTACAGTAGCCTCATGTACAAAGCTGTAGTGGATGGTGAGATATGGAACCTGAAAGTCTCAAAGTTTAAAACATTGTTACCCTTTTGCTTGTCAGTGTAAAATATATTTATTGGATGTGACTTTAGAACACAAAAAATGGTAAATATGCAAAACACTGCAGGAACATTTGTGGAGTCTCTGAATTTGTTCTGAGAAATAGTATCGCCTCCATCAGATCCTGCATACATGACCTCACATCTGATCTCATTATTTCCAGGCTAGAGAACGGCCTCTCTACACTAACTTTGGGGCAAAGCGGTGACCACAGGGGCAACATCTCTAACAATGTCAGGGTATAAAGGAATTGCCTCAGCCACAGTCAGTTTTGATGAATGGTTAAACTCTTCTACTTCTTTGAAAACAGGTGAAAAATTTTGCTGAAATCTGTTTGCCATGGGAGCAGAATCTTTTCCCCTGGGGCAGCGCTTTGCCTGCTCCATGTCATCAATTACACTCCTCATGTGATGAGGCTGAAGATATGGGAGCAGTAGCACTGGCCGGACCCAATTCCTCTTGCTCTTTGCATCGAACTAACTGGATCAACTTATTATATATTTTGGGAGTCGGAGTCGGTCCATTTTATGACGACTCAGACTCCTGCAAAATAGGCACCGACTCCACGACTCCGACTCCACAGCCCTGGTATATTGACAGATATTTTAATTGAGAATTATTAAAAGTTATACTTTAGTAGGGCCCTAATATGTGTTCTTTTCTGTGATATTGGGTTTTTACGTATAATAGAATAAATCACAACTCACCTACATACGGTCTATTGTAGCCTATGGCTGCGCTATGGTAAATGTATTTACATTT
>JAODAL010001337.1:0-236546 GCA_025379985.1 Phyllomedusa bahiana | reverse complement strand
TTTTTTTATTTTAATTTAAAAATTTGCGGCACCCCCGCTTACATTTTTCGATTTACATCCTCCCCTATTAAAACGGGATTTTTGGGGCAGGTGGGGTGCTGACTCAACATGAGTCATACCCCATAATAACCAAGTGCCAGCATGCCACAGAACCCACATGAAATAGAGAAATTGAGGTGAAATCTTCTAAACAGGGCACAAATAGCAAAACAAATGTAAAAACTGTTCCTGCACTATCCAAAAAAAAAAAAAAAAAAATTTTTGCTCGATTTAAATTTTTAAATAAATTTACCTGTTCCGACTTAATACAAATTCAAATTAAGAACAAACCTACAGTCCCTAAACAGTTTGTAACCCGCGGGACTGACTGTTTAGTAAAATTATATATATATATATATATATATTAATAATATATATATATAAAATATATACACATACATATATACGTGCACACAGTGCATAACCTATAGTCAATAACCAGAGAGTGTGTATGTGTATAAACACGCTGGTGCTTGTAGTTCTTCAGCAGCTGCCAAGGAACTAAATGTCCCAGCACACAGTGTCTGAACCTGTCATGTTAAAAAAATAAGCCCTCTCCCAAAAATTAGCCCAAGCCCTTTTTTGGAAATGAAAATAATATAAGACCCTGTCTTATTTTTAGAAAAACACAGTATAAGTTAGGAATTCATCAATTTATACTGCAGTATTCCTATTGGTTTCCATGGGGCCAGATTATGCTTTAAAGAGTTCTCTTATTTAAGATTTGGTAATTTTATGCATTTCAAATGCTTTAAAAAAAAAAAAAAAGCTAAAATATGAAAAGCTAAATTTTTGAACAAATACATTATTTTCCCAGTCCATCCTATGACAGTATTACCCACTCTGTAACCTTGAAATGACCATGGCCAGCACCATAATAGGGCAAATGTCCCATATTCCATTTATCAGTGGTTATAGTGATTATAGTTTTTACAAGGAGTACTCTTATCCTAGGCTCATTTGTTATTAATAGACTCTAAATCATCAGATAGTGACGGCTTTACTATCAGAGCTACATTACTGTTGTTGTTGCTTAAGGCACAGTCAAAATACCCTGTATGATAAAAGGTCGCTATTTATAACCTAAAGTGCCCTCCTGCAGTTATTGTATGGAATATATATTGTATATATATGCCGATCAGTAGTAAAAATTAAAATCACCTGCCTGAAATTGTGTTGGTTCCTCTTGTGCTACCAAAACAGGTATAACCCATTGAGGCGTAGACACTACAAGACCACTGAAGGTGTCCCACATTATCTGGTACAAAGATTTTAGCGTCTGTTTCTCCAGCACATGCCACAAATACTTGATTAGACTAAGATCTGGGGACTTTGGAGGACAAATCAACATCACAAACTCTTTATGTTCCTTAAACCATTCCAAATTCTGCAGTGTGGCAGGGGAGGTACCCAACGTAAAGAGGCTACTGCCATTGGGCAACAGCATTGCCGTGAAGATGTGGACTACATACTAGATGTGGAAGATTGGTCTATACAATGGTAGGGTAGGTGGTATATGTCAAAGTTAACATCCACATGATGCCAGGACTCGTGGATTTCCAGCAGAACATTGCCCAGTATCACATTCTCTTTGCTGGCTTCTTTACTCCCCATAATACATCCAAGTGCCATCTCTCACTCAGGTACGTGACTCACATGCACCCAGTTGTCCACATGATGCACAAGAAAACATGACCAGGCCACCTTTTTCTATTCCTCCATGGTACAGTTCTGATGCTCATGTGCCCATTACAGGCACTTTTAACAGTGTACAGAGGTCACCATTCTCACCCTGACCTGTTTACAGCTAGTTTTGCACTAACTGTGTCTCCTCAGCCTGCGCGTGGTTCTACAGCAGTGATTATCATATTCAAATTCTAGGGAGCCATTACTGTGACAGTGCAGGAGATTGTTATCTCTAATAAGATTATAGATAAAGCCATGCTTTGCAGTCCTCACAGCACATGTCTCTTTTGTTTAGTGAAGCTAATCTTGTTAGAAATAATTAGTTTGCTTCAATCTCAATCCATCACTGGGGTGGCATCACTCCCTGCTCTCTGCTCTCAGCTAATCAGATAACAGATGTCCCTGGTCTCAGCTAATCAGATAACAGACGTCCATCTGGAACGCAGGTAACCATAGAAACTTGTGTGCACTTCAGAGCACATAAAAATGCTCTTATCTCACGACTAAATTAAAATCTATTGACCAATGTTGAAACAGTCTTCATTTTACTGTCCCTTTATGTTGAAAGCTAATCTTTGTAATGAGAAAACTCCTTTAATGTTAAATTAAATGGGAATATCGTTTTAATAGTCTGCCCTACTCCCTGCAAAAGCTTAAATATAGTTCTCAATAGTATAAAAAATAAAAAAAGACTCATTTTTTAAAATTTTGGGTGGTTTTACTACTATGGCAGCCTTTGACAAAAGGCCAGATTGGCTGTAGCAGTTATGTGTCCATTCATTGACATTCCCTTCACTGCGTTCTACCCTTTAGCGGTGATGTCAATGGAACGGCACTCGACTACTGAGGCAACTGATTGGCTGTAGTGGTCAAGTGCCAACCGTAAGTTATAGGGGTTGTTCGTCCCCAAAAGTAGCTTTCAACTTTTTTGGGATCACTAAATAAAGAGTTTCCGAATATATTGCATTTTCCCTTTTTTTTTTGTTAAGGAGCACGAGGGGATTTACACCTTTCTGTGTTTCTGGGGTTTCCCCAAGTGACTGACCTGTGTACTTCTCCCCCCCCCGCTGTTTGTTCATTGATAGCATGAGTGACATCCCCAGGTTGTGGCAGCCACAACTTAGACGTGAGAGTTTTGTTTTTTATCTGATTTTCAGACAAAACCCAGTAATAACTGCTTTTCTTTACCTCAAAACCTTCCTGGCCCCTGACAGCAGGAGTTTTTAAACAAATAGCAGAGGTCTGAATAACAGAGTCATATGAAATTTTACAGACAGCGGACCAGGAAGTGACAGAAGAAAGCAGCTTTTTTTCTTTCCTGCCCCAGAAACTTTGAGATGAGAAACCCCTTTTAAGCACCCCGAGCTTCAGCGGATCAAATGGGGATTAAAAGTGAATGTTTTGTTATATTATAACCTTTAAACGGGTTTTCTCACTATAATGATCAGCTTTTAACATGAAGGGAAAGGTAAATGAGGACTTTTACTAAATACATTGCTTTGTTGATCTTTCTTTATTCAAGAGATAAAGAAAATTGTATCTCCTCTTAGAGCACACAAGTGTGTTTGGGTACTGCCATGCTCTCCCCACCTCTCCCTTTTTCTCTATCTCTCATTGTTCTAAGCTGCTGCCATTTCAACTATGAATCACTACCTGCAGTCTTATCTCTAATAACAGACTCTGTTTGCTTAACTAAATGAATCACCTTTTTGACCTTGGGAGCCTTGTATAGACACTTTTTAAAATCCCTGCAGTCATGTCACTGTAACAGGAATAGCTTTGTAGTGTTGAGCGAACAGTAAAAATTCTAGTTCAATTATAACCCCGCCTTTTTTGAGTTCGGTAGAAATTCTATTTAAATAAAAATTTTTAACCCCCTAAAGTCAATGGCAAAGTGTTTGGTTAATTTTTTTATACCTATACAGGTGAAGAAACTGGAAAGGGGCCCTCCATAACAGAAAATTTGGGTCTTTGGAACAACTTTGTGAGAAAAAATTTGGTCTAAGAGTGACAAAAAAAAAATTTAGAGGCTAAAAAACTCATTCCTTTCAATGGCTAACGAAAGGGCCCCGTTTAAGGGGTTATTTGCCGTGGATTGGCGCCGTACTCCCCCCGGATTTGGGCGTACGGGGCCACCGCCGCACAAATTTCGGTAATCCCTGCTCTCTAGAAACAGTGGAATCCGTCGCTCCTCCCCCCTCGGCGAACCGCCGCGGGGGGGAAAGTGGGCTTCCCCATTATTTATGGCGCGGAAACCCCTAAATGATTTTATGGCCGGGGAGCGGCGCCCCCGCTCGCTCCGGCCCCCCCCGTCCCCCCCCCCTTATTCACGGGGGTTTGTACTTAATACGGCGACAATCCGTCAATAAGGACATCTTTCAAGCAGGGACATAGCTATGGAGGTGCGCAGTAGCAGGCTACGGCCCTCATCCCCAGGGGGGGAAAGACCCTTTCAACATAGGGAGATTTTTGGGGACGGTGTTTATACAAATTTTGAACCCCCAAAAAAGCAAAAACGGGGAATCGCACTCAAACATTCTGTATAATAATATGGGTGTACATAAGAGTTAGGCCCTTATGTAGCCTCCAAATGTCGTAAATAACAGTTCTGGGTGTGGGAAAGATGCAACCCAATACCAAACTCCCCAACTATTGTGTTATGGATGGAAAATGCTGTTAAAAAAGAGAAAACTGTACAGACAGAGGTGGGCTGAAAAATGGCTTTTACAAGGGCAAAACGGTGAAATTTTTTATAATATATATATTAAAAATATTATTATAATATATCATGCGTTTTTTGCAGCCAATGGAGCCCAAACCTCAGCGATGACTTTTTTTGACAAATTCTCTGTGCCTTGCATTGATTGGATGGGGCCCCCAAAAAAGAAGAAAATGATTGGATGGCCGGGAAAAAAGGGAGAAAGCTATGAAAACAAAAATGAAAATTGCGTGTGAACTAGACTTACCGAACGAACATAAATGTTCGGTTCGGTTCAAGTTCTAAAAATTGAGAAGTTCTACTGAATTTAAGAGAAAATGTCCATATTAGCCTCCCTGTTGAGGACAGAAATGGGATGTCAGACCTGCTGTTTTCCAGCCTGTGTCCCCCTTTTTTGTAGGGATGCTGGTTTTCCGGGGGTATTTTAAAGCTCAAATCTGCAGTTTTCAGCCAGAAAAGGTCATTCGAAGAGTATTTCAAAGATTTATTTTTTCAAAAAACCCCGCCCCTGATGCTAGCCCCCGGGCCCCCTCAATTGATAAACCTATTTTTGAATAGGTAAAACTGTGAATAACTTAAGCGGGGGGAGTTGCCTTTGGGTGGGTGGAGCTAAACCTACTCAAGAATAAAAATTTGTGGGGTAAAAGCCTTTTAAAAACCCCCTCTTACGAATAAGGGACACAGCGCTGGGGAAAAGCAGGGCTGACACTAGCTGGTTCTGTCTCAGCAAGGGGGGCATAATCTAGTGACGGGTTTCTTTAACTTTTCTAGAAAAAAGTTCAAACAAAATTTAATAGCTAGGGAAAAGCGGAGGAAAACAGATAGAAAAAAGTTGTGGAAGGTGAGTTAAAATGGTGTGGTTGTGAAACTGCAAGTGAAAAAAAATTAAAGTAATGTTTTGGGGAGGGGGAAAATTTGGGTTTATGCCCCCTTAAATAAAACCATTTGGTTTTGTCATTTTTATTTGGGGCCTGTATGTTTGGCAAATTTTGTCTTTGTTAAAAAGGGATGGGTCTTTTACTTTTTTGTTTGGGGGGAAATGAAATTGGTTTTGGAAAAATTGTGAATGATGGGGGTGTTCTTGTGGGTTAAAAAATTATTTTTGGTGGGGCCATTTTTTGTGTTTTTTGTGGTAAAGGCAAACCGTCCTTTTGCTTTTTTTTTTGTTTTTTTATTTATTGAGGGAAAATTAGTTAGTCTAAGGCCCCCCGTGAGAAGTTTAAAAAAAAGCTTTAGATGGGTTCCTTTTATGTAAATTGCAGTTTAATTTTAAATTTTTGCTTGTGGTAAAAAAGTTTTAATTTTAAATTGAGGTTCGGGTTTATTTTATTTTCCTTCATTTTCTGTTCGATAATCGGGGAGTTAAAAAAAAATTTTGGGGCCCAAGGAAATTGTATTCTAAATAGAGAGTAGATGGCGAAGGTGAACAGAAGGCGTGAGGATTAATGATAGTCATTAGAAAGAGCAGTGTGTGCCAACCTGAAATTAAAGGAACAATCCAGGCTATATGAAAAAACTGTGCTGCTTAGTGCACGGCCTGAGGGGGAGGTGCTTGACACAAAGGGCCAAATGTATGAAAACTGTCTAGGTCTAAAATTCACTTTGTTGCATATAGCAACCAATCAGAGCGCCCCTTTCATTCTTCCAGAGCACTATATGAAATGAAATGGGGATCTCTGATTGGTTGCTATTGGCAACAAAGTGAATTTCAGACCTAGACAGTTTTCATACATGTGGCCCAAAGACTCTTTCTTTGACAGGAGTCCTTGTGTCATGCTCCGCCTCCTTAGGCATTACAACAGAAAACACTAGGCGAGACACGTATGATCGGGTTTTTCACCCTTTTCTGGCGTAAAATGCGCCTAAGTGAGCAGCCTACAATGTCTAATGCAACTAATGAATGTGTTATGCACATTGTTCTTAAGAATAAACACTTTCTAATTCACCTAACATGAGGGGACGTTCTGGGGGCGTTATGAAGGCGTCGCACCACACTCGTATTATTAGACACATATATGAATGTGGTTTGGCAAAACTAGGCGCATTACTGCTCCGACAGGCAGCCCTATCTCAATGTGTTCTGCCTGAGCCTGAGGAGTCGAAGTGGAGCTAGATTTGCTGTTAGGGAAAAAAATGTCCAATATTTCTTAACTTACACCAGTGCAATAATAAAATGTAATTTATGATAATTATCAAACTATACAAAATGAAATTATTTAAATTTAATGACACATTTTATAATATAAAATGATATAATATCCCAAAAATATAAAAATATCTCCTATAAAATGTATTTAAATGTAATAGAATCTAAAACTAATTTTACATTATATAACCCACTGATGTTGTTGTTCAGATTTTACAAATTTAAATTTTTACTACATTAAATTTAAAATGTATTTTTGCTGCTCACAACCTTTATTCTACATACAGCAAGAGCCAGCAGAGCACAGATATTGCTGGGACCTGTGGTCCACCAAGCAGGATCAGTAGCATAGTTTCTATTCACTGACATGCTATTCTAGTGACTTCTTTTATTTCCATCTGTAGCCTTTATACATGTTTGGCGCATTACTAAGTTCCATAATGCACCAAGCGCACTTTAGACTTTAGACTCCATTTATAATCGCACACAAACCACTTTCATACATTGAGGCGCATTATACACTGAAAAGAAGACTCAACAATTCACATTGAAGCGCCTTCCTTCATACATGTCTCCTCAAGAGTCAGTTTTGTCTTGATGGTCACCTTTACAAGAGTTGTCCACTTTAAAAAAATTATAATATATGATATATATATATTAATATTTAAATGCTTCACTTCTGTCCCGACGAACACTAGAGGCTCATGTTCCTTTATAAGTAATATCTCTCGCTGTGTGTTAAGATGAGAACCCAGAAGGAGAAGCAGAGAAGCGGAAAACTAGGTATCTCTTTGTTTTTTTACCCACTATGGCACCATTCATTTTTTTTCTTGTGTGGGCAATCTCTCTACAAGTTCATACATGTCGCCCTAAGTCTGGCGTATTTTCAGTCCGACATCAGGCGCAGCACCGTTCGCATTAGCGCAGATCCTCCCGCACGCCAGTGTCAGGTGCATTACAGAGCGCAAGTGGCACTTTGTAATGTGCCTGATTTCGGGGGGAAGCAGGGCGCACTAGAACTGTACGAAGCTATAGATTTATAGCTTTGTTACGGCAATTTTAGGTGCATTACTGTTGGAACAGGTAGCGCACTTTCAAAGTAGTTTACCTGAGCCAGAAGTGTCGTCCTAGCACTAGAATGCGCCTGATTTATGACCAGCTGTAGAGTGAGTTCATAAATCAGGCGCATTCAATGGTATCTTAATGCACATGAAATTTGGCGTTTAAATGCCAAACTTCATGCATGTGGCCCTAGGGGCGCTTGCGCTCTGTAATGGTAATGGCACTCGGGAGGCATTTCAGTGAAGCGAACGGGACTGCGGCTGATGTGGGGCTAAAAATACGCCAGACTTCTAGCTCAGCCCCGTTTATCCATGTCCCCTTTAGCATCTAGGAAGATCTATCCTGTTCTGCACTAAACAGAAACACAATGGGTACAGTGTAATGCCTAATTTAACCTGTGGCGGCGCTGAAAGATTTCACATCTTCTGCTGGGTTTCTCCACAGATCGAAGCTGATTTCTAGAGGTCCCAACAAAGAGACACTTTTTAATAAGTTTATTACCATGGGACCATTTTTACCTAAAGCAGAGAACCTTTTAAAGCAGGCATCCTCAAACTGCGGCCCTCCAGCTGTTGGGAAACTACAACTCCCATCATTGCCACTGTTATAGATGATAGAAATGCATGGCGGGAGTTGTAGTTTCCCAACAGCTGGAGGGCCACAGTTTGAGGATGCCTGCTTTAAAGGGTTATTCCCATCTCATTTATTAGCTTTAAGCAAGTAGCCAAAGTTAAATAAACCTTGTTACCAAATACATTGCTGTTCTGATTTTGCTTCCTTTCAGAGAGCAGTTTTTATCTCCTACTTGTTTACAGAAAGTTTACTAGGCTGCCAACCACCGCTCTCTGCTCTAGCAGCCCTGGCATGCAATGGTGGCATCAGTCCCTGCTGTGTCTTCTCAACAGCACAGGAACTTGTTCATCTTTCTTACTGACAAACTTTAACCCTTTGGAGCTCTGTAACCTTGTGTCCTGCAGTTAAAACCCCTCCAGCACCAATGTCCGTCTAACAGACTCAGCTAGGAATAGCAGAGCTGGAATGTCAGTTAGGGTGCGTTTACACGGCAGAGACCAAATACCAGTCAGGAAATCCCGAACGGTATTTGGTCTTTTTTTTTTTTGCCACTCAGGGGGATCGGCTTTTCTCTGCGATTTGTGGATTCAAGCTGTCCCCCTTCGCACCCACATGTTCATGTTCCGCCCGAAAGCCAGGCCGAAGAATGAACACGCTCTAAGTTTTTCGGAAAGTCGGCGGTGTAAAAAACCCTCCGGCGGAAAATCCGTGCAGTGTGGACTGCTGCACAGATTTTCCATTAAAATCAATATAAAAGCTTGACAGTCGGTTTACAGACGGTTATCAAATATGAAAACCGTCTGTAAAACTGACGGAAAACCTGTGCTGTGAGACATGCCCTTAAAGGGGTTGTATCATTACATCAAATGGTCTTCAGAATAAGGGGACAGTGAAAACAAGCAACTCTGCAATTGGATGTCATTAGCAAAGCTGTCTTTTTCTCACAGTCTCCCTTATCTTCGTTTTGTGTAAACACTGTTCCCCAGTGACGGTTGGATTCCTCCTCCTTTCATTTCATTGGCTGACGGCTCTACTCATCTACATTCTGTCTGGCCCCTGGTCGTATTCACGGAAAGGCGCATTCCTGCCTCTCTCACTCAGAATAAGGGGCTGGCAACAATTTAACTCTGCACAGCCAGCAGCTGCACAGTTACACTGCAGCTGCTTCTACAATCAAAAAATAGCAGAATTGTTCTCAGTGCCTAATGCTCCTGCGTGTAAATATAGAAGGGAGACAGATCTGTGCTGCTCTGGATGAGTTCATGGAAGACTGGGTTCAACTGTAACAAACCTCCAGCTGTGAGAGGAGAAGAGATAAGTGCTCTGAGCTCATAGAGGACTGTCTAGACTGAATGCAGGCCTGTGGTATGTAAACAGCTCTTACAAAATAAGACTGCATAGGGAGAGGAACGATACAGTGACATGGAGACTCAGACAAAGAGAGGTGGGAAGAGCAGGGATGTGCTATCCCCTCCCACTGATCTCAAACAAACACACTGACTCGAGAGCGAGCATGAACAGTGAAGGGGGGGTGATGTCATCCCCTTCAGTTAAGAAACACTCAGCTGGGAGAGGAAGAAACACCCCTGGATTTGAAGAGCTGAGAAACAAAGTACAATGAAACACACGAACAGATGAAGTGATACATCCCCTTTAATGCTGTAGAACCACTCACAGCCTAAACAGAAAATGGCAGTCTGAAGCTGCCTGTGAAGAGCAGGTTTTGTGAAACAGGCAAGTGGGAAAAACCATTTAAGTTAGAAGTTTAGTTTGAAAGTCTGCTATCTACATGGCATGTTCAAGTCTTCCATCATCTAAGTAGCTCTCTAGAGATGCTTACAATCCATACTTCCCTATCATTTCTAGCAGCAGTGTTCCTTCCCTATTCAATTTAGTCATACAAAGCTGGAAAACTTCCTAGTCACTTGAAGGCATGCCAGATATAGGCTAACCATAGGATGCAATCTTTAACCATGTCTTGACTGATATCAGCAGCTCCTGTACCCACTAGGTATCTCCTTGTCCTTGCCTGCCCTTGCTTGGTACTAAATTAGTTTAGTAATTTTTCATAAATATCACATTGGTACCGGGAAACTCTGCTGGTATGTGAAAATCAGCCTGAAATTGTTCTGTCCTGTCGCAGAGCCCATGAAATGCTTTAAAGCTCTATTATCTGTGACATGAAGGAGTGAGCGGGGGAGGCAGGGGAGCAGGAGAAGGGAGGGGGTTCTGAGCAGCACAGAGAGAGACTGAACATACAGTAATCCACACAGCAGCTCGGAAACGTATCTGTGACTGGATGAAAAACTATAAATCCTGCAGACTTTATCTGCAGAAGGAGGAACCGATACAGAGAAGTCACTTTCCTGGGGAAAGGAGGGAAAAGATGCCACAGAGCCAGGAGCTTAGATTGCAGTAGCAAAGGCAATGACTTTTCTTAGCTTATTACTTGACTCTCATGAGCCCGGTGATGGGGGCTTAATGTTTTCTGCATCTGACAGCAAATATCTGCCAAGTGTGTTATGCCCTGTGCTCGGGGTTGGCGCAGCCAGTAAATGAGCCACTTTTGAGCAACATGTTACAAAGTTTCACAATTTACATCAACGTACAAGTTAAAGGGGTTTTGCCACGAAGTAAAATTGACGTGTGAAGCTTGAAAATTAAATAATTAACATTTTCACCATTCATCATTATTAAAAAATTCTGCCCCTTTTTTTGTTTTTAGCTGCTCCTTTAGTGATCCAATTGTTTACAGCTCGTCTCCAGGGGATACGACCAGGACTGAGAGCTGTGAGTCCTGGTCAGACATGCCCAGACATCACCTCTCCTCTCAGGCAGCTACTGAGTGTTCAACCCCAGGTGCTGTCACTCTACTTCTGTCCTTTGTACTCATTAGAAATTAGTCAAACAGTGCAATTAAATTAAAAAAGAAACCTCAGTGAGCTATGTGGATTGGTAAAGAGAAAAAAAACACAGGTTTGGTTCCTGAAGAGATTTGAACCTAGGATTCTTGTGATGTGAGGCAAAAACTTTACCTCTGAGCTACATTGTAGTTACTCACATCTCTACACATAAACAGACCTTTCTTTGACTACAGAGAGGAAAGGCCTGGTGATGTCATCCTGCTGGGTCACATGACATGCAAATCAAATGAATCACACATGCCCCCTTCTGAGCACACAGAGCTGAAGAGATGGATGCCGGAAGTATGAAATGAGATCGTGGCAAAACCCCTTTAAGTAATGTTGTAAATATTTTGCCTTTTATAATCATTTTAAAGACTGTATATTTTTGGTTCACACCCAAAGCTAAATTCAAAACCGTGGGTTAATTTGGTGAAATGGGCACTGAATATTCAACAAACTTAATTCAATTTTACAAGCAAATATAAGAACCTTTATAATATATCCTATTTGAGAAAAAGCCTCTTTCTCAATTTACTAGGCTCCTCCCTTCCTAAATTTCTCTTTCATTCCTATTTCTCAGGGTACCGTGGGATCAAGTTACATGCTGCCCATAAACGTCTATGGAGAGGTGAGCAGGGGGAATGACTGAAGAGACAGCTGCAGTGAGTTTTTCTTATCAGTGCTTAATTTACAACTAACACTGCTTAATACTGCTCTGTATATTGACCATATTGCTGCTTTTGAAGATGTGCTTGTCACGATCTACAAATTCCTCTGCCTCCTCCCTGCGTGCAACTGTGTGTTCAATCGTGGCTTCCCCCTTCCTAAATTTCTCATTAATTCCCAGTTCTCAGGGTACTGTGGGATCAAGTTACATGCTACCCATAAACATCTATGGAGAGGGGAGCAGGGGGAATGACTGAAGAGACGGCTGCAGTTAGTTTCTTATCTCAGTGCTTAATTTACAACTAACTCTGCTTAATACTGTTCTGTATGTTGACCGTATTGCTGCTTTTGAAGATGTGCTTGTCACGATCTGCAAATTCCTTTGCCTCCTGCCTGCGTGCATCTGTGTGTTCGATCGTGGAGGTTGGAATTTGCTTCTGGTGTTTGGCATTGCAGCAGTTAATTCCTCCAACAGGGCATGTCCAGGTTCAGCATATCCTCTCCTGCTGACTCCTTTAAAAGGCAACTCCTACCAACAGTCTGTGCCTGAGTATTGGTGTTGTTTGGCTAAGGCCTGCTTCACTGCCTCAAGCCCCTGTGTCTTTGCCCTGTTCCCGTGCAGTTCCTCCTGGTGTTGGTGTGTTCCCGTGCAGTTTCTCCTGACGGTGCTGACCAGTTCCTGTGCTGTTCCTCCTGTGCTGCGAGGTTTTCCGTGCTGTTCCCCGGGGTGGTCCCGAAAAATTTCCTGTGCTTTTTCCCCCCTGGTGGTGCTGATGAGTCCTGTGTTTTTGCTGTTCCTCTGGGGGGGTGCCAAGGGTTTCCCTGTGCTTTTCCTTTGGGCAGTGTACGATTTCCCTGTGCTGTTCTCCTGGGGGGTGCTGCGAGTTCCTTGTGCCTTGGTTCCTTCCTGGCCCCGGGGGTTAACGGGTTTCCTGTGTGTTCCCCTGGCAGTGAACGGTTCCTGTCTGTTCCCCCTATTGGGTTCTGCTTTTTTTTGTTTTTCCCCCCAGTCCCATAGGTGGTCCAAGTCCCCCCTGTCCTCGTCTGCAACTTCCTTGTCCGTGACCCCTAGGCCCTGCCCTATTGGACTTTTCACGTTTTGCTGTTCCCAAATCTAGGCCAAGGCCATACGTCCCGGATGCGTGGTTGAGTTCCCCCCTTCGTGGTCCCCCGGGGTCCCCTTTTCCATTTATATTCATTTCAGGGTTTTCCCTTTTTTTCAGTACGTTTTGTGTTTCCTCAATAAAGCCCTTTAAGCAAAGGATAGCAGTCAAATCCGGAAAACCATGTCAACAATTAAACCCCGCATCAAAGTGAATTTTCCAAAAAAATTCAAACCTTTATTAAGTCCATGTTACAAAGCTAAATGCATTAGGCATTGACGATGCAAGTACATATAAGAAACTTTGTAATATACTCTTAATAGAAAAAAAACACCTATTTCTTTTACCATGGGATCTCCCTCACACCCCAACACACAACCTTGCAGTAATAAAATTTATTTCACGGTCTCCCAAAACAATTCTCGAGAGACAGTGCAGATTCACAACTCACTGAAGGATCAGGCTACATTCTGCCCATAGAACTCTATGGAAAAGGGATGGGGAGGTGGAGAAATAAACTAATGGAGGGAGACAGAGGGGGTAAGAGATACAGAGGTGCTGTTGCTGCTTCCTGTAAGTTTCAGTGACTCAACCCAGTGCTAGATGCACAGTATCACTACTCATTAGTGCTCTATATTACAAGTTGCTGGTGCTTCTAAGGCTTGTTTTATAGGGATATAGGGGAGCAAAATTTTCTTTTTTGTGTGTTTGCGCAATTTATTGAAGAGCAACTAGTCTCCATTCATTCTGGAACTGAGCTTAGGGAAAACTGATAACTGCTCACAGAGGAGAAAACTTTTGAAACAGGCCAAATACAAGACAGCACTGGCATAGCTAGCAATGGGTGGGGTGGGCAGCAGCACATTGTTACCAGTGTGGCACACTTACCAACTCTTCTGAACCCCCGGGAGAGTTGGAAAGTCTCCTAGACGATGGACATGTATGGTGCTTTGATGGTGCAGGCTCAGATGCTTTGTCTATACCATTCGAAGCGGGAGCTGGCTGCAATATACAACCGCAGACAATAATTGCCAAGACATCTAGGTGGGTGACAGAGGGACCATATATAAGCATGCAGATCACACTGATGTAAAAGGTTACGAATACTCTGACGTGACACTTGGTTGCCCCTCACCTCCCTTAAACGTGCCTGGAGTTGTGTAGCATTCATCATCTGGTTCTAGTGGTCATCAGTGTGTGATGGAGCCAAAAAACATCCTTTTCTTTGCCTTTCTGTGACTCTTCCAATCTCTCTGTATCTTCGATATATCTGCTGCTGACACTCTAAGCTCAGTGGCCACTTCCAACAAATGTATCTTTTTTACAATAGTGTTGCTTAGTACAGAGGTACAGATGTGAATATGAACGCCGTTTCGGCTGTTGGAGCCTTTATCAAGCACATTGGATTAGAGTACCGAGGATGACGTGCAGTATATAGTATATATGAAAATAACAAAAATTTGGGTGGAACACAAAATACAAAAAGGGAATAGCTGTAGTGTAACTAGAGGCAATGGAGATAACGTCTCCAGTTGTAGGTGGCGCTGGTGAAATCTGGAATATGGACAGACGTCCGAGGAGAGACGTATTTTGTGTTCCATCCATTTTGTTATCTCATATATACTATATACCGCACGTCATCCTCTGGTACTCTATCCGATGTGCTTGATAAAGGCTTTCCCAAAAGCGAAACGTCGTTCATTTTCACATCGTTAACTCTTTACTAAGCACACTATTGTAAAAAAGATAATTTGTTGAGAGTATATATTATTTTGTATGAGAAACTTTGGCTCACTGTATCTCTATTAAACTTTGCAAATTATCATTTAAAGGGGTGCAGTGGATATTTTTATTCGATATAGTTAGTTTGGACTGTAATGTCCGTTCCACTATTGCACCCGCCTACTCTAAATATTGCCTAGGTGTGCGTGACCAACTCCTATACAGTGGCCACTTCCGTCTGAGAGCATCCTGCTTGAAGCCTCGCAATGGTGAGGTACTGTTGATCAATTGTAAGGTGGGTCTTGGTCTCATGGGGGAAAATGTATAAGAAAAAGGTGTTCAAAGTGAATTCGGTCTCTTTTTCGTGTTAATGCGCCTGTGTATGAAGTTTTTTTTTTGTGTGATTGAAATAGGTTAAAGTTCGGGCTTCTATGTGTTGGGCATTCAAAAACTTAGGGTTTTTAGAATGTGGCTAACATGTTAAAGGAAAAAAATGGGCTGAAAAAAAGAAAAAGTCATTAAAATAGCATGTCAGTGAATAGAAAAATTTGGTACTGATCTGCTTGGTGGCCCACACGTCCCAGCAATACCTGTGCTGTGCCCCTCTTGCTGTATGTAGAATAAAGTAAGAGCAGCAAAAATTTAAATTTAAAATTTTTAAGTATAAAAACAAAATTGTAAAATCTGAACAAAAACATCGTGGGTTATTTTTTGTAAAACTAGTTTTAGATTCATTTAATTTAAATAATTTTTAGGGAGATTTTTTTATTTTTTTGGGAATTACATATTTTTTTTAATTTTGTATTAAAAATTTCTTATTGTTTCATAATGAAATTTAATTTTTTGTTTATTTATCAAAAAAATTATTTTTATTATTGCACAGGTGTAAGTTGAGAAATAAGGGACATTTTTTTTTCTAAGGGAAAATCTTCTCCATTCGACTCCTCAGGCTCGGCAGAGCACTTGGTTAGGGTTCCCCTGTGGGAGCAGTAAGGGCCCCCGTTTTGCCGCCCCACATTTTTACACTCACCGGCATTTATTGGTACCCATGTAGTAGGGTTTGGCCCCCCTTTTCCCTTCAGAACTGCCGCTAATTCACAAGGTGTTGCAAAGGTCTTTGGTCCAAGGGGCCCAAAGAGTGCCAAAAAATTATTCCCCACCCTGAACCACCCCACCAGTGAACGTTGATAAAAAGGCAGGATGGATCCTGTTTTTATTTTGAGCCAAATTCTGCCTACCATCCCGGAAAGTCGCAGCAAAAGTCGGTCATGACCGGCAACGTTTTTCCAATCTTCACTGCCCAATTTTTGATGGTTTGGGGCAAATTGGACCCTCGTTTCCCTGTTCTTAGCTGAAGGATGGCACCCGGTGTGGTCTTCTGTGCTGTCCCCAATCGCTCAAGTTCGCCGTATGTGCGTTCAGAGATGCTTTCTCCCCTACCTTGGGTTTGGTAAGGGGGTTTTGAGTCATGTTGCCTTTCTATAGTCGAACCAGTCTGCCCCCTTCTCCCCTTTGACCTTGGGTTTAAAAGGCATTTCCGCCCAGGATGCCCCTCATGGATGTTTTTTCTTTTTTGGACCATTCTTGTAAACCCTGGATGGTTGTGCGTGAAAAAAACCCCGGAGATCAGCAGTTTTGAAATACTCAGACCAGCCCTTTGGCCCCAACAAACCATGCCACGTTAAAGGCACTAAATCACCTTTTTCCCCTCTGATGCTCGGTTTTTAACTGGGGATTGTTTGCCCTGTTACATCCTAAATGCACTGGTTGCCCCCCAGGGGATTGGCTGATTAGAAATTAAGTGTTAACGAATTGGAAGGTGTACCTAATAAAGTGGCCGGTGAGTGTATGTGTCTAATATTATGAGTGTGGTGTGACACCCCTCCATAACGCCCCCAGAACGTCCTCACATGTTAGGCGCATTAAAAAGTGTTGAGTCTTATGAACAATGGCCTAACACATTCTTGGGCCATTAGAATCGAGCGGGTACTTTTGGGGCTTTTAGACCCGAAAAGGGTTTTTTTTAATCTGTCTATATGTTCCCATAATGTCAAAATGGAAAGCAGGATGGGAGGATGTTAAATCCCCAATTTAAAAAAGATACCTAAGTATTGGATGATTCAGAGATCAAACACCTGTTGTGAATTCTGCCATTAAGCTCCTTGTTAAAAATTAGTAAGTTGTGCAAAAAGTACTGAACAGTTAGACATGTGCTTTCTAAGGTTAAAAGATGGTTGTAAGGGATCCCTGGACCTGGATAGAAAGATTAGGAAAGACAGACAGTGAGCCCTAAAACTGACTTAGCCTACTTGCCAACTCAACCATAGACGGTGGGCGACAACTGGACAACATTCCCTTCTTTAGGCAAGTGAAACACAGAACAAGACAAACAAACACAAAGAAATGGTCAGGAAGATACAGGTCAAACCAGAGATAGCAAACATGATACAAACATGGTGGGCAAAAACGGAGGTCAAGAGCACAGGCCAAGAGGTCAGCAAACCAAGCAATATAATTCAATATGAAATGCCAGCTTAAGCTACAAGGTACTATCACAAGCAATGTCCAAGAGCACAGGTGGTCTTCTTATGGGACGCCAGTGTCCCGGTTCAGGGCGTGATTGGACCGGCCTCTCTCACATCCAGACTACACAGAACACCGGCTGGCATGGAAGGAAGTTGAGTGGCAAAGGCAGCTGTCTATCACCACTCTATTGGTATTTCTGCATTTGTGCAATCTCCCCATGCATTTTACTGTGGCTTTTCTGCATGCTGGTGTGAACAGGTATTGTGTTAATGTGCAGTTTTTTTTATCATCTAATTGTTCCCTTAGTGGTGGGTGTGTGAGCTGCTGTTCAGCAATTAGCTGCACCTGTTTATTTTTCCCAAGTAGCATATGGGCCAGAGTTGCCTGCTACTGGGTTCTGTCTAGTCCAGCCATTGAGCTGTAAATATGGCCTTTGGTGTGTTTTTTGATTAAGTAATGTCCCAAGAGCCAAATATCCCTAACTTTTTGTGAGCAGTGTAAATATATATATAGGATTTATGTTTTAGTTTTGTACACTTTCCTGCTGCCACCAGTTATTGAAGAATAAAGTTGGCCAAGGCCAGTTTCCAAACCTACCCTGTTATCAGAGTGGCGTGTGTTGGTGTGCCATAATCTGAAGAACCCTCAGCCCTAGGACTTCCCCATAAGGTGGCTGGATGTGACCTGAAGTCCTACAATACCTATACACATAAACTATACAAAGCACACATATGCCACCATATAGTGAATTAATAATGCCGCCATCACTATGCATTATGCCATTTTTATTAAATAAATTTAAAATAAATCTCTGCAAAACAGATTATAATCACAAAGAGAGATGCTTGGATTTTATTACGCACGATATTTGCAGTGACATGAATATAAGCACACAGAGGCTTGGCTTGATTAAAATCATAAATATACCGCAGCCGATATTTTCTGTATACATGTGTTTTAGCATAACTACTGGGCTAGAAAGCAAAGTAAATTGAAAAGCAAGCAATAGCTCTTAGGCGCCTACATTTTGATAGCTTATATGCTTATTCTAGTTTAGACCTATTTGTTTTATAGCTATTGTGCCACACTCCTAAATAGATCTTGCTATAATTAAATGAAGATATGCAGATTTTCTTTCTTTTTTTTTTTTGTGAAACAGAGAACTACCATAAAAACAAAACTTGGCTGAGATGTGAGATAATGTGAGGTTTCTGATCCGTCTTTTTTATGTGAGATTTATTGGACTTTATAATGTGGTTTCACACTGCTTTTCTAGAAGTATAAAATTTGATAAAGAGGTGCTATTAGATGACTCCAGAGAGCAGAAAAGTGTTGGGGTCAAATAAAGAAGTATTCTGACCATAGACATTTGAGGTATTTATAGGAGAAGGGTAGACTAGTGACCCTCTATTGGAAATCCAGAATGGTCAATGGCTAGAATGTACATACGTGTCGCCCATAGTATTTAATTTGTTAAAGTAGTGTAAAGTAGTAGGGAAAGGTAAATGATCAAATACATGAAGGTGGCGCAACACACCTCCTACATCATAAGTGGATATTACAAGTATTGCCCATAGTGAGACCAGGAGTATATTTTCAAAGCAGACCCAGATATTAAAGAGAACCTGTCACATAGATTATGCCCCCCTTGCTGAGGACAGAACTAGCTAGTGGCAGACATGCTGTTTCCAGCGCTGTGTCCCTTATTCTGTAAGATGCTGTAGTTTTCGTGTATTTAATGCTCAAATCTGCAGTTTTCAGCCAGAAGAGTCCTTCAAAGAGTCAGTTTTTTTCAAACCCCGCCCACCTGAGACTAGCCCCGCCCACCTCAACTGATAAACCTATTACTTTGAATAGGTAGAAATATGTGAATAACTGCCAGGTGGGCGGTGCTAACACCTGCTCATGAATAAGATTTGAGGGGTAAATGCTCTAAAACTACAGCTTCTTACAAAATAAGGGACACAGTGCTGGAAACAGCATTTCTGTCACTAGCTTGTGCTGTCTTCAGCAAGGGAGGCATAATCTATGTGACAGGTTCCCTTTAATGCACCAAAGTTTTTGAATGAGCACAATTGAATA
This sequence comes from Phyllomedusa bahiana, assembly GCA_025379985.1. Taxonomy (NCBI): domain Eukaryota; kingdom Metazoa; phylum Chordata; class Amphibia; order Anura; family Hylidae; genus Phyllomedusa; species Phyllomedusa bahiana. Next base: position 217,316 of record JAODAL010001337.1, on the reverse strand, counting down.
TAAGATATATAGTTATACATGAAAACTCATAATGCAACCTAAAAATAATAGTAGTATATAATAATAGTATATAGTTAACCTGCAGAGTGAACAAACCAGTAAAGAATGTAGGATGAGGCACCCAACCTCTACCCCAACATGTGTCCTGCTTATGCTATTTGAAAGATTGAGTATATTTCTAAATACTATATACTTTTATGTAGGTTTTTTTGTTGTATGTAATTTTAGTATATGATTTATACTGTATAGCACATTGCCAATTTTATTATAGGTAAGTTATACAATGAACAATAAGGAAAAAAAGACACAGAAAACTATGTGGTGGGTGAAATAATAGTTTTTTGCCATGGTCTTTATTAAAATCAGTTTAACATTATTCAGAATTCTGCCCTAGACCTGTATCCAAATGACCTAGACAAGGTAGACTGGCTTGGCAATTAGCACCTTGGGCACTTGTCCTATCAGCCTCCCATCAAACTATCCATCTGGTTTATAAAATTTTTGAAGCCCCAAGTGCATGGGATTTTAAAGCGGTTATCCCATAAAAAATGAATGGCTAGCTCTTGTGTCTCAATTAAGATAGAGAAAAAATTAGGGCGACATGTATGAATGGGCTGCGCCAGTTTTTTGGCATATCTTGCTGCAAAAACTGTTGTAGCCCTGTTCTATAGAAGTATGAACTGTCATACGCCAAAACTTGCACCAGGCACAACACTTGTGAATGCACCAAAGATATGCACCAAAGATAAGCTATGCGCCAAAGATATGATACAAAGATATGAGACAAAGATAAGCTATGTGACAAAGATATGAGACAAAGCTATGAGACAAAGATAAGCTATGTGACAAAGATATGAGACAAAGCTATAAGACAAAGATAAGCTATGTGACAAAAATATGAGACAAAGCTGTTCTATGAGACAAAGCTATGAGACAACAATATGCTATGAGACAAAACTATGAGAAAAATATATGCTATGCATCAAAGCAATGAGACACAGATATGAGACAAAGTTGAGACAAAGATATGCTAGGAGAGAAAAATATAAGACAAAGCTATGAGAAAAAGCTATGAGACAAAGATATTAGACAAATCAATGCTATGAAACAAATCTATGAGACAAAGCTGAGACAAAGCTATGAGAAAAGGATATGCTATGAGACAAAGCTATGAGACAAAGCTATGAGACAAAGCTATGCTATGAGACAAAGCTATGCTATGAGACAAAGCTATGAGACAACGATATGCTATGCAACAAGCAATGAGACAAAGATATGAGACACAGCTATGCTCTGAGATAAAGATATGAGACAAAGCTATGCGACAAAGCTATGAGACAAAGCTATGAGACAATGATATGCTATGAGACAAAGCTATGAGACAAAGCTATGAGACAAAGATATGCTATGAGACAAAGCTATGAGACAAAGCTATGAGACAAAGCTATGAGACAAAACTATGAGACAAAACTATGAGACAATTATATGCTATGCACCAAGCAATGAGACAAAGATATGAGACAAAGCTATGAGACAAAGATATGCTATGCGACAAAACTATAAGACAAAGCTATGAGACAGTGATATGCTATGCACCAAGCAATGAGACAAAGATATGAGACAAAACTATGCTATGAGATAAAGCTATGAGACAAAGCTATGAGACAAAGCTATGCTATGAAACAAAGCAATGAGACAACGATATGCTATGCATCAAGCAATGAGACACAGATAAGACAAAAAGCTATGAAACAAAGATATGCTATGAGACAAAGCTATGAGACAAAGCTATGAGACAAAGCTATGAGACAAAGCTATGAGAAATAGATATGCTATGATATAAATCTATGATATACAGCTATGAGACAAAGCTATGAGACAAAGCTATGACACAATTATATTCTATGCAACATTCAATGAGACAAAGCTATGAGAAAAGATATGCTATGAGACAAAGCTATGAGACAAAGCTATGAGACAAAGATATGAGACAACGATATGCTATGCACCAAGCAATGAGACAAAGATATGAGACAAAGCTATGAGACAAAGATATGTTATGAGACAAAACTATGAGACAATTATATGCTATGCACCAAGCAATGAGACAAAGATATGAGACAAAGCTATGAGACAAAGATATGAGACAAAGATATGAGACAAAGATTTGAGACAAAGATATGCTATGCTATACAAGGCACACCCCATAGCAGATTTATGAACCCACATACGACAGGTTGATACCCACTGTCACATTCTACACTCCTCTATATCTATTTAGAACTGGTGTATCAACGCCAAGTTTCATACACATCTCCCTTAAACCTCCCTTCTCCGTTCCCCAGTTCCAGCTCTGTGTCCCTTTGGTCTTCTGTTTTCATTTTTGTACTTTCAAACGGGGATGTCACTGCTGCAGATGCTGACTGGCTGCATTGGTCACGTGCCTCTACTTATATCACAGTTCAGAGACGTTCACTTCCGAACCGTGATGTAAATGAGTGGCATGTGACTGCTGCAGTCCACATGGGAAAAAAGATTTACAAAAATGTCCATTTCGGGCCATATTTTGTGTAAACTGGGCCTTATGTATGAAAACTGTCAAGCAGTAAGACTGTCTTTGTTGCCCGTAGCAACCAATCAGAGCCAGGCTTTCATTTAATATAGTGCTCTGGAAAAATAAAAGCTGAGCTCTGACTGGTTGTTGTGGGCGACAAAGACAGTCTTATTGCTAGACATTTTTCATACATAAGGCCCTCTGTGCCTAAATTGAGACTCATTTTATGGGCGACTGGGAGGCATTCTAAACACTTAGAGCCACATGTATGAAAACTGTCTAGGTCTAAAATTCACTTTTTGCCCATAGCAACCAATCAGAGCTCCCCTCTCATTTTTTCAGAGCACTATAAGAAATTAAAGGGGCGCTCTGATTGGTTGCTATGGGAAACAAGGTGAATTTTAGACCTAGACAGTTTTCATACATGTGGCCCTTATTCTTTGCTGATGCAGTAGAAAAAAAAACTCACCTTGAGCGTACATCGATCAATATGATCAATGTACGCTCAAGGTGAGTGTTTCCTTCCCATGTCCCACTGGCTGTACAAGAAAATGTAAAGGCTGAGCCCTTTTTTTTAAAGAGATGTCCCCCAATGACGCTACATAGTTACATAGTTAGTACGGTTGAAAGAAGACACGTGTCCATCAAGTTCAACCAAGGGTGGGGAAAATGTGGGTGATGGGAGAGAGACAAGGACATTATGCCCAGCCTCACCACTGGTTAATTACCTTGAAACCCACAAGGCAAGAACCAATCTGCTCCAGTGGAGACCGTATCTCTGACACCAGAGCCTCCCACAGCCAGATCCAGAATTTTACATAACTACATACGCATTAATATTCTTTAGTTTCAGGTAGGTGTCTAAGCCTTTCTTGAAACTCTCTACAGTTCCTGCTGTGACCAGCTCCTCAGGCGGCTATTCCACAGATTCACAGTCCTTACAGTGAAGAACTCTCTTCTCCTCTGGAGATTGAATCCTTTTTTTTTTCTAGTCGAAGGAAATGTCCCCTTGTCTTTTGAGGGGGCTTCACTTGAAATAATTTTTCCCCATACTTTTTGTAGGGACCATTTTTATATTTATATAAATTAATCATGTCCCCCCGAAGCCGTCTTTTCTCAAGACTAAACAAGTTAAATTCTACTAATCTCTCCTCATAACTAAGATGCTCCATTTCCCTTATAAGTTTGGTTGCTCGTCTTTGTACTCTCTCTAGCGTACGTTCTCGGCAGATGTTTCCTCCATTTACCCCCCTGTCCTTTCCATATATAATATATATATGGTATTCATTTAATAAGGTTTCCAAACACTGCATCTATTTGACGATCACTGGAACGCTAATGGTTATCTCAGTTTTAGCTATCACTGAAGGTCGCTCACTCCACCATAGTCTCTGGAGTCTGTCAATGTATACTTGGCTCTTGAAAGCTCATAGCATTCCAAATAAAGACCACACGCCTGGCATTTGCAGTTCAATGGCAATGATGAATCAGGAGACAAGTGCTTTACGGTGGTGGCACTCAGAGACTCATAACTAACCACTCTCTATTGCAAGAAAAACAACACAAGATCTTAACAGCAGCCGCCAGATGCGACATCATGTGTGGTAGACACAGTGCTCGGCACTCTTCCATTTCCATAACTCACATCTCAGCCTCAACCTGTCCCCTCGCACTAAAGGAGACCATAAATCCCCACACATTTTGGATATAGCAGTTGAAGGGCATTATTTATTATTATGATATCTCGAATTAGAATGTGTGCCAGACGCAATAAAGCAAAAGCAATTCATCTTGTAACTGGATAAAGTTCTTCTGAATACAACATCTCGAATTTTCATAGGAAAAGGCAAAAAAAAAAAATGCTCATGAACAGGTATAGGGCTTAGTTTTTAAAGAAGAACTTAAGTTAAAATCCAAAGGACCCAATTTATTAGAATGATTTATAGGTATTCTTAAAAGGGTGTAAGGACAAAACAAAAAAGGACAGAAATAGGGAACATGGAAGGGAAAGTTGCGATCTAGTGTAGTGCGTTAATATAAATGACAGATCGTATGATGATATAAAACTGGTCTCCTGGGCTTGTTGTGCTATCATATGGTACGACTCATATGTGCGCTTGTGGATGTGGAGGACTTTCTGAGAAAGTGTGTTAGCTCACACACAAAACGTGTTGCAACTTTGTTTCTAAATAAATGAGGATACTAAAGTAACTTCTAGGATCCCCACATTTGTTCCCTCCTGGCGCTGAGTTCCGTCAACTGCGAACTAAAACTGAGGCATTATATTGGACATATAGGTATTCAAATCAATGGTAAGGGTGTAGCCACAGGGGGCGCTGAGGTAGCAGTTGCACCAAGGCTATTGTGCTTTAGGGAGCCCTTAAAGGGGTTGTATCATTTCATTAAATGGTCTTCAGAATAAGGGGACAGTGAAAACAAGCAACTTTGCAATTAGATGTCATTAGCAAAGCTGTTTTGTATTCACAGTTTTCCTTATCTTCTGTTTCTGTTTACACTGATATCCGTTGCTGGTTGGGTCCCTCCTCCTTGCATTTCACTAGCTGAGAGCTCATTTACATTCTGTTCGGCCCCTGGTCGCATTACTCAGTGAGCTTGCATTCCTGCCTTTCACTCAAAGTAAGGGACCGGCACATTTTCACTCTGCACAGCCAGAAGAAACAGAATAACACTGCAGGGCTTGTACAATCAGGAAACAGCACAATTGTGTGTCGATCCCTGCCTCTCTGACTCAGAGTTAGGGACCGTAGCAATTTCTCTCTGCACACCTAGCAGAAACACACTGCAGCAGATTCTACAATCAGAAAACAGCACAGTTTTGTCTCGGTGCCTAACTATCCTGCATAGAAGGGAGATCTGTGCCGTTCATAGAAAGCTGTATTCAACTATAACAACTTTCCAGCTGTGAGAGGAGAAGATATCAGTGCTCAGTCGAGATTGAATGCAGCCTGTGGTATGTATACAGCTCTTACAGAATAAGACTGATAGGGAGGGACACAGTGACATTTGGACTCAGAGGGGGGGGGGGTCTCGGGAGCCAGCATGAACAGTGAAGAGGAATGATGTCACCCAGCTGGGAGGGGAAGAAACGCCCCTGCATTTCTAGAGTTGAGAAGCTGAGAGCAGTATGAATCAGCCAAACTAAAGAAGCGATACATCCCCTTTAAAGCTCCTCTGACATATGACGACACAGGTATTCTAAATAACACGTAATAGGTGGTGGCCCCTTTTACAGATTTTGCATTGGGGCCCCCACCTACTATGCTTCAAGTTAGACCTCGAATAGGTCTATCTGAGCAAGAGCCACTGCTTCTTATTGACCCTCAGCTCTGGCTCCTAGAGAGGGATGCCTCACAAATGACCCCATCTATGACATCCATACGCTCTAATAAGGTAAATAAAATGTAGACAACTAATTTAAAAAATATGAAAGATGATGTCTTATTAGAAGTGAATATAGCCCTTCCACCGAGACTAATAAGGGAATATCACTATGTTTTCTTATCTTGGCCTCCAATAATGATATCATTAACTAATCCACACTATTATAATAATAATGAGATGACTCTGCCCACCTGTCCAAGTCTATACAGCAAAGCTGACAACTAAGCTACAGGTAACAAAGGGTCAGCCTATTATGTCCATTTTTGTGAAAAGTTTGAGAACTGCAGAATTTGGAAAAGGATAATAACTAATACATTAAAGTGATATAAAAAGAAATGTTATTTGTATTAAAAAACTGATAAAAATTACGTCATTTTTGGAAAATATATTCCTCTAATTTTCCATTCAAATCTCGTTTTGATGGCCCATTCATACCACAAAATGTATCCTGTAGATAGGAAAGGATCCAGCATGTGATGATTGAATATGTAAAATCCGACGGAGGAACAAAGTGTACTTCTGTTAAAACTTCATATTTTTAATGAAACACTTTAAAAACATGACAAAAAATTTCTTGGTATAATACAGAAGTATTAAGCACAAACCACCCTATACAGGAATACGCACATGGTCATATGGATTGAAAAAGTTTGACGCTTTTCGGTAGGTGTACCTTAGTCTTGGTCTAATTACACACACTTGTTATATCGTTTATATAGAAAGTCGGAAGTTACGTCAGATTCTTACTGAAGACCTTATTGACCCTGTGTGTCTTGACATAATCACATTATATAAAAATCTCTTTTGTTTAACTTTATAATTGTATCCTACTATGACCATAATAGATGTAAATGTATTGGTGGCTATCTTGGCAGGGCCATAGACTTTTATAGGGCCAACATAGTCCTAATTGAACTATGTTTGCACAATTTAGCAAACGTATACTACTTCTGCTTCAGACAGAAAAGCGTGGTCTATGGCAACGCCATAAATATTTATGGTATCCCGACGGATGCCATGAATGGGCTGCCAAATTGGGATGTAAATGAGCCCTAAAAGCTATTACATTTCAGTAATAACATGTTAATTACTATCACTTTGTAACAATTCCAACCCAGGTGGCTGGAAACATATGGGTTGGGCGGATCCTCTGGGCCCCCCACGGCACAGATGGTAGATGCAGGCGGTGGGTAGCAGAAGTGCAGGTCTGGGTTGACAGTATAGGAATGGAGACAGGGCACCGCAGGTGTAGCCGTTAAACGTATACACAGTCCAGGTGTAGCTGGTGAACGAATGCACAGACCAAGTAGGTAGCAGACTACTGTATGATGCCATGTAACAGCAGGTATAGGCAGGCTGGTGCAGCAGCAGATGTCCAGCAGGAACTGATAAACGTGTAGGTAACATACAAGAGAACAGCAGCAATGCAGCAGCCAAGGGGTCAAGCTCTTGTGCTGGATAAGACAACAACGAACTGACCATGAGCTGAGGGAGGAAGTTCCTTTAGGAAACAGAGGTTCTTAAGGACCTGTCACTGGGCAGGGCCAAGGTACTCTGACTCTTTAAATGTGGGGCAGTGCCGCGCGTGTGCCCCTAGAGGGAGCTCGTGTGCACACAGGACACCAGGGAGCTGAAGGAAGCAGAGATGGTGATTCAGAGCTGCCAGCAGGAATGGCTACAGGAGTGGCAGGAGCCAGGACAGGTGCGTGCAAGGAGCCAGGGACACCAGGGGATGTCGCATCAGCAACCGGGACACAGGAGACGCGGGCACACTGTCGGTCCATAGCAGGGGCCACAGCGTGAACCGTGACACACTTTTTTCCCCCGATCTGTCCCTTTAACTCCTTAACGACCGCGCACAGTCTTTTGACGGCGGCCGGTGTGGGTCGTTCGTCTGCAGCGACGTCTTTTGCCGTCACTGCAGATATCGGCGTTTGCGGCGCCTGGCGCCGCAGCTGCACTGTGATTGGGGCTCTGTAGTACCATCCCAGAGCATGTCCTGCGAGCATCGGGGAGCAGGGGAAACCTCGGCATCCCGGTGCTTTAACCCTTTGATTGCGGCGGTGCGTTACCGCAGAGCAATCAAAGGGTTTCCCCTGCTCTGTCGGGTGATCGGAACGCCGGTGACCTGACAGAGCCCGGGGAACGGCTACACATCAGCCCTGGGGACCTAGAGTGGCCCTAGAGCTGTCTGTGTACTAAGCCAATGACTATGACGCACTGTGTGCTGTCCAGATCACTGCCTGTGTCAACTTACACAGATTAGAATGTATTAGCATATATGAATATGCTAATACATTACTAAGTGTAAAAAAAAAATTTAAAAAATGTAAAACAGTTCTCCCTTCATTGGAGTAAAAAAAAAGTTAAAAAAACCAGAAAAAGTGTAAGAAAAAAGAATAAAATAAATAAATAAAATAAAAAAAATATTTAGTAAAAAATAATTGTGCATAAATTACACACACAAAAAAACCTACTCATATTAGGTATCCACACGACCATAATAACCTTTAGAACTAATCTAATAAGTTATTAAGTGTGAAATGTGAATGGTGTAAAAATTAAAAAAATAAATAAATAAATACTGCAATTATTTATAAACTATTCCCCCATAAAGTACAACTTGTCTCGAATAAAACGAAGCCTCATCCAACTGTGTCATTGAAAAAATAAAGTTACAACTGTTGAAACACAAGGAGGCAAAATCTAAAAAAATGTTCTGGTCATTAACTACTTTTCAGGCGTGCAGCTTAAGGGGTTAAATAATAAATATCCTAAATCTCGATAAATCTGTGTTTTTTCTTCTGCATTAGTGATGCTGTCTCCATCCAGACCATTATCATTTTGGCTTCCCTATGTGTAAACCTCATTTCAGTATCATTCTGTTCGTTGTGCTTTGAGTAGATATTTTATATAAGCAACTGCACATAAGACTGAAATTCAGTAAATTGTTAGACCAGGGGTTTAGTTTAAAGGACCACAATCTGGGAAATGTCACGACAGCCAACAAGCCAGCATCTCCTACACAGAGGCAATGATTACCACTTTACAGCTGCTCTTATGATCACGCTAAGGCTTCTTGATTGGTGAGATATATGTGCATAATCTGCTATTGCTGGGCCGGAGTGAGGAATGGGAATGAGCAGCTGACGCGTTTCACATAAATGATAAATGTGGTAGCCTGGCACCCAGCACTCTACTTGATTGTGTAATCTCCTGATTGATTCGCTTTATTCTAGGATACTGGCTGCCAAGTGACAGGTGATTTCCACTCCATACAACTGAGCTTACACTTTAATAGGAAGATCTAAAAATTCTGTTCCTTCCAGCTGCAGAAAACTTCAAAAATTTCATCTGCCGCCTTCCCTCATCTGTATATGTCAACTGCAGTAGAGGGTACAAAGTGTTGTCAACCATCCATTAATGGTGACTGACATAAATATACAGTCCTCTGGGTTTCGACTGTCTTAGTGGCAGAGCCAATGGGAGCTAAAAATCCAAAGGATCGATTGATGTAAAGGTAGCAGCATCTGTATTGCTACTTTCCCGACTCATCAACGTGTGAACTGACCACACTGAGCAGAGAAATAGATTGTGTTTTTGTATTGTGATTAATTTACTATAACCTTTATTACATATATATTACTTTCTGCTATTTGCTTCTTCATTGACTAATGCAAACATTACAATGAAAATGTAAAAACAAAAATAGATGTTTTATGCCGCCGCACTGCACAGGGAAACTGAGGAAGCCAAAATAAGATTTAAAGGGGTTCTCTATTTTGGACAGTTTTTTCTGTTAGAAAAGTCCCTTAAAAATAAAATGATCAAAAAGTATTACTGTCCCATTGCCTATAATCCAGGGGTATCAAAAACATGGCCCACAGGTATCATGAAGCCTCTGAAGCTGTCAACTATATCCTATAAGGCACTAATGCTCCAGCGGCATGTTGGGGATGAAGAAGGAGCACACCAGTCCTGGTCCTTTAACCTATTAGGTGCTGCGGTCAAAAGTGACCATCAAATGTAGGTGATTAGATAGAGATGGCTCCATGTGTTCTCCGCACCCTGCTCTGCGATCATTTCCAGCCAATGGTCGTCATGACTGTCTCCAAAGTATGCCTGGCAGGCCCTGCCTAGAATTAGGGCTTGACAGGCGGGCTGACAGTTCTCATAATTTACTGCACTAGAGTCAAGGACTGCAATAAATCATAAGCAAGCAAGCAGTCGCTCCATCCAGACCCATATTGGACAAGTAAAAAAAAAACGTAAATGTTAGGGACCCCAGTATCTACATGGACAGACAGGGACAGACAGACAGTGTCATCCATAGCTGTCTGTGCCTACTTCCCAACCCAACCAGTTTCTAGATGGACAGACAAGGACAGACAGACAGTATGACCAAAAGCTTCTGTGCCTACTTCCCAACCAGTATCTAGATGGACAGACAGGGACAGACAGACAGTGTGACCCATAGCTGTCCGTGCCTCTTTCCCAACCCAACCAGTATCTAGATGGACAGACAGGGACAGACAGACAGTGTGACCCACAGCTGTTCATGCCTACTTCCCAGCCCAAAGAGTATCTAGATAGACAGACAGGAACAGACAGACAGTGTGACCCAAAGCTGTCCGTGCCTACTTCCTAACCAAACCAGTATCTATGCAGGACAGGTACAGACAGACAGTGTGACCAAAAGCTGTCCGTGCCTTCTTCCTTTCCAAACCAGTATCTAGATGGACAGACAGGGACAGACAGACAGTGTGACCCAAAGCTGTCCGTGCCTCCTTCCCAACCCAACCAGTATCTAGATGGACAGACAGGGACAGACAGACAACGTGACCCAAAGCTGTCCATGCCTACTTCCCAACCCAACCATAAGTAGTCATCAACAACTGCACGGCAGTCCCTACCCTGAGTACATGCAAACACAAAACAGGTAAAACACAATAACAGGATAGTCGGCAGGAAAGGGTCAAAACCAGGACGTGCAAAACAGTATCAAACGACAGGCAGAAATGTAAGTTAAAAGGCAGACAAAAGGTCAGAAATCCAGTTAAACCACAATAGCATACAACGCACACCAGCTCAAGCCAAAGACTATCACAGGCAAAGTGCCAGAGACCAAACGATCTATAAGTAGGATGTCCCAGTCCAGAGTGTGATTAGACCAATCTCCTGACATCCAGCCACACAAAATACGAACTGAGTGGCAAAGGCAGCTGTTGATCACACTATTTCCACGCCAGTTGCTAGCAGAAACTACTCTGGAATTCCCTGTGAGGAGTGCAAAACAAGAGGATCAAGAGTGAAGAATGCACAATCGTTGAGACTCCGCTCCCTGGTTTAGCCCTAAGTGTGTCCAAATCTTCAGCTGGCTATGTTTAAAGCATACATATTATTCTTATATCTGTATTTGTTCATAATGTATTACATTCAGATATAAAGATGCTTGAAAGACTGTGAGCCCTTCAGAATATTTTACATTTCTACCTAAATCTGACGTAAAACTACTATTAAAGCTGCAATGAGGAACACCGGAAGTCTTATGGTTCGTTTTGACAAATAAGACCCAATGTTCCGAAAATCCATGTTTTCTAATCTAATACAACCACTTTTGATACAGTCAAACCCTCAAAGAGTTGAGTGCGTTTTCAAGACGGAAAAATGATTCCAATTGTTTCCTGTAAATCTCGAGGAACAGCTTCCCTTCAGCTTTCTTTTCATTGAAAATAATGCATCTCCATTGTGTCTCTACGTCACAAAGCTGCAAAGCGTCGCTGTGTGACATATTTTCAATTAGTGACGCTACGTATTTTGATTTACGCACTCTCGACTTGTAGTAAAGGAGACGTCATAATATGCGTTGAAAAGTTAATAACAAGTAAACAAAAAATGAACATGAAAAAGTGGTCTGAAAAACCTTTGGCAACCAAAATAAGTTTAATTTCATGAACCCTTCTAGCATCCTGTGGGTCAAATTAATTATCTTACTTGTTGCTCGTTTAAAGATCATGTTGCCTTTCATTGGATTCTTCCTGATTAGTGCCACTTAAAACATAATGGTCATCTTATATGCTCAAAACATTATCAGAGGGATGCTGAGGCAGATGAGTTAGAAGGCTAAATATCCCTTTTTGCTTTCTAAAGACCCAGTGGGTCAAAAGCAAATTGAGGATTTTTTACTCCAACAGAGGGCGTTGAGTTTCTGAACCCCTTTCCCCATAATGCCTTGTGTAGCAGATTTTCATGGAGTGAAAAAAGGCAATTTAAAATTTCTCCAAAACCCCCTTAAAAGGGTGCTCTACCTAAGGAGGATTTTCCTTTTGTCTAACTTTACACTGTCTAAGAGTTGGACAGTATTGATAAATTCACCCCAATATCGTCTTTATCTTGATTTGACCCCCAGTGACCAGTTGTAATTCATAGAAATCCCAGCAGCAAGTTTTTAATTCTTCTGCAGCAACTCCAAAGGGGAAATGAAGCATTCAAATGTGTCCCTTGAAATCAATGTGAAGTCCATGTATTGTAGACATGTGCTATGTCCATTAGAAAAAACTCTTTCTGTCAATTGAGGGTATAACCGGTGCCAATAATACCCTGAAATTCCAATAAAAACCCCATACGCCTTAATAGTATATTGCAAATGTGGTTTTAAGATTAAAAGCCTTGAAAGGGTTGTCTCGCTTCAATGATTTGGTTTTACTTAAAAGATCTTTAAAAAACTATAAAGCTTTGAAATATATGTTCGTTACAAATATGTTCCGATCATGTTTTTAATCTATCACCCTTTGTTCAATAAGAGTATCAGCGTTTTCAAAACAAATTTCTAATAGCAAGCAGACACTGAGGATACACTTACTTACTGTCTTTTTCAGGTCTCCAATGTCTCATCCCCTTTGATGTGACAGGTATATGAAGTACAAACCTCAGATTACAGACTGCTTTGTAGTGGAGGTCATAAAGGCGTGAGGGAAAAAGGGAACTCTGGGCTTCCTATGTCAACGCATCAGGGGTTTAATTTCTGACCTGCTTGCATCCTGTGTCTTAAATTTACACTGTTGTCGAACAGAAGTTGCCCTTTTTGGGGTTACTTAACATGATTATGTGGCACTTAAACATAATTAATACAAAAATTAAAAGATCTGGGAGTGCTTGTAACAGTTATGCTTTTGCTGTTCAAAAGGGGTCAAAAATTGAGGATTTCCCTTCAGGGGCGCTTGGTATTCTGAACTCCTTTCATAATGGCTTTGTTTGTTGTTGCTCGGGAGTGGAAAAGAATTTGAAGCTAACAATGTGGGCTATCCTAAAGAGCTTTCCTTTCTAGCTCACTTATACCTGTCTAGAGGGACATATTGATAAATTGGCAGCAATTCCCCTTGAACCCCCGTCCTTGCTATAGAAAGTTAGCAGCAGTACTGCCTGAGTCTCAAGGGGAGGGGGCGAAACAGGAGGAGAAGAGAAGTGCAGCAGTAGAAAACTCACGCCCATCAATTCCAAACTCCCTATTCAAGACAAGAGGCCTTAAAGGGTATTAATGAGACAAATTTCAACCTTTAAATGTGAGATAGAATCTTTTTCTGTTCTGCTTTCTTTAAGATAATTCCCATGAGGAACAGATTTTATAATTCATGCAAACAAATGTGTGAGACGTACTGTAAAAAGACAGTGTGCTAACATAACAGTACTGCAAATGAAATCTTATATTTGAGCATAAATAGCAGCATAATTATTTTTTGACCATATCTTATATTTGCTCTGTTTTTTTTTTACCAGTTTTTAAACCAGATCTATTAAATTATATCCATTGTCAGGCTATACTGTAATTTCTGTACAGGCAGTCCCCGACTTACACCGTTCCGAATTACATCTGTCCCCTAGTTACAAACGGAGACTTATGTGGCATGCTGGCACTTGTGGTTCCATGTTTCACAGCAGATAGTAGCTGTGGAATGACAAGTTCCAGCATGCCACAACAGCACATGAGGTGAAAATGAGGTGAAATCTTCTTAACGAGCACAGGCAGCAAAACAAATGTAAAAAACATTCCCTGCACTATCCAAAACTAAAAAAGAACCTTTTATAATGGAGTTCCATTTAATAAATGTACCTGTTCCAACTTGCATACAAATTCAACTTAAGAACAAACCTACGGTCCCTATCCCGTTCATAACCCTAAGGGTATGTACACACGGCTTATTTTGGAGCGCATTTCGCCGCAGATTTTGCGGCGTACTGCGCTCAATACACGGGGAAATGCGCCCCATAATACAATAATCCATAGCTCTCATAGAGAACTATGTATTACGCCTAAGGCCATGTTCACACGGCTTATTCTGGGACGTAATTCAGTCCGTAATAACGCGCCGAAGTGCGCCAATTACGGGCTGAATCCGTCCCAGTAACTACGGTAATGCACAGTTCTCATAGAGAACTATGCATTACGTCTCCTCTACCTGCTCGGCGAATACGCCGAGGGGGGAGATAATTGACAGGTCACTTTCTAGCGGCGTATACGTGCCGCTAGCAATGACTGTCTATGGGCCGGCGAAGTGCCGGCCCCCCGCTCCCGCCCCGCCCCCGGCCACACGGCGTAATTGTGGGGCGGAATTACGCCCCGCAGTTAAGCCGTGTGAACATAGCCTAAGGGTTCGTCCACTCGACAAAGATCAAAATACTGTCTGGATTCTGAGTGGCAGTAACGCATAATCTGACTAGCATTTGAACAGTATTTTACACAAAAAAAACAGAGCATTTTTAACTCTGTATTCCTGGCGTGGATTTTGATGTGGTATTCAGATTTGGTTTTTCAATCCTTTTTGCATCATAAAGCACTATTGAGTTTCACAGATTCACGCCAAAATCTGTGCCAAAGAGTCACCAAAGCTTTTTGGATGATTTTTTTATTCCATCCGATTGACTTTAATAGTACATTTTCCAAAGTTTTCAAAGTTAAATAAGGTGGAAGCATGAGCATGTTCTAGTTTTTTTTTAAAAAAACAGACCTCAGAAAATCCGAATTGTGTGGGCTACAATGCGGATGTTCAATTGAGGTCTGTAAGGAGGGATTAAAAGTCAGGTTTTGACAGTTTTTAAAATCTAAATCTAAATCTTCATGGAAATGTACAAACACAGGAGTGTAGCTACAGATTGTGCAGAGGTAGCAGTCACTACCGGGCCCTGCAGCCTGAAGAGGTCCAAAAGCTCTTCTGCGACATAAGATGACACCAGTATGACGGAGGTAGGGGAGCCAGGAGGAGAGACGGATGGAGTGCTGAGCCAGGAGGACAGAGGGAGAGAGGGGAGAGACGGAGGGAGGGGTGAGCCAGTAGAGTGACGGAGGTAGGGGAGAGCCGGGAGGAGTGACGGAAGGATTGGAGACGCTGGAGGAAAAAAAAAAAGATGACACCAGTATTGTAAATGACACATGGTAGTTGGGGGGCCCCTATTTCACTTTTTGCACCAGGGCCCAGGAGCTTCAACTTATGCCTCTGATCAAAATTTGAAGGAATATACCCTACTGACAAGTTAAATGGTAACGCCCAGTTATCAGTTTATTATTTTATGTCCAAGAGGAGTAACAGCGGGCGTGGACTGGCCCACAGGGGAAACTCCTGGTGGGACCGTGAGTATGGTAGACCTGGAGCTTCTTTTAAACTGCATATCCATCCTTGGGAGAGGCAGAAATCAAGAGACAAAAAGCAAGATACAGAGTATAACAGTCATGTAGAGTAGCTGTAGGGTGAACCCCAGAATCAACTCCATTGGTGCACCTCAAGAATCAACTCCAATGGTGGGTGCAAGAATCTACTCTACATGGCCCAATACCACTCCACTGGATGGGATTCCAGAACCAACTCCACTAATGGAAAACAGGAATCACCTCCACTGGTGGGTCCCAAGAATCAACTCTACTGGTAGACCCAAGAATCAACTCCACTGGTGGGTCCCAAAACCAACTCCACTGGTGGTCCCAATAATCAACTCCACAGGTGGGCCCCAGGAATCAACTCCACTGGTGGATCCAAGAATCAACTCTACTGATGGGCTCCAGAACCAACTCCACTGGTGGGTCCCAAGAATCAACTCCACTGGTGGGTCCCAAGAATCAACTCCACTGGTGGGCCCAGGAATCAATTCCACTGATGGGCTCCAGAACCAACTCCACTGGTGAACCCCAAGAATCAACTCCACTGTTGGACCCAAAGAATCAACTCCCTTGGTGAGACCAAAGAATAAATTCCACTGGTGGGACCAAATAATAAATTCCACTGGTGGGACCAAACAATAAACTCCACAGGTGGAACCCAAGAATCAACTCTACTGGTCAGCCCCAGCATGAAATTCCACTGGTGGGACCTAGGCACAGAGTGACAGAGTAAATACACAGAACAGAGCTCTAAGAAAAAATTTGCTGCAGCACCAAGGGGATCACATGAAAGCAAAAAAAAGATGAAATGGGTATTTTTTTATGCTAGGAACACTGTAAATGACTTAAATACAGCTATGAAATAAATCATTGAATAACCCCTTTAACTTTTTCCGTAACGTTTTGTTATTGAACTGACCTGTGTTCTCATCCAAATCAATTTACTCATAGTAAAAATGATTTCTAAGTTTTAATTAAAAAGTCATTTCGCCCAAAATACATATTTCCCTTATGACTTATGGCTCAGTTTATCCTTGGTTTACCTTGATCAAGCTTCAATAAGATCCTGCTCACATGCAAATTATAGCATTTAAAATTTTAAGAAGAGATTCCAGTCATCTTTGACATTAAGACCAATAGTGCAAAGTAAAGAAAATAAGAAAAATGCATTAAAAAACATAAATAACCTATTACGGGGACAGGCAATGAATGTGTGATTAATGGGCGTCCATGAATGGGGCTGAGTTGCAGCATAGTTCTAGATAAACCATGGGCTGGATTCTCACAGATTACACACAAATATCCATTAAAGTGATTTTCCAGCCAATAAAAGTTTTTCAATGTGGTCAAGGTGGGTAAACAAAATAAAAAAGTTATAGTTACCTACCTGTCTCCAGCCGAAACTCCCAGCGATCTGCTCCTTGAATTCTGGGTTCTCATCCCGACATACAACAGAGGCTTACGCGCCATTTATTTTTTTACCCTCCCTGCCCCATTGAAGAACATTATTTTTATTTACTGGACAACCCCTTTAACCTTCTATCCCTTTTACTTTGAATTTTAATACGCAGGTCTTGGACAATACTTAAGGGGGTGTTCTCATCATATTCTTTCGCAGAGCTTGCACTTCACAACCAGCTTCAGACTGCTGCTTTCTCTTCAAGATGTGGGCAGTTCTACAGCAGCGATTGGCCTATCACCTCTGCTATTCCTTACTGAGCCTGTTAGAGGGACATTGATAATGGAGGGGTCTAAACAGTAGAACAGAAGACTACAGAGCTCTAAAGGGTTAAAGAAACACTAACAAACTCTGGTGCTGCTGATAAGACACAGCAGAAAGTGATGTCACCATCCCACCCAGGGCTCCAGAGGTAGATAAAGTGGTAAATAACCCAGGAAAGCTTGTGAACACAAGCAGAAGATACAACCTTCTATAGCTCTGAAGGTTAGCAAAATCAGAACAGCAATGTATTTGATAATAATCTCATTTACCTTTGCTTACAAATGTATTTGTTTTGTTTTTGTATTTGTTTAAAGCTAATCAATGAAATAGGAATACCCCTTTAAAGGATTTTTTTCACGTTTACATGAAGAAAGCCTAATTATTAAGTCCTTAACCCACCTGGATGTATGGGTGCGTCCTGGTGGCATTAAGGAACTGTGTAGCAGGATTCCACCGTGATCCCACTACACAGCTGCTAATTGCAGTCGTCCCACGATGTTTAAATCATTGATCGGGCTGCTGCAGACTCCGGATCGGTTAACATGTCAGCTGGAAGCCTTATGAAGGCTTCCATCGCTGCCATGTTATCTGTTTTACCACTTCATGCCCCAGACAGGAAGTGGGGTAACCGCTATCTTTGTACACCTTTAAGCATTGTGTATACTATGCATTAGGCTGTATAAATGATCAAGCCCCCTAGTGGTGAAGCACCCTAAGGGGACTCAAAGTTACAGTATAAAAAAAAAAGTTTTGAAGTGAAAAAAAATAATAAAATATTAAAAGTTCAAATCGCCCCCCTTTTGCCATTTTACAAATAAAAAAATAAAATAACAAAAAAGTTACACAAATTTGGTATCGCCGCGTCCGCGTCTGATCTGTTAAAATATAACTTTGTTCATCCCGTACGCTGAACACCGTAGAAGAAAAAAATTCCAACGAAAAAATTTCGTTTTTTGGGTCAATTCATGTCCCCTAAAAATTGGAATCAATTTAATCAAAAAAGTCGCATGTGTTCCAAACTGGTACCAATAAAAAGTACACTTCAGCCCACAAAAAATTCCGCCTCACTCAGGTCCATAAGTGTTACTACAAAAAAGTTATTAAGTTCAACAAATGGTAGGTTTTAGTCAGCTCACCTGGTCATTAATAGAGGAACACGCCCGGATTGATAGAAGACACCTCTCCAGCATAAGTCCAAAAAATACAAGTGAAAGATTCAGCATGAAACCGCTATTTTAAAATGGAAAACGTTCCAGAGCTTTATTTAGATACAGTTAAAAGGAATAAAGCATAATGTCAACAAAATCACATCAGAGTCGACGCGTCTCGGAGCTATGCTCCTTAATCATGGCAAAAAAGTTATTGGTTGCAGAAAATGGCGCGGCCGCGTAGATTTCAAAAATAGAAAATGTTTGGAATTTTTTATGATACCAAAACATAAAGAAAACCCTACATATTTGGTATTTCCAGATGGGTATCAACCTGTAGAATACAGATAACACATCATTTTTACCAAAGATTGAACGCTGTAAAAGCAAAACACCTGCAAAAATGGTACGTCTTTTTCACATTCCACCCAGTTGATGTTATTTGTATTCTGCAGGTCGGTATGATTCCGGTGATACCAAATATGTAGGGTTTTCGTTATATGTTAATACTTTTAAAGACATAAAAACATTCTCTAGTTTTTAAATTTGAGCTTCAGCGCCCTCTTCTGCAGCCAATAACCTTTTTTGTTTTTCCACCTATGGACCTGAGTGAGGATTCATTTTTTTTCCAGGTTGAAGTTCAGTTTTTATTGCTACCATTTTGGAACACATTTGACTTTTTGATCAAACTTTATTACTTTTTGGTCATTACGAAATGATCCAAAAAAATTTAAATTTTGGCGCTAGGAATTTTTTTTCTCCGACGATGTTTACCGTACGGGATAAATTATGCTATATTTCAATAGATCTGACGATACTCATTATGTGAACATTTTTTAATTTTTCTATTTGAAAAATGGCAAAAGGGGGTAATTTTAGCTTTTAATATTATTTATTATTTTTTATATTTTGAAACCTTAAATGGGTTGTATCATTTCATTGAATGGTCTTCAGAATAAGTAACTTTGCAATTAGATGTCATTAGCAAAGCTGTCTTGTTATCACAGTCTGCCTTATCTGCTGTTTCTGTTTACACTGATATCCAGTGCTGGTTGGATCCCTCCTCTTTGCATTTCACTAGCTGAGAGCTCATTTACATTCTGTTCAGTCCCTGGTCGACTGTATTCATGGAGCTTGCATTCCTGCCTCTCACTCAAAGTAAGGGACCGGCACATTTTCGCTCTGCACAGCCAGAAGAAACAGAATAACACTGCAGGGCTTCTATAATCAGAAAACAGCACAATTGTGCGACTGTGCCTAAACATAGAAGGAGCTTTAGAGGACGAGAGCATTTCACTCTGCACAGCTCTGGAGGAGTTTATACAAGACTGGATTCAATTGTAACATGAATGCAAGCCTGTGGTATGTAAACAGCTCTTACATACTCTGCACAGGGAGGGACACAGTGACATGTGGAGGGGAGGGAACACATGGAGCCAGCATGAACAGTGAAGGGGGCATGATGTCATTCCTTCGGTTAAGAAACACCAAGCTGGGAGGGGAAGAAACGCCCCTGAATTTCTGTAACTGAGATGCTGTGAGAGCACTGATATAGGCTAACCGACAAAGCGATACATCCCCTTTAATTTTTTTTTATCATACTTATGCATTTTGGGCCACATTTATGAACCTGTTTAGGTCTAAAATTCACTTTTTTGCCCATAGGTTACATAGAGTGACATAGACCTAAACAGTTTCATACATGTGTCCACTAGGGGGCGCAATTGTTTGTACTACATCCTTCTACATTATATAGATAATGCAGAAGAGTGTACAAAGATGGCGCTCATATGACTTGCTGCCTAGGGCAGGAAGTCATAGGAGCAGTAAAATGAAAGCTTTCATTAGGCTTCTGGTAGCTATACCGTTTCTCCAAAAATAGGCCCTACCCCAATAGTAAACCCTAGGCTGATTTTTCAGGGTTTTTGGAGTAGGCTTGAAAACCCTACTCCAAAAATAAGCTCTAGTTACAGCCATGAAAGCTGAGTAGCCGCATGCCACTTGAGCTCCTGATCATGTTGTACATGAAGAAAGAAAATTCGTGATGGAATTCAGGGTTTCCAGATGGTATGATTACTGGTATATTTGAATACATTTTGATTTTTTTTCGTTCAAGAATAAATGTGTGATTGTTGTTCATGGAAAAAAAAATAACCCCTACCCTGATAATAAGCCCTAGCTGGTTTTTGGGAGAAAAAAAATAAGACCTGTCTTATTTTTGGAGACACACGATAGCAACTGCTCGGCATACCACAACCTTGTCATGGGGGGACCATTGCGGGGAGGAACGGAGTGCATGACCACGATCGCCGCGGTGTCTAAATGGTTCAACAGCAGAGATCAGAGCTGGCTCCGTTCTCTGCTGTTACCGTCGGGGGTCAGTTGTATCTAACAGCTGATACCTGCCGCATACAGGGAGTGAGCCTGTTCCATACTCCCTTAGCGCTGCCATGACATACCAAAACATCATGGTGGGCTAAGGGGTTAAGGGGTTCCAACAGTTCCATCATTCTCAAGATTTTAATGGGTCCTAGAAGACGGACCTCCACTGATCATAAAGCATATTTGCCAACCTGGTTCTGGGAGATTTTAACCTGACCCTGAGAAGAGCCCCAACCTGCCCAAGAAAGCCCCTGAAAAGCCCAGGAAAAACTATTTTGAGTAAACCCCTCTTTTGCATCCCAATTTGTGGGTGTCTCCCAGAAGAAACGAGAGGGTTGGCAAGTAACTCATAAAGTAATGGCATAGCTTAGTATTACTTCATCATGTTATGAGATGGGAATACTTATTTAACTATCATGTACAGAATAATGACCCAGTTGTCACTTCCTATGGATACTCAAAGAGGTTTTTTTGTCCATGAAAATTAAAGCAGGTTATTCACTTTTTGCAATCCCTTTTATTACAAAGGTTCCCTGAAAATACTATGATCACATATTGTCCTGCTACCTGGACCCCCAGTGACCAGCTGTACTTTTTAGAAATCCCAGCAACAAGTGTTGGATTCTTCTGCAGCGCCTCCACAGGGGGAGTGAGGCATTACACAGTTCCCATTGCAATCAATGTGCTGTCTTGTAATACAAAGATGTGTTGGGTCCTACAAAAAGGGAGCCACTCTACAAATTGAGGGTATAATTGGTGATGGTCCTGAAGGGTATTTCAATCTAAGGTTTCCAAACCTCTTAAATTCAGAATCAGGTCCGAGCATTTTTTATTCTTTTACTTTACATTAATTCTAATTCCCATGACCAACAGATTTTATTACTCATATAAACAAATGTATCAGACGTACAGCAAAAAGACAGTGTGCTAACATTGCATTACTGTAAACAGAATCTGATAATTAGCTATAATTAGCAGCTTGATTATTTGGAAATGTTGTTGTATTTCTGCTGATATTGTACATACATTGAGTTACTATAGTATTTAACCCCTTCCTGGTCATAATAATATTGCTCTTAGTTTTTTTCCTCCTCGCCTTACAAGAGCTATAACTTTTTTTCCCATCTGAGGGTTTTTATTTTGCGAGACAAGATGAACTTTGTAATGTGTCTTCACGATTGCCCCGGGGGCCGGGACCCCCCCTGCATTGGCTTGGTCCCCAAAGCCACGGCCTGCGAAAAAAACTGCGGCTTCCCCCATGAAAATTTTCCCCCTTTAATTTGTAAAATCTGTCTGCAAATTGGTATGCTTAATTGTTTTCCTGCCCAACGCCCGTGGCCAGGAATCTTCCAGCACTTTTGGGGGGGTTTAAAATTGTTCTTTTGGTGGATGACCTTTTCCCTTCCCCCCTATCACTTCTGTTCTTTTTTTTTCTCCTTTTGGCCATTTATAGTTTCAGCTTCCTGTCTTCTTTAAACTGTTACGGTTTTTTTCTCCCTATAGCTGGGCCGGGGGTTTCTTTTGTTTCTCTGTGCCCCTTTGACTTTGTTTGGGCCCCGGGTTTTTTCTCTTGTCTTGTTTTTTTTACGCCCCGGGCCCAATTTTTTGGGTGATTTGGCCCTGCCCGATTTTTCTTCTTTTTTCCCCTTGTTTTTTTGTCTAGTCTGGTGTTACTTGGTCAGAGCAAAATTCAGTTTTTGGGTTTGGGGGACCCCCTTTAGTAAGGAGTGGGTTTACCCCAAAAGGTGGGGACAGGGTTTTGGGGCCCAAAGCTTTCGGGGCCCCCTCATCTTTCTGTTTTCCCCTTTGTGCGTCCCGGCAGCCCCAAAAACAATGTAAATTAAAACCTCCATGGGAATTTTTCTGGGAAAAACGGGAAAAAAAAATTTTCTAAGGGGGAGGAAATGTAAAAAAAAACTTACTTGCGCCATGTTTTTTGGGGGGTTATTTTTTTACAGGGTTCACTTTTCCCGCATAAATAATGTTTTTTCTGTATTCTCCCGATATTTAAGATTCGGGCCCAAATCCCAAAATTTTGCGGGGTTTTATTGTTATGTTTCACTCCCAAAAAAAAATTTTAAAATTTTTTTTTTTAAAAAAAATTTCCCTGAAAGCGCCATTTTCGCGATAAATCCTTTTTTTTACTTCCACCTAGGGGCCCAATGAGTGGGGGTGTTTTTTTTGGGTGGGTTGAATTTATAGTTTTTTTGTTTATCGATCTGGGATAAATGCCACTTTTTATCCCCTTTTTAAAAAATTTTTTGGGGGGGGGAAACCTAAAAAGCCCAAAAAAAGTGCGGGTTTTGGCGTTTGGATTTTTTTTCTTTTCTATTGGTGTTAAGCGTAGGGGTTTAAATTTTTTTTTTTAAAAATTTCAAATTTTTTATGGACGCGAAAATTAAAATTTATGGGGTTACTTTTTTATTTTTGGGGGGTTTTTTTTTTCATCTTTACCTTTAAACATTTTTTTTTACTTTAACTTTTAACTGACCAACAGGAGACACAATTGTCCTTACACCCTTCGCATTGTTTTTTGCTTTAAGGCTATGGTTTACACTGCATCGGACAATAAACGCCCCAAAAAAAAGGGGGCCCAAATTTCCCTTTTTTCGGATGCACGACCACGGTTTTTGTCACGTTTTGCGAAAAAAATTTGGGTTTCCCCTTTTTTTTTTTTTTACGTCGCCCTTTAAAAATTGGTATTGTATGGGAAGACGGAAAAAATTTTTACAGCATGTTATATAATCCCCCGGCGTCAGAAGTTTGATCGGAGGAAAAAATGGCTGTGGAGACTACAGCTCTTTCCTTTATTTTTGGGGCCCAAAAGAACGGTCATTTTTTCGGCGCTTTAAGTTTTTAAAAGTCCCTGAAATATGATCTTTTAAAAAAAAGCAAAAACCCTTGGGGGTTTTTAAAGTCTTTTAAAGAGGGCCCAAGAAGTGATAAAACATGGTGGTGATGGAAGCTATCACAAGGCTTCCAGCAACTAGATTAATTAATCGGCACCCTGCAATCTCACCACAGGGGTGCCCCTTCGGGGGGTAGAAATGGTGTTTTGGGCCTGTTTCTCATGTATTTAGTTGCTAAGCCCCCTATCCCCCAAATGTCTAGAGCAAAGGGATTTCAAAATGCGGCCCTTTAGCTGTTGGGGAAATACAAAACCCCCATTCCCACTGTTATAGATTATTTTAATTTCATGATGGGGGTTGTAGTTTCCCCAAAAGCTGGTTTGGGGTGCAAATTTTGGGGGATGCTGGTCTAGAGGGTTAAAAGCAGGGAAAGGGGGCCCCGCTCTCTTCCCTGCTGTCACCGGCGGATGTCAGCTGCTAAATTTCGTCTAATATGTGCGGAATTTAAAAAGGAAAACAATTTTTTTCCCGGGATAAAGACGAATCCTTTGTCCCCGTGTCGGTTTAAAGGGGGGTTTAAAAAGGGCTTTCTGTTTTCTAACCCTGTCTGTTTAGGAAATACTTGTATTCCCCAGAAATATCAATTCTGAAGAATCATTCTTCTGCATTATTCATTTTTCCCTGTAAAATTCCCCCTGGAAAATTTAACCCCCGGGAAAAAAAAAAATTACCATTTTCCTTTTTTGATGGGGCTGTTTTCCAAAATTTTCTTTTATCTATAAAAAAAGTATAAAAAAATATAAAAAAATGTTTAAAGGGCCCCTTTTTCATTTTTTTTTCATACATGTCCACAAAGAATGACAGAGTAACTGCACCATGCAAAAGTTGATTCAGTATTGTTATTTCATGTTCTGCTCATCTCTTTACATCAGCGTTTTAAGTCTTTTGAAAATAGTTTTGTTTTTTTGGGGCTTTGATTTCCCCTATAATTTAAGTCCCCTTTATTATTTTTGCTTCCTAAAAAACTGGGGCGACATGTATGAACCTTTAGCGCTGAGAGGGCCAGTTCCCAAAAAACACTTTTAAACCCGCGAAAAATGGCCAGAAAGTAGGAAAAACCCGTTCCTCTGCGATCATACATACAGGCGAATTTTTGAAAATTCCCCCTATGAAAAGTTGGGGCTTTCCCGCAATACCTTAAAATTTTGGCCCCGGCCCGTTTAAAAGTTTTTGCACCTAGGTTTGGCGGCAAACATTCATAAATGTGTCTAATTCTATCAATGTGGTGCAACGCCCCCAGAACGCCACAAATTTTCAGCGCATTACAAAGTGTCGGGGTCGGCGCTGGTTGCGCCTAAGTTTGGAGTGTAACTGTTCATACATCTACAGACCAGGGCTAGGACAGCTTTTTGGAGCAAAGTACCCCAGAAAACTGCTGCAGTCCCATTCATCATGGTTTTTTTATTATTATTTTTATTATTTAACCAAAAAGTTGCTAATGGACGTTAAAAAAAAGCTTTTTCTGTGGGTAAATGCAGTTTTAAAAAACAGTGTTTGATGATAGGAAGTTCAGTAACGCTATGTCTCCACATATAGGAAATGGCTCTGTGTTTAAACCCCAAAAGGGTCCCGGGGAAACCCAAAAGGGTTTGGGATTTTTCTTTGGGTAACTTTTAAAGCCCAAAAAATGTTTGGGCTGCCTCCCCCGGCTTTAATATGAGGGGGAAAAAAAGGGGGGTTGAGGCTGAAAAATGGGAGGGGGGAAAAAAAAAGAGCAGAAACAAAGGATCCTGGGGCTTGTAATTTTAAAAAGGTTTTAAGGGGGAATATTTTTTTTTAAATGTCTGCAGGGGAAGAAAAGGAAAAAACATGTAGCTCAATAAAAAGCACAAAAAGGCATTGAAAACATCACAGGATGATCAGTGAAGATCTAAGCAATTCATTTATAATTTTTATTTTGGCTTGCTGGAGAAACCCCTTTTTAAGTGTATGACTGTGCTGTGTAAATGTTACGGAGAGCAGGAACTCTTCTGTTATTTTGTTCTCACCTGTTTTAGGTAAGCAGGAGTTTCTATGTTATGTCTGTCTTCTGTTGTTTGTCCGTGCTTGAAGTGGTTGCATGGCAACTTTTTCTAAGGGGAAAAAAATTTTTCTTTTCAGTTGAATAGGGTGCAAACCTTTGGGGCTTCCCTTTAAATGTTTTCCCGCCCTTTTCTAAACTCTGTTGAAAATTTGGGGGTTTTGGGTTGCAGAATATACAGTAAAGGGCCCAAATCTTTTATAAGTCACAAAAATTGTTTTTTTGAAATTTTATTGTTAGTTCAGGGTTTTTGTCAGGTTCTGTATTTTGTTCTTTCTTTCCTAGGCTTCCCTTTTGCCAAGTTCTAGAGTTTTGGGGTTCCTTGAGACTATGGGTCCATCTATACCCCAAGCATTTCCAGTAGGAAATTCAAAGGGATTTCGGATTTAAAAACCATCAAAATCCGACTGTAAATCCATCCTCCGAGACCTCAATTGAAAAGGGCCAATTTTTTAGTTTCCCCATGACTTGGATTTTTAAAAGTTTGGATTTCAAAACTCAATTTTTTTCAAAAAAAAAACATGTTCAATCTTCTTCCATATTTCATGGGGGGGGGAAAAAGGGGGGAAAATGTACTTTAAAATCGTGGCTTGGGAGAAAAATTATTCCAAAAAACCTTTTTTGTGTGTTTTTTGCTACAGAATTTGGCGCGGATCCGAATCCCAAAACTCAATTATGGTCCTTGAGGCAAAAAAAAAATTTTTAAAAAAATTTTAATTTTTAAAACCCCTCCCAAAAACTGTGCCCGAAACAAAGGGAAAAAAAAAAAACGAGCTTTAAAAAAAACCCCAAGTTTTTCTGTAGAATACTGTTAAAAAGACCGCCCAAAAAACGTTGGGTTTTTTGGATTCAGAATTCCCAAAAAAAAACTTTGTCTTTGTAATGTGGCCCAGAGGGTTGCTGGGTCCTAGAGTTGCTGGTTTTATTAGGATCAGTTGTAGCTTAGGGACATTTTTGAGGTTATGGTTAGAGGTTCCATTTCTAGGGATAGTCGTAATACGAGGCTTAGTTTAGGGACATTAAAGGTCAGTTATCACTATTACTCTCTCTTTTTTTTTTCGGGGAAAACCCCCCCCTCCCTAAGAATCCCCCAAAAACCTTGTACCTGTTCTTATCCGATTCATTTGCTGAATCCTTTATGGGTGAGTCTTTCTTCTTCGATTCATATTGTTTGTTTATTTTCCCGTTTACTGCTGTTTTTCTTCCCCCGTTTGGTTTGTTGTTGATTGGAGCCCACCAGTGCAGTTAAGGTAACACTATAGTGAGCTTCAGCTTTTTGTTTTTGTTGGTTCTGTTGTCCAAAGTGGGCCTCCCATTTCTGTTTTTTTATTACATGCTATTACATTTTGTTACAGTGGCTTCATACACTTGCACAGCCTTCAGCAGATCCATGAATAGGAAATTGCTTCTTCACAATCCAAACCTTTTTATGTAATTTTTTTACAATGCTTTTGAATTTTTTTTTTTTATAAATGTAAATTCCATTAAGAGCTCCATCATATGAAATGAATTGTCTTTCAGGACGCCTGCCTACTGGAGTGCAAACTACTTTGTATCTTGTTTTATTAATTTAACTCATTCAATGCAAAGAGACAAAGATTAATATGATAATGGTTTTGTTCTTTACTGGTGTTTCCCTTTTTTCAAAAAATTTTTTATCAGATGTTTCTTTGAAGTGAAAGATTGAAGGTAAATTTCTACCTTAAAAACCCTGATAATATTTTTTTACTAGAATTTTTTTCATTTTGCTTAACTTGTTAGAGGGTGTCTATATTTTGTGTTGGACACCTAGAAGTGCGGGCAGGGCGCCAAACGAATAGTACGGGGCACTATGGGCGTAAAAAACAGGTGCACCACTGTATCTGCAATAATTAACCCTTTGTATGGCTTATCAATTGCAATTGAAGCCAGCAATCACCCCCTCTATTAGAAGGTATGTGGTGGTTGTCTTATCGTATTTTTCTTTGTGCGTTCCCCATGTTTTATTGTGGTTCTCTGTATCTGGTGTGAACAGGTATAAATTTTTAATGGCGTTTTTATCATCTAATTGCCCCCCTTTTGGGGGGGTATGGAGCATGCTCAGAAATTACCTGAACTTTTATTTTCCCCCAAGTAGCATTGGGGCCTGTGTTGCCTCCTATTGGGTTCAGTCTTTAGTTCAGCCATTGAGTAAGTGTGGCCTTGTTGTGTTTCTGTTTTAATTTGCTAGAGATCCATATATCCAATGACTGCTTGACAGCCAAAAATGTTGAGGATCTCAAATCCAAAAAGATGGTCATGAAGTAGCTGTCAAGAAGCACGTAAAGTCATTGAAATGTGACCCGTGCCAAATTTCTTTGTGAGTAGTGATTCTGATTAAAAAAAAAAAGATTTTTACTTTTCAGAATGAATATTTTAAACCCAGGAACTGGGCAAACCACAATTGTTAAAACATTTACAGGAGTATTCCCGTGATTATTTTTAAACATGTAGGTAAAGGTAACTAAAGGCTATTACAAAATATATTTCTGTTCTGATTTTGCTTCCCTTCAGAACTAGAGCAGAGGAGCGGCAATTTCTTATCTTCTGCTTGTGTACTCAAGCTCCCCTAGGTTGCTAACCACTTCTCTGTGCTTTAGGTCTCTGGCCAGGTTGGTGACATCACGCTCTGATGTTTTATCAGCAAAACAAAAAAACTTTTTGCTTCTTAAGGGCATGTCCCCCCGGAACGGTTTGGGCCTTTTTTTAGTTGGTTGGGTTTTTCAGCCGTCTGAAAAAACTGTCCCCAAATTGGCACAATGGGCTCCTATGGAAAAACCCCTTTTCAGCAGTCCCCCTGCACGGTTTTTTTCCCCCCTACGGGGTGCCCCAAAAACCATTCAACATGACATTCTTCGTCCTTTTTTCGGAGGAAATGGCAAGTGAATGGGAAGGCGGGGGGCTTTTCTCCGCTCATTGCAGAGAAAAGCCTCCCCCCCCCCCCCCCCCCACACACCCACGCGGCTGTGTGCACGGCACAAAAAACCGAACAAAAGACGGTCGGATAAACTAAGGTCTGTAGCCTTGTGAGTTCTGTTAAAACCCCTCCATTACCAATGTCCCTCTAACAGACCAAACTCCTCTGTTTTAATATCACATACTGTATATAGGGGTGGTATGGTTGGGGAAAGCGTTGGCCAATTTAAGTGTTGGGGACAACGTTTTGAAGGTAAGGGCATCTTAGGGGTTACTAACATAAACTGCTAAAATATTCCCATAGATTGGGCATATGGGCAAAAGGGAGACATCACTTTATGATTTTGTATACTTTAGTGAACTTTTAATAGGGTTGTCCATGATGTAAAAAAAACTGTCTGCAGCATCACATGGCTGATGAACGTGACATCATCGGCAGGGAGCACAGAGAGAAATGGTGGTGCTGTAGAAGGGAGCGGCCTTTAGAGGTGAGTTGATGTATTTTCCTATCTTTACAAGAAAATTATCCCCTTTTTGTTTTGTGTGGTGTTTTAAAAATATATATATATTATATATTATATTATACCTCCCCCCGGCCACTTTATTGGAAAAACCATGCTAGTAAGGGGTTGGCCCCCTTTTTCCCTTGACTGCCTCAATTTTGTGGCATAATTAACAAGGTGTTGCAACGATGCTAAATTGGTAAAGGGGCCCAAAGAGTGCCAAGAAAATATTCCCACCCATGACACCCCCAAACCACCAGCCAAAACGTTGATACAAGGCGGGTGGATCCTGCCAGGGTTTTTTTGATCCCAAATCTGACCCTACCATCCAATGTGCAGAGAAATCGAGACTAATCAGACAGGCAACTTTTTTTTTTAAAATTTTACTGTCCTTTTTCGATAGCTTGGCAAATTGGAGCCCCAGTTCCTGTTCTTAGCTAAAGGAGGGCACCCCGGTGTGGTCTTTTTGCTGCTTTTACCCATCTCCCTCAAAGTTCGCCGTACTGTGCGTTCAGAAGATGCTCTTCTCCCCTCCTTGGTTGTAAGGGGTGGCATTTATCACGTTCCCTTTTTACAGCCGAACCATTGCCCATTTCCCCTTTTTGACCTCTGGCATCAACAAGGCTTTTCCCGCCCAAGGACTGCCGCTCCGGGGTTTTTTTTTTTTTTTTCGGCCATTCTCTGTAAACCCTAGAGAGGGTTGGCTTTGAAAACCCCGGAGATCGAAATTTTTTCTGAAATACTCAGACCAGCCCTTCTGGCCCAACAACCATGCCAGTTAAAAGGCCTAAATCCCTTTCTTCCCCATATATGTTTGGGTTTTTTGAACTGCAGGAGATTGTTTTTTGACCATGTTCATGCTAAATGCATGATTGCCGCCCTGTGATTGGTATTAGAAATTAAGTGTTAAAGAAAAGGGGCCAAAAAAAAAAAAAAAAAAAAAATAATTTTAATTTTAATAAAAATTATTTATTTTATTTTTTTTATATAATTTTTTTTTTTTTTTAATTGGGTAGCTGTTTTTTTATTGTTTTTTTTAACATTTCGCAATGTACCTTACCACCTGGTTTGTCTTTTTGACTTACCTTCTGAGGATTGCTTAACAGTTCTCTTCCACGTCCATTGTGGGTATGAGAGGTGTGATTGTCATCAGCATGACCTGATAAGTGTGAAGAAAGCTGGAAACCTCTCTGTGCAGAATTTGAACCCATTATCCTTCCATGTATTGCTCTTGTCATTGCCTTATCTAGTCTACCTTTACTAGGCTGCCCGAGAAATTAAAAAGAATATTATGTCTTATACTATTTGAATCACTAATAAAGACAAGCGAAATTGATAACTGAGTTTGTTACCCAGCCACTCAGGAATGGAATTTTATCTGTTTTTATTTAAATAGAGAAGGCAAGTTTTTTACGTAAAATTTTTTTTTGCAGGGCGCCCCAATAAAGAAAAATACTACTAAAAATTCTTTAAAAAATAGTGTTGCAGAAAAAAAACCCCTTTTGATGAATTTTCCCTTTAAGGCCCCCCCAACCCGGTTTTTTTTTAACGAACAGACAACCCCTTTCATTGTAGTTTTTTTTTTTTGCTTCTATTACTGTTATCAGCTACATGTT
Source organism: Phyllomedusa bahiana (assembly GCA_025379985.1). Taxonomy (NCBI): domain Eukaryota; kingdom Metazoa; phylum Chordata; class Amphibia; order Anura; family Hylidae; genus Phyllomedusa; species Phyllomedusa bahiana. Next base: position 186,476 of record JAODAL010001337.1, on the reverse strand, counting down.
GGTTCATAAATTCAGTTCCTTTGAAAATGGCCTTCAAGGCTTCAGCTCTCTGTAGAGGTCAGGTGGTCTTACAATGCTTAACTTCCTCCTTAGCCAATTTTCAGCTTGTGACATTACTTACCAACTAATACCGTCAAGCCGTATCTGCAAGATCAGCACTTTATAAAAATACAGTAATAATCTCTTTCCCATGTTCCTGCTTTTTCCCAGATTGGGTCCCGATAATAAAGTCCCTTAACGGTGCTGCAAAGCCTTGACAGCATGACGTATTTGATAAATGCATCCTGTTATTTCTGTCTGTTATATCCAGGGGCAGTGCCTGTCTGCACACATTTAGCTTAATATTGTGTGTAGAGGGGGCTTAAAAGGGCTACTTGGAGAAGGAGACAAGTGCTAAAGAATTTCAATGAAACAAGGAGGCATAATGGATGACTAAGACGTATCCTTTTATCTATGACCCTGATTATTCCCGTCAATTTGCGTCCATTAAATTAACATGTTATTGTATGTCTCATTAACTTCAAGGCACAGCAGCTCGGCTTTTTAGGTAACCCTTACTATGCCAAGGGGGGAAAAAAAACTATGGTCTATGACCGTTATGGTATGTTCACACGCTGCAGAATTAGTACAGAAATTTTTGCAAATGAAAATCCATTCCATTCATCTAAATGCGGATATTTCTGCAGCATGTGCATGGTTACTGCAAACCCCACATAGAGGTATGAAATAGTAGTAAATTTAAAAAAAATAAAATCTGCCACGTGTGAATGTACCTCTATAATTTGATTTTTGGTAACATATAGTGGATATTATGAAAAACATTTTACAACAATTAGAAAAGACCCCTACGATCATAAAGTGATGGCATATTAGATATTGGATATGCGATCACTTTATGATTGGTTGGGGTCCGATTTCTGCGACCCCCACATATGCTGAGGTAGAAGAGACATCAGCACTATGGCCCCATCACTGCAGTAGGTCCTTTTCAATTAAAGACAGCTGTGGTGCAGTTCTCCTATGTAGCTGTGCAGGGATGGATTGTGAAAGAGCCGCAGCACTGATTTGGTGGGAGCTACAGAGGACGTGTATGGCTGGAGCGGGAAATTCATTTTCCTGTCGGGAGCCGACATCAAAATACTGGAGGAAAGTGTAGAAGAGGAAAAAGCTGGGAAACTGTGGGGAAGGAGTCAGTTCAGGGAAACGTTAGGAGAGGAACAAGAGGCAGTGAGGTTATCTAGTTCCTCCTTTAGTAAGAGACATCAGGTCAATTTTTCAGAATACCCTCCAATGCAGGTGGCCGGTGTATCATCAACATAAATCAGGCGATTACGTTGCTAAGCCACCTAGGGTACACAGTGCATGGAAAATTACCTCAACATTTTGGGAACAGATTTCTCGTTTAGGTTGAGGTATGCCAACATAGCAGAAGAGATTGGAAAAAAACACAAATCCAAGCTATGCCCTAGTGTGTTGATCCAGAGGAAGGCAAAAAGCCCAATGAGGCAGATACCAATTGTCCCAGACAAGACAACTCCAAATCTGGCAATCAGAATAATCCGTGTATCACCGCCCTATTTTAAGAATCTAGCCCTCATAATCTGTAATATTACATTCTTCAAGAAAAACATTTAGGTCCTTTCCAGGGGCATAGCTATAGGGGGTGCAGAGGTGGCAGTCGCTATCAGGCCCTGCAGCCTAAGGGGGCCAAAAGCCCTTCTGCCACATAAGAAGACACCAGTATTGTAAGTGGCACTTGGTAGCTGGGGGGCACATTTCCCTTTTTGCACTAGGGCCAAGCGGCTTCAAGTTACGCCCTGGTCCTTTCTAAACGTTTTCAATGAATCCACCATCACAATCTCTTTTGGTAGCGAGGTCTCACTGCTCTAACTGTAAAGAATCTGCCTCTATAAAAGTAAAAACTTATTTACTCCAGACGTAAAGGAATCCACCTTGTTATGATTACAGGTCCAGGTGTAAAAAGATCATGATATAGCTTGCAATGGAGATGGGGCTGCAGTTACACCTGGGTTTTTTAAGAGCTGCTGGAACCCAAAGCAATGAGCTTCAATCTGTGGAGGAAACCAGTTGCAAGTGTTTAGTTTTCCTGCGACACCACCAAATCCAAACTGAAGCATTACACAGTACATACTGAAGTCAGTGGACTACCCATGAAATTCAAGGATATGCCCTTTTCTCCAAAACATATGACACTTTTAAAGGAGTGTTCTCACCATGCTGTTTCACAGAGCCTCAGCCAGCTTCAGACTGCCACTTCCTGTTCAGGCTGTAGGTTGTTCTTTAGCAATAACTGACCTTTCAGATCTGTTATTCCTAGATGATCTTGTTAGAGCGACATTAGTGATGGAGGCAGAAGGGTACAGAGCTCTAACAGTTTAAAGTCTTTTAGTAAGTGACATAAACTCTGTTCTGGCAGGGAGTGACATCACCATACTGTCCAGGGCTCTAGAGCCTGTTAGTGCAGAGATAGGTGGTCAGTTTCCTAGAGAAGCTTGTGTACACAAGCAGGAGATAAGAACTGCCCTAGCTCAGAAAGGAAGCAAAATCAGAACAGCAATGTATTTGGTAAAAGTTTTTATATATCTTTGCCTATATGTTTAAAGCTGATCAATAAGATTGAAGGTACCCCTTTAAGAGTCATGTCCACTAGAGTATTAGAGGAGGGTAATGCCAGGTGAACTCCAAGACTCCACACTATATAAGATTTTGAAAAGTGGAGCAGCAGAATTTGAACATAATTGAATTTTCTGGTTTTGCACACAGACTTAATAAAAGAAATGTTTTATATGCAATATCACCAAGCTGGGTTTTAGTGAGTTGAAGATCATCATAAATATTGCCGCGTGCAATGATAGGAGTCAGAGTTCAGAAAGTATTAATTTTAAGACAAACAAAAGACTTGGCCGACTCATTATGCAAATTATATTCATGTCCTTGCATTTTTCTAATTATTCTTTCCTCCTTTCTCCTAATTTGACAGGTTTTTATGAAATGTTATTGTATTGGGTCTAAACATGTTAAAATAGTGATCAGCAGTATTTAAATGTATTTACGTAAAATGCAAATCTCATTTCTTTTTCAGGCCGTTTCCCACATGTAATTGCAAGCCCCTCAACTTCAGAATTAAGTTGTCAACTGACCTAAAGTAACATTTCTGGGACATTGAGCTTTGTGCCGGGCTGCGTTTGTCAGTAACCATATGGATAATAGGTGTAGTGTGTTTCTCTCGAAGCTGTAGATGCAGCAGGTTCGGGCAATTATTCCGTCAATAGAAGGATTTCTACTGTGACAGCAAAAATGGCAAAATGCAAATACACTAATGTTGTCCTTTAAAAGGGGTTTCTCACCATGCAGTTTCACAGAGCCACAGCCAGCTTTAGACTTACAGTTCCTGGTGAGGTTGCAGGTGGTTCTATAGCAGTGAGTGGCGTATCGACTCTTAGCTATTCCTGTTACAGTGACAAACTCATGCGTAAATCAAAGTAATTGGTCAGTTTGGCTAGTTACACCAGAGCATCAGTATCCTGACTGGGCTAAGGGTTTACTGACCTAAAGTGACAATTCAAGTGAGGTCATTCAACCTATGGTCACACATGGACATATGGCCGGGACACATGGACATAATATGGAGATAAAATGTACATGTAATACATTCGGGTGAGTCTGATTTTAGAAACAGCACTTTAGTGGTTGGCCGCTTAGCTTGGTTTTCACAACTGCTGTCCTGATTAGTTAATCATAGGGGCAGGGCCATATTCTGCATTGGGCACACTAGGCAGTTACCCACGGCCACCCAAGCATAGGGACCCCAGATGGTGAATGCATGTTTCAGGAAGTTAGGTCACAAGCCCTAAATCCTGCCATGATGTTAGTCGGTTCTTAGAATGTGAAAATCAGCTCCCTACCCTTCTAATTAGGGTATGTTCACACGGCTTATTTTAGAACGCTCTAATACGAGCAAAATGCGCCCGAATCATTACGGTAATCCACAGTTCTCATAGAGAACTATGGAATACGATCATATTATATGCCCGGGGAGATAATTGACATGTCATTTATTTATTAGTAATGCATGTCTATGGGGTCGGAGGGCTGCCGGCCCCCCCCCACGTCGAGGGGAGTACGCGCTGATCAGTGCGACTCCGCGAACACCCACCGTAATTGCGGGGCGTACAGTACGCCCTGCAATTAAGCCGTATGAGTTTACACAGTCTTGTAGGCTGCTTATCAAATGTCAGCTGGGTGTCCTAATGTAGGCGGTGTAAAAAGGGTGTGCTTGGGGGAGAGGCATGGACTCATGTGGTGTCATGTTTTGGCATAACTAGAGGCAAGGTGTGGTGTGGGGTCATGTATTTGGGAAGGTCATGTATTATACTATACACCTAGATTATACTATGCAAGCTGAATGAGGAGTTGAGCACAAGCCCGACCAGATCTCTATTCTGAGCCGACACTTTTGGGGGGCTCATTTCCGCTCGCCTAAATAAGGAACTCCAATTTATTTCGGGCTTGCTCTTGAGGTAACACCTGCACCTATCAGGCTTTGATGGCATATCTGATCGGTATGTCATCAAAGTGACTGATAGGAACACTCCATTAATTTAAGTGGGGCTGACCTACAATACCATTCACAGCCTATAAGAAGTGGTGGCGCTATTTTCTTAGCTTTGACAACTCCTATAAGTATATTTTTCTATATGTTCTCATTATTGAGAGAACATCAAATGGGATTAATTCCAACCAAGGCCACATCCATTAATGGATTTCATTAGTATGTTGTGACATTGCTTCCTCAGGCTTACCCCGTAACGTGGCAAACAAAGAGGACGTGCTTTTCTGCCTCCGAAATGGCTCAGTGTGGCTAAGCTGAATGACAGAACACCACAGGCCTCCAGAGCTAAGCTGTCACAAGCCCGGGCGGCCTGCATGGAAGCTCTATACAAATAGGTCCTGCCGCCGCGCACATCATTTAGACGCTGACCTTGCCTGGTCGCCTCAAGTAGACATGCATTAGTGAGAAAGGAAAGTGACCATCTGCTTCTAGGTTACGAGAGGACAGACCTAGCTGATAACCATCATTATCTCTTTCACCTTAGCAATAACTAAAGCACTATGTCATTGGCAGCCATTACTCACATCACCTCATAAACATGGCTCCCTGTAATGAACTTAGATATTTTCCTCCCTTAAAAACTCGTATAAATGCTGAATAGCTCAAAATACAGTAGGAGCACAGGTTAATAAAATCAAATGTACAGATTTTTAGTGAGCAAACCCACTGGTGTGGATCTTAAGGGGCCGTAAATGTAAAAACCGTCACACAAAACACAAACACATCTTTCTTGATGGTCGGTATAGTCGGCAAGGTATTAGCTTTAGGCTGCGTCCACACGGCATATACAGAATATCGGTTTTAGAATCTGGACAGTATTTTGACGTCTTTTGCAGGGTTTTGGGGGACGGTTCTGTCCGTGGTTTGCGGATTCGTCTTTCCCCCATAACCATTGAATTGCACACATTCCGCCCAAAAACCGGGAGGAAGATTGTGCAGGTTCAAAATTTTTCGGAACGACGTCAGCTGACAATTCGTTCAGTGTAGACTACTGAGCGAATTTTCAATTAAAGTCTATGGGGACGGTTTCTGGTCAGTTTTCAGACAGTTTCCAAAATCCGAAAACCATCTGAAAATCCGACCAATAAACCGCGCCGTGTGGACGGACCCTTACGGACTCTGACAGGGGAGACAGTGGATTGATACATGCAGGGCTGGGACCATGGATAGGCGAAGGTAGGTAACCGCCTAGGCCGCCACTTCATCCCATGCAGAAAAGGGGCACAGGGAGGCATGGAGTGGGCTGAATTTTCCATGGGGGGGGGGGGGCTTTTGTGCCTTATTTGCCTAGGGCACCAGAATACCTTGTCCCAGTTCTGGATTCATGTCTATAGACCAATAAAGCCATGAATCTAACTATAGCCATAGCAGCTGGAATGGGGCCCAGAGGCCTGGAGGGCCACTCAGATACAAGAACATTGGGCCTTATGTATGAAAACTGTCGAGCAGTAAGACTGTCTTTGTTACCCATAGCAACCAGTCAGAGCTCAGCTTTTATTTTTCCAAAGCACTTTATGAAATCTGCGCTCTTATTGGTTGCTATGAGTTCTGATTGTTTGCTATGAGTTCTGATTGGTTGCTATGGCAGGAAAGACAGTCTTAGGGCTTGTTTTCACTCCGTGTTACAAGCGCTTTTTAGATCCATCTCGGGGACCGACAGGACGGACCCAGAGACGGATCTAAACAATTAGCAGTGAGTTTATCACTGCGGACTATGAGGAACACACAGCGGCGTTCACACAAGAGATCGCCGCTGCGTGTTTCCCTCTTGCCTGTCGGGTCCGTCTTTGAAAGAATTGCATGTCAATGTCAAAGACGGACCCGAGCAGTGCTATGGAAACAGGCAGCGGCGATCTCTCATGTGAACTCCGCTGCGTGTTCCTCCTAGACCGCAGTGATAATCTCACTGCTAATTGTTTAGATCCGTCTCTGGGTCCGTCCTGTCGAAGTGAAAACGCCGTGTGAACATACTCTAAGGGTTTGTTCACACGGCGTAATTGCGGCACCTACAGTACACCCTGCAATTACGCCGGGTGATTTGAGAGTCGCGCCAATCAGCGCGTACTCCCGCGGCGCGGGGGGGGGGGGGGCGGCGCAGCCCGCAGGCCCCATAGACATTCATTACTTGCAGCGTTTAATCGCCGTGAATAATTGACCTGTCACTTATCTCCTGCGCATACAATACGATCATATTGTACGTGCGGAGGGACGAGGTGTAATTCATAGTTCTCTATGAGAGCTGTGGATTACCGTACTTACGTATTTCGCCGCGTATTGCGCTTAATACGTGACGAAATGCGCTCGCAATTACGCTGCAAAATAAGCTGTGTGAACAGAGCCTTACTGTCAATTCTTTCTCAGCGCAGCCATTATGTTTCAATAACATAATTTAGGGTATGTTCACACGGCGTATTGGGGCATGTACTGTACGCGCCGCAATACGCCGTGTGTTTTAGAAGTACGCACTTTCCGGCCCATGGCCAGCCCCATTCACTTTCACTAGCAGTGGCATGTAAGCGCCGCAAAGAAGTGACATGTCACTTCTCTCCACGGCATACAATCCGATTGTACTGTACGCCGGGGAAAAAGGACATAATTCATAGCTGTCTATGAGAGCTATGAATTACCGTAATTGTGGCGCGCATTTCGGCCGTATTAAAGCGCAAATACGCGTCGTGGTTACACCATGTGAACAACCCCTAACGCTGAACGACGAGGCTGATTTTACATAGGCACAGCGTAAATCACTGTACAATACTGAGTCCGTGCCCAGAATCAGTGTCCAAAGCTGTCGTGTGAACTCTCCTTTAGACAGTTTTGATAAATGAGGCCCTGTAATTTTTCAGTGATTGTTTCCCACGTGGTTTTCTTGTGCTAATACTACATAGGTACAACAGTAATTATAAGTAGTAACGAGCAACGCTGCCACTATCCAAATGCCCAACAGCTTGGCGGCACACCAGGCAAGTGGGTCAGGGTAATGCAGATTAGGTCAGCCCGTAACCCCAATCGAACACATCTCAGTTCTTGTCTCTGAGTTACTATAATGCTTTAGGTCTATAAATTAAACACCTTTGCCTCATAAGGTCATAAAGGATCACCGGAGTGTAATTTTTAATATGAGGTCCCGTGTGCTCCCCAATCTATTTCCCCTCAAGCTTTTATTCATTGCACATAAATTCTAGTTGCGTTTCGAACATGTCCCCACAGGGATTCAAATGAATTTAATCTTTCTGCTATCATAAACTTTTTATAGATTCTGCTATTTTTACTTGGTCTAATGAACTATATGAAGCATTGCCATTATCAGTAAATTTCATATCCTTTAATTTCCCACTCAACCAATACTGCCAAATACATCTTATTGTATATCTTTCATCCTTTTACACATACTTGGTTTTTTAATAATATTAAGCCCATATTTTTACAAAACAATGGATCGTTAGACACCATGCCCCATTGTTATCATTTTTTTATGAGCTTTCTAAGAATATATTTGTTGATATCATCAGTTTTATATAGAATCCAGAATTAGCAGTCAGCATAACTATTCTAAAGTTTTTGGTACTAGTATATCATACACCTACTAGCAGCTATGAGATTGGTGAATATATGTTTCCTATGTTTGATGCAAAAAATTGTCCACATACAGAAGTTAGGAAATTATACATTACAAACATAGTCTCATACGTGGGCTGGGATTGTGTAGCATTAAAGGGAACCTGTCAACTAAGTTATGCCCCCCTTGCTGAGGACTGCACAAGCTAGTGACAGACCTGCTGTTCCCAGCACTGTGTCCCTTATTCTGTAAGGTGCAGGCGTTTCAGAGTATTTAGGGCCACATGTATGAAACGGTTTTGGTCTAAAACTCACTTTTTTCCCCATTAAAACATATGGGGAAAAAGTGAGTTTTAGACCAAAACCGTTTCATACATGTGGCCCTTAATGCTCAAATCTGACACTTTTCAGCCAGAAAAGAGTCATGAAACGAGTCCAGCTTATTCATGGGAAGGTGTTAGCTCCGCCCACCTGACAGCTATTCACATATTTCTAACTATTCAAAGTAATAGGTTAATCATTTGTGACGTGGGCAGGGCTATCCTCAGGTGGACGGATCATGAATTAATCTGACTCTTTTCATGAAGAAGCTGGACTCTTTTCTGGCTGCCAGATTTGAGCATTAAATACTCTAAAACTACAGCATCTTCCATTTTCTAATTATTGCTACCACAGTTGATTTCTTCACACCAAGCTGCTTGCCTATTGCAGATTCAGTCTTCCCAGCCTGGTGCAGGGCTACAATTTTTTTTTCTGGTGTCCCTTCGACAGCTCTTTGGGGTCTTTACCATAGTGGATTTGGAGTGTGACTGTTTGAGGTTTGTGGACAGATGTTTTTATACTGATAACAAAGTTCAAACAGGTGCCATTACTACAGCTAATGAGTGGAGGATAGAGCAGCTTAAAGAAGAAGTTACAGGTCTGTGAGAGCCAGAAATCTTGCTTGTTTGTATTTGACTAAATGCTGTACTTATTTTCCACCATAATTTGCAAATAAATTCTTTCCAAATCAGACAATGTGATTTTCGGGATTAGTTGAGGTCTACCTATGATGTCAATCACAGGCCTCTCTAATCTTTTTAAGTGGGAGAACTTTCACAATTGGTGGCTGACTAAATAAATACTTTTTTTCTCCCCTGTACCTACATAGATAGATGTATAAGTATTCTGCAACTTCTTCCATGTAGCACTGGAGCCCCTATTGCCTATTATTGGAAATGTTCTTGTCTCACCATTATGTACTGAGTATGAACGTGTTTCTGTGATTTTAACTAAATGATATCACAATTTTCTGTGAATTTTTCCAGGAGCCTCCTGAAAAGTGGGACACAAACGGGGCAGGACTTACAAAAACCAGCCCAAAAAATAAATGTTCCTAGGCAGGTCAGAGTGGCTCAGGGGCCAGGGATAAATCTCATGGATTCAATAAGGTTGGCAGGTATATCTTTAAGTTGTGAATTTTTTCTGTGATATGTGTTAAAGTTTCAGTTCAATTCTGTTTTCTGTAATTTTTGCTTAGGATTTTATCATTTTACTATTTGAACCGCCTGTATAACTTAAAAAAAGATAACTGAACAAGATACGGCTGGCGGGACAGGTCAGAACTTTTTATTATTTATTTATTATTCATGTTTTACATAAATACATTTTTCCTTAGGGCTAGTTCACACGGCTTATTGCCGACGTAACTGCGGGGATGGATTTCGCCCCGCAATTACGCCGGCTCCGTGCAGTGGGGGCTGGGCGTGGGGCTGGCAGCTCGCCAGCCCCATAGACATGCATTATTCACGGCGCGTACACGCCGTGAATAATTGACATGTCACTTTCTCCTCGCTCGGCGTATTCGCCGAGCGGGGAGAGGAGACGGAATCCATATTACAAAAGAGAGGTACAAAAAGCCATGGAAAGTCCACCAGCTGAAATTTATGAGTAATTAGAAAGCAATCCTGCCACTTAATAAAAAAAATAAATCAGCTGGTTCAACTGATGGCTTACAAAAAAGGTGCCTCATTTCCAAGGTGCCTCACAAGAAACATCTCATGACGCGTAAAACCAGTGAGTGCCTCAAGATGTTGGCAAACTTATTGTTGCACAACATACTGATGGCAGACAGAAGAATTTCTAAACTATTGGAAGTTCCAGTAAGCACTGTTGGGGCTTTAACCTGGAAGTGGAAAGCACATAATTTCACCATAGACCGGCCACAACCAGGTTCTTCCCGCAAGAGTTCAGACCGAGGAGTGAAAAGAATTATCAGAATAATTGTCTGAGAACCAAGGACCAGCTGTGGAGAGCTACAGAAAGACCTGGAATCTGCAAGTATAATTGTTTCAATGAAAACAATAAGTAATGCACTCAACCTCTATGGTCTGTATGCATGCTCACCACACAAGACTCCATTGCTGAATAAAAAGCATGTTCAAGTGCATTTAAAGTTCGCTCAAGAAGATTTAGACAACCCTGTGAAATATTGGGAGAATATAGTCTGTGCAGATGAGACCAAATTTGAACTCTTTGGATGTCATAATCCACACCATGTTTGGAGGTCAAAAGACATTGAATACCACCCCAAAGACCCCATACCAAAAGTGAAGTTTGGAGGTGGGAACATCATGGTGTGGGGTTGTTTTTTTTAGAATACAGCACTGGCAAACTTCATAATATTGAAGAAATGGTGAATGGACAAATGTATTGAGACAGTCTTGAAAAAAATCTGCTGCCATCACCAGGATGATGAAGATAAAATGAGTGTGGACATTTCAGCAAGATAATGATCCCAAACACACGGCCAAGGAAACTCTCAACTGGTTTCAGAGAAAGAAAATAATGGCTGAGCCAATCACCTGAGCTGAATCCAAAATCTATGGAAGGTACTAAAGCTCAGAGTTCATAGAAGGAGCCCACGGCAGCTTCTTGATTTGAAGAGTGTTTTTGTGGAAGAATGGGCCGTGATCCCACCTGAGCAATGCAGGCGACTGGTTTCTCCATACAGGAGGCGTCTTGTCATCACCAACAAAGGCTTTTGTACCAAGTATTAAATACAGTTCAGTAAGTGTTCAATTAATTTTTCCCTGTGTCATTTCTCATTGTTACACATAATTTATGGACATCTAACATAGTCTCTTTTGCACTACGCTTTGTTTCTCAATCATACACGTTTTTCTTGCCAGACACAAAAACGTGGTCTGCAAGTGACAGGGCCACAAATCGTGATATAAATGGGGCCTAAGCAAACAGTAAGAGCCAAATGGAAAACAAACTTATAGGCAGAGGCCCTGATTTGGCAGTATTATTTAATTTACTCTGGTAACATTTTCTCTTTCTTTTCTTGTTCTTTAGGAAACGTTTTATTTACTATGCAGATACTGCATAGAAAACCATAGGGCTTGTCCCCACGGCTGGTTTTTCAGCCAGTTTTGCACACGGTTTTTGGTTTTGAAAGTCATCTGCAAACCAGCTAACAAACTTTTACACTGACCTCTATGGAAAATCCGTGCAGTGGGGACCGGATTTTCTGCCGGACGTTTTTTAGACCACCGGCGGTCCGATAAAGATTGAACATATTCATTCTTCCGCCCGGTTTTCAGGCAGAACATGAACATTTCAATGCGAAGGGGGACGGGCTTTTCTCTGCATACCACGGAGAGAAGCTGACCTCCTGCGACCGTGTACACGGCCCCAAAGCAGAGCAAATACTGGTCGGGTAGTCCGACCGGTGTTTGCTTTGTGCCGTGGGGACATGCCCATAGAAATATTGCCACTTACATGGTGTTCTAAACTTATTAGTTTTCCAAAGCTAGAAAATTATACCGAGAACTGCCTTATTATAGAAAGTGTTACTCGTCTGTATTTAAAGGGGTTATCTAACTATAAGGATTGATTTTTATGTTAAAGATCTTGCAAAAACAAGTCACTTTGCCATAAATGTCCATTAACAGTGTCCTACCTATTCCTAGATATCCCCTCTTGAATGGGCTGCATCAGCTCCTCAGGTCACTATAGCTACCGACCTGTTCAATCCCCCGTGATAGGCTGCCAGCAGTGGTTGCTATAGCTACAGAACTGGCTTCTACTGCAGCCTAGTAGAAGCCAGTAAACACGCCCCTGAATTCAAAATGAAACCAAGAAAACAGGACTGTGGTAAAATGAATCAATGTAGTGAGACAACCCCTTTAACTTCTGTATAGATTACATGTTAAGGGAGTCAAGAAGTTCCATTCCCCTATTTCACAAGGACCTGCAAAGTCTTTAGAGCCAGAGACCTAAAAGGACATAGGAAGTAAACTAGACCTTTGACAAGGTTAACATTCTGCATCAGGGTAAGCAGGGATGTGGAGTTGGAGCAAGAGGAATTGGGTCTTGCCAGTGCTCCTGCTCACATACAGTTGTGCTTAAAAGTTTACATATCCCGGCAGAATTTTTGCTTTTCTTGGCCTTTTTTCAGAGAATATGAATGATAACACAAAAACTTTTTTTCCACTCATAGTTAGTGGTTGGGTGAAGCCATTTATTGTCAAACTACTGTGTTTTCTCTTTTTAAATCATAATGACAACCAAAAATATCGAAATTACCCCGATCAAAAGTTCACACACCCCAGTTCTTAATACCGTGTATTTCCCCCTCTAACATCAATGACAGCTTGAAGTCTTTTGTGGTATTTGTGGATAAGGCTCTTTATTTTCTCAGATGGTAAAGCTGCCCATTCTTCTTGGCAAAAAGCCTCCTGTATATTCCTGGGCTGTCTTGCATGAACTGTGCGCTTGAGATTTCCCCAGAGTGGCTCAATGATATTGAGGTCAGGAGACTGAGATGGCCATTCCAGAACCTTCACTTTGTTCTGCTGCAGCCAATGACAGGTCGATTTGGCCTTGTGTTTTGGTTCATTGTCATGTTGGAACATCCAAGTACGTCCCATGCGCAGCTTTTGGGTTGTTAAGTGCAAATCTGCCTCCAGTATTTGCTGATAACGTGCTGCATTCATCTTTCCTTAAATTTCGACCAAGTTTCCTGTGCTGCACACATCCCTAAAACATCAGCGATGCACCTCCTACTTTACAGTAGGAATGGTGTTCCTTTCATCAAATGTAACGTTTATGGTTGTGGTCAAAAAGTTCGATTTTGGTCTCATTATTCCAAATGACCTTGTTCCAGAAGTTCTGAGACTTGTCTCTGTGTTGTTTGGCATATTTTAGGTGAGATACTTTGTGGCATTTTTGCAGTAATGGTTTTCTTCTGGCGATTCCACCATGCAGCCCATAAGTGCCTCCTTAGGCCATGTTCCCACGGCACGGGTTTTTGGCCGGTTTTTCAGCCAGTTTGCGGTTTTTCAGACCGCCTGAAAAACCGGCCGAAAATTATCACAATTGTGCTCTATGGAAAACCCGTGCAGCAGTCCCCGCTGCACGGGTTTTCCGCCCGGCGGTTGTGCCGCCAGCGGTCCGGCGGCAAAACATAGATTAAGCACCATCTGCTTCTCAATGGGAGGACTGTTTCTCTGCACATCGCGGAGAAAAGACCCCCCCCCCCACCACACCCCGCGGCCGTGGGGACGGCCGCAAAACAGTACAAATACCGGCCGGCAAACCGACCGGTATTTGTCCACTGCCATGGGGATGCGCCCTTAGGCCCCGTTCACACGGCTTATTCTGCCGCGGGTTGGCGCCGTACTGCGCGCCGGATTTGCGCTGCAGTACGGCGCCAATCCGCGGCAGCAATTACGGTAATCCACTGCTCTCATAGAGAACAGTGGATTCCGTCGCTCCTCCCCGCTCGGCAAATCCGCCGCGGGGGGAGAAACTGACATGCACATTATTTATGGCGCGGACGCGCCGTAAACAATGCATTGTCTATGGGGCCTGGAGCGGCGCCCCCGCCGCGCTCCGGCCCCGCCCCCGCTCCGGCCCTTATTCACGGCGGATTTGTGCGCTCAATACGGCGCACAAATCCGTCGGGAATAAGCCGTGTGAACACGGCCATATTGTGTATCTTGAAACTTCCACACCACTAGTTTTCAGAGAGTCCTGTATTTCAGCTGATGTTATTTGTGGGTTTTTCTTTTTCATCCCGGACAATTTTCCTGGCAGTTGTGCCTGAAATTTTTGTTGGTCAACCTGACCGTGGTTTGGTTTTCACAGAGCCCCTGATTTTCCATTTGTTAATCACAGTTTGAACACTGCTACTGACATTATCAATTCCTTATGTCTTTTTGTATCCCTTTTCTGTTTTATACAGTTCAACTACCTTTTCCTTTAGATCCGTTGACAATTCTATTGCTTTCCCCATGATTCACAATCCCGAAACATCAGTGTCTGGATGAAAGATGCAAGAGTCTGTCTGGATCCCAGAAACTCACTCAGCTTTTATGCACACACACTGATTACAAGCAAACACGTCACAGGTGAGGATGTTACCTTTAGTAGCCATTCAAACACATTTAAGTCAACTTCTGTGCAGGATATCAGGCCAAAATCACCAGGGTATGTGAACTTTTGATCAGGTTCATTTGGATGTTTATGGGTTGACATAATGATTTAAAAAGAGAAAAAACAGTAGTTTGACAATAAATGGCTTCACTCAACCACTAACTATGAGTGGAAAAAAAGTTTTTTGTGTTATCATTCATATTCTCTGAAAAAGGCCAAGAAAGCAAAAATTCTGCCGGGATATGTAAACTTTTGAGCACAACTGTATCTTCAGCTTCATCAGAGGAGGAGTTTAATTCTGAAAAGTATTTGGATGACATGGAGCAGGCAAAGCGTTACCGCAGGGGAAAAGATTCCGCTCCCATAGGAAACAGATTGACCAGATAACAGCAAAATTTTTCATTTGTTCTCAAAGAATTAGAAGAGTTCAACCATTAATAAAAATGACTGTGCCTGAGTCAATTCCTTTATACCCTGACATTGTTAGAGATGTTGCCCCTGTGGCCACCAACCCAAGGTACTGTAGAGAGGCTGTTCTTTAGCCTTGAAATAATGAGATCAGATGGGAGGTCATCTATGAAGGAGGATCTGATGGAGACGATACTATTTCGCAGAAAAAATTGAAAGACTCCAGAAATGTTATTCAGGACGTTTTGTTGAAAACTGTTTTTCCGACGTACTGTAGCGTTTTGCATATTTACAATTTATTACAGGTTTTTTTTGTGTTCTAAAGTTGTATCCAATAAATATATTTTATGTTCTAACAAAATATCTTGATTATTGTATAATGAGGTGATAAAGAGCAATGTATGAGGAAGTGCGAGTCAGAGTGGGAGTCGGATATTTGGCTTACCGACTCCACAGCCCTGGTGGTAGGGGTCTGAGGTTTGCACTATATACATCGGTCATGTGGCTACTTCTTAAGGAGGACATATGGAATGCAATGTGTATGTGAAGTCATACAGCTGGTGGTTTTGGTGGGTACGTGGTAGGCATTTAAAAGGACATATGGCTGACACCTATAGGAGGCATGCAGCTGGCACTGTATACTGGTGGGCATATGGCTGTCACTGAGTATTAAGAGAATGTATGTATGGTATTTATTATAGGGCAAGTGGCTGGCACTTATGAAGGTCATATGGCTAGCACTTGTGATGGGCAAGTGACAGGCATTTAAAGGGGCATATACGGAAAAAAATTGAGATAACAGACCTGGTAGTTTTGTTTGGTGTGTGGTAGGCATTTATGAGGACGTATGACTGCCATTGATGGGAGGCATGGAACCAGCACTGTATATTGGTGGACATATGGCTGTCACTGAATACTGGAGGGACATATGTATGGGATTTATGATAGAGCGAGTGGCTGGCACTGATGAGGGTCATATAGCTGGCACATATGGGATGCATGTAACTTGCACAGAAAATTCAGAGGACGTGGCGGCGCTAGAAATTGGATGGCTACCGCCTATGGGTGCAAATCGCTGAAGCTCTATATCGGATGTCATGTAGCAAGTACTGGGATTATTGCTTGGAGCATGCGAGTATTACTGTAAGAAGTGGTTGTCCCCCTATTAGCATTCCATATCTGCTCTCAAAGCACATAGAAAGGAAGAACCTAAAATGCACTTAGAGTAAAATTTCTATAGACTTACACCCGAATCACTCTCAAATGACATTATTTGCCTTCCCCTACACTGTAGTGGGGTACCGGTTTGTGATTGATCCACCTACATTGCTCACCTTATGCTCCTATTCACACAGTGAATAATCTCATTCTTAAAAGGCTGTCTGCTTCGTTGAAAGGTTCCATCAACAATAAGTTGGTCACAGCTTGTCCCATAACAGTCAGCTGAAATTTACAGCCGATTTGAGCAGCCAGTGTTCAATTCCCCTGCAGCGCCACCACAGGCGAAATGAAGCATTACATAGTTTCGATTGAGACCAATGGGTTTTCTGAATAATGCCTGGACACTGTATCGGACTGGGGTTCTTGGGGCCACCCAGTGGAGCGAATTCTTAGGACCTACCGGTGGAGTGTTGGGGGCAAACCTTACCACTACTGTACATGACTGAACAAAGTACACATGCCTCTTGCTTTCTGACTCTGTTTTTCTGTCTTTCTCCTTGAAGCAACCACAAGGTCAGCATACCTAGGGGCCCACAATCCCCAGGGGCCCACGTGGGGTTTCCCCTGCTCCCCGTTGGACCCGTCCGAGGCTGCATGGACGTATCATGTCTTTCAGAGCGTAAGAAACTTTTTATAGCTGCTGTGAGTAATAGCTAGGCATCCTGAATGAAGGACCCTATCTATTAACCCCATCTATATTTAATAGGGTCTTTGAATGTTTTTAACCAGACAACCCTTTGTAACTTTTCACATAAATTATATTTAACAAAGTTCATCTCCTAAGAGACAGTACCTGCAGCCATCTATAAAAAATATATAAATGCAAATTACAGATTTTTTTTCAAAGCTATAATGCAATTCTGTCTCCCATTATTACATGCAAATTTGTAAGCCTTAACTTAAATCCTTGTGTTTTTCAGAATATTTATAGGGAACGCCAGGTAAAACAAACTGCATTTCTACCTTAGGCAAGTTTTCTTTTCATGCATAATAAATCTCATAGGGAATATTTTTCTGCCAGTAAACGGTAATCACTGTTATTTTTGATTATACACCTGCACCGGGGTACAATGGCAAAAAATTGTTAAAAACATGCTAATATTTAGTTTGTTTTTTTTTTCTTTTTTTAACAGAGAAGTGAGAATAAGGATAATTCTCCTCGATTTTTTCACAGTTTAGCTGCCGGCTCTGAATACAAAAAAAAAAAATGGGAATCCTGAATTTTATTTCTCTACTTAATGTCTAGGCCTCAGCCTCCAACACCGTGACTGACATTTTGGTGAGTGCCTGCTTATTTTCTGCTTTATTGCCCGAGGGTTGGAAGCATCTGTCCTCCACGGGCTGGGACAAACCTAGTGGAGTTGGTGACATCCACAAGACTAAAGAGGATCTGGACAGAGCAAACTCATGGTTGTTCGAGCGAGTCTTGATGGAGCAGACGTGATACCGCGCAGCCCGAGGCTGAAAGTCTGCTCTGCCGTCTTCCATTGCGGGAGGGAGATAATCAGAAGTGCTGAGAGACATCTCTTACACGAGTGCAATTAAAAAGGCTGATTTCAACTGCTGGGAATGGCAAACACGAGCAGGGGAGAGCGAGACTTATTAGAGCGACACAAGGCAGTAAACTAAGAGAATCAAACAGCAGTCTAGCACTAATTAGGAACGTGTGCACGCTGAATTGCTGAAAGAATAATCCAATGGGTTACATGATCAGCATCTTCGCTATGAGCCAAGTAGGAAACACTTCTTCCCCGATTCAGAAATTTAGCTCATTATAGCTAGAAGATGAGGTCCAGGCTAGCGTTGAGATGTCTGCACTGATCATGCGTCACTAGGAGTGGGGGTCGGCCAGCTTCACGCTCTGGGGAATTAATATAATTCACTTAGAATTAAAAGAGACAGAGACTCTTCTCTCTGGAAAAAGCCAATGACAGCACACACTCGGACTAATTTAGCCATATACGTTGCTATAGTCACATTTCATAGCTATGTATCATTACATGGTCTTAACAGGTGTTCTCTAGTTTTATTATTTTCCCCATTTTAAGTTAGAACATTTCAATAATGGTTGATTAAAGCATAAAGGTCCATAAAAGTCCAATGTTAGGAACAAGAAGTGTTTCCTTACTCTATACCAGAATAAGAACTTGGTTACTGGGAAGTCTGAGGTCTAAAAGAGTTTAGGAATGAATTTAGTTTGAGATTGGGTTTGAGGTCTGATTTTTTTTTATTTCTGTAAACAATTTTGTAATTTAATTTGTTCAGAAAAGTAAAATACATTACAACATACTGTAGATATACCAAAATTACAAGAGTAATTCCTATATTAGATCATACATGACAATAAGATTTCTCCCGTGCTTCCCCCACACTCTGGAACTCGCTGCCCCAAACACATCAGACTCTCCCCCACTTTCACTAGCTTCAAAAACAATCTGAAAACTCATCTCTTCAGGGTCGCCTACAACCCACAATAATTCCTGCTGCCACCCAACCCCCACAAACATGTCTGCCCCTCATCTTCTGTCTTTCCCTCCTTCCTTGTAGAATGTAAGCCTTTGCGGGCAGGGTTCTCTTTCCCTCTGTACCAGTTGTTAATCATTTATCGTCACCATTGTGACCATTGTTTGATGTATGTAACCCCCCTTGAATGTACAGCGCCCTGGAACCAATGGCGCTCTAAAATAAATAATAATAATAAGTAAAATTAGGATTAAGTTAGCAAAAGCCAATCATCTGGGACAAACATATTTTCACTGAGAGCTGCATCAGGATTATAGTTGCCCTCAAATTGCCATTAGAGGTCCTAGAGGTGGTTAGGGTGTCTGGGTAGGGTTGCAGAGCTGTATGATCGCCTGTGTGGAGCTGAACAGAGCAGTGTGGGGGTGCACGCCGGAGCTCTGAATCAAGAAGGTGCCTGTTCCTCATGCTGGCACCACCACCACTGTCAAGGCCTGACTTGATCGCCTGGAGAAAGTGAACAACTGGTCCCATAGTGTCTAGACCTTGTCCATTCCTTTTCGCTGTGTCTAAGCTCTTAAGAGCCACATAAAATGATGTGGTAGGAAGGATTTGACCCAAGGGTCTTGAGTTTGACACGTGTAGTCTAGGCCATTTCAACAAAATGAAAAAGATAAACAGTTTTACAATTCTTTGTAGTACGTAAATTAAGCCATGTAATTCCATGCTACAAAAGTACATCAGTGTTAAACAAACAATCCAAAGAAGAAGACTTATAGCATCAAACAACCAAAAGAACAAGATATAGCTTCAAATAACCAAAAGAAAAAGACTTACAGCATCAAATAACCAGAAGAAGTCTTAGATCGTCAAATATAGTCAAAACTAGAACTGCAAACAAAATCATACATTGTAAAGTACAAGCAAAAATACAGGAGCCTGGCTCTAAGCATGACATGACCCCAACCTCAATGTCTCTTACCCACAGAGGACAAACAAAAGGGAATTGTGAATCTAAGATACTAAACAGGACATTGAAGGATGCAATAGAAGTTAAGACCAAGGGAAGTAGAGAAAAAAGTAAAGAACTCAAGGGCCACGATCTGAGACGTTCCATGTGTGCCCATCATCTCGAAAGAGAGGTACCGTTCTGTAGGGTCTGATTTTATTTTAGGTTTGTGGCCTGTCTTTATTTTGGATTATGGTTCTTGGTCTATACTTATTGTGGAGTCTAGTCTGGGGTCAGTATTTATTTGGGGATTTGGGTATGTTCACATGGCCTAGTGCGGTGCCGCTATGCGCGCTGGCCTGGCTCTATTTGCTTTCATTTACAGCAGGTAATCATAGCACTCAATGAGAGCTATGATTTTACCATATTTGCGGGGCATATTTTGGGCGCATTGCAGCACAATTACACCCGGAAGTACGCCCCACAAATATGCCTTGTGAACCTATCCTTTAAGTTATTTTTAGCTCTGAGTCTGAATACATCTTGAGAGCTGAGCCTGGGTTCTGCATTTATTTTGGGACCAAGAAAAATATGCAGTACCCATGATTTTAAAGAATTGTCCTGGGCGTTTTTGGGTGTGGCAAGAAATGTGTGGGGCCTATTTTAAATCGCACATCAAAATGTATGCCTTTTACATAACTATGAGCAATCTTTCTGACTATGGTGTAATATAGGAATGAACAGCTATTATTCAAAGGCCAATAGACAATGTTTGTAAACACAAGATTAAACTTTATTGAAAATATTCGTAATAAAATTTAAATATAAATATGGCAATAACTGTGCATAGAAAGTTCCCAAAAGTGCCCCACTCATTGTAATATTTTATGATGCACATGTCCAACCTAGGAAGTGAGCCCAGACTAGTAGCATCATATAACATCACAAACATATGCAACATGTATAATATAATAAATACCCAACCTGCAAGCAGTCAGTGAAACATAATAGATATCACATCAAGAGAGGGTGGGAGAGTGGACACAAATGCCCCAACATGCGTTTCGCCTGCACTTTGTCCTTGGCTGAAATAGGAAGTAACGGTTAAGAATCTTGGAAAAAATCATGGTAGGTCTGGATTTTCATGACAATATATTCCCGCGCACAAGTCGAAAATAAATCCCAACCAAAGTTTATCCGATGGGTCCTGGCTCAATGACTACCAACAATGTTAATAGTTAATACTGTATAGGTTAATATGGTATAAATTGGACAAGTCAACGCTAAAACGCTAAAACTAGTGAAGCCTATTTTAACTCCTTGACGACCGTCCACCGTCTTGACGTCGGGCATTTCAGGTCGTTCGTTTGCAGCGACGTCTTTTGATGTTGCTGCAGACATCGGAGTTTGCGGCTCCGGGCGCCGCAGCTGCACTGAGATCGGGGCTGTACTACACAGCCCCGATCCCAGAGCATGTCCTACGAGCAACTCCGCTCCCCGATGCTTTAACCCTTTGATTGCGGCGGATCATCACCGCAGCGCAATCAAAGGGTTTCCCTGTTCTGTCGGGTGATCGGAACACCCGGTGACCCGACAGAGCCCCGGGAACGACTGCAGTAGCTCCAGGGCTGTCTGTGTAACAAGCCAGTGACCAGGGCAG
This sequence comes from Phyllomedusa bahiana, assembly GCA_025379985.1. Lineage (NCBI taxonomy): Eukaryota > Metazoa > Chordata > Amphibia > Anura > Hylidae > Phyllomedusa > Phyllomedusa bahiana. Next base: position 165,164 of record JAODAL010001337.1, on the reverse strand, counting down.
ACTGTATGCTGTCCTAATCACTGCCTGTGTCAGACTGACACACATTATAACGTATTAGCATATATGAATATGCTAATACATTACTAAGTGTAAAATTAAAAAAAAAAATTAAAACAGTTCTCCCTTCATGGGATTTAGAAAAAAAAAGTTTAAAAAAAAACAAACAGAAAAATTGTACACATATTAGGTATCCACACTACCGTAATGACCTGTAGAATTAATCTAACAAGTTATTTACTGCGAAATGTAAATGGTGTAAAAAATTTAAAAATAAAAAAAATTCTGCAATTATTTATAAGTGAACTTAAACTATTCTCCCATAAAGTACAACTTGTCTCAAATAAAACAAGGCCTCATACAACTGTGTCATTGATAAAATGGAAAAGTTACAACTGTTGAAACGCAAGGAGGCAAAAACTAAAAAAAATATTTGGTCATTAACTACTTTTCAGGCGTTTGGCTTAAGGGGTTAAGAGTGTTCTCTCAGTGTTAGGATCTGCACATGTACAAGGGTAAATCGCCATTGGTAGCATAGGCCTTTGAACAAATGTTCTACGTAATCTGTGGAAAAAACCAGCAAGAATTATGAAACTAAAACAGCCGGCAAAGAGAATTGGGTATTTCATAGCGTCCCTGTATGAAACATAAATTGTCTATTACTAAAGGTAATACTTATAGATATGGTAGGTTCTCCAGTGTGAGATAAACGCTAACTACTCTCCACTGTCCAGGGTCCTGAATGGCAGTCCTCATTCTTTAAAAGGGGTTGTACAAGGTCAAAGAAAAAAAATGGTTGCTTTCATCTACAAACTGCACTACATGTGTCCATTGTGTGGATTGTTTGCATGGGGGAGTAGCTGCCTCCACTTTGGTTGTGTATTTCCCCCATCCCTATAGGCTGTTTAAATCACAACAGAGTATAGCTGAGACCTTCATGATCTGGAAGTATGGAGGCCTGAGAAGGCATCAAGCAAGGTGAGAATGCAAGTCTAGTGTAGTTCCCCATCTGAACTGAGATCACCTTTCTACCGTTGGTGGATGGCCCCTCACAGGTTTGATCAAAAATGTACACCAAGAAGCGAACTTTGAAATAATTCATATATTCATTGTTTTTTTCTATGTAATGTTAGGATACAATTTGAAGTAGAAATGTAGACCATGGTAAACGTACACAAATGTATGCATTTCTATGTATAGGACACCATTATTTAAAATGTAACCATTTGGTGGATTTCCATCAGTTTGTACTATATATGTTTACATCCATTTACGTACTTAGAAAACGTATAGGTTTTTACACATTTTTATATTTTGTCAATAAAATCACATGATGTAAAGAAAACCCCCCAAAAATATGCATTAGACGTAGGCAAACGTATACATTTGTTTGCATGTTGTATTCAAAGACTTCAATGTTAAAAATAGATGTATGCATTTTTTTTGCACAACATAAAAGCGTCATAAAAACAGCATGCAAATGCAAGCAATGTGAAATAGAGTCAAAAGTATGGACTTCTACTACGTGTTTCACCAATGTATTCTATGAATATATCAAACTTTACGATTGAATATTGTTTATAACAAATTAAACGTACACATTTGACGTATGCACAAAATGCCGTGTGAACAGCCCCTTTGCTTATCCGTTTTGTGTGACTTCATGTGTCCACGGATCTAATTAAAATACACTGCGTTTCAAATTATTATGCTAATTTTATCTAAGTGTCATAAAGATTAAATTTTTTGTATTTTAATTAAACTTCTGAATGGTATTGTGTCTCAGGGCTTTTTGGATCACTGAAATCAATCTCAAACTCCTGTGATACATAGTTTGCCTGGTGTGCCCAATTAAAGGAAACATACTTAAGAAGGACGTTCCACATTATTAAGCAGGCTACTGGTCTCTAGCTACAGTATATGGGAAAGAAAAATGATCTCTCTGCTGCGGAAAAGCATCAAATAGTGCAATGCTTTGGACAAGGTATGAAAACATTAGATATTTCACGAAAACGTACGCGTGATCATCGTACTGTCGAGAAATTTGTGGCTCATTCCGTGCACAGACGGGTTTGTGCAGACACAGTAGGTTGCAAAAGTCTTCCTAAACCTTAAATGTATTTTGTTGATATTTTATGTGACAACACAAAGGAGCAAATATTTGTGAAGTGTAAAGAGAATTATACCTGGTTTTCCAAATTTTTGAAAATTAAGAAACTGAAAGGTGTGTCATGCATACAGTATGTGTTCAGCCCCCCTGAGTCAATACTTTGTAGTACCACCTTTAGCTGCAATGACAGTTTCAGTCTGTTGGGGGATGTTTCTACAAACTTTGCACATCTAGTGGCTGGAATTTTTGCACATTCGTCTTTGCAGAATAGCTCTAGCTCATTTAGATTGGTTGGCGAGCATTTGTGAAAAGAAATTTCTATTCATTCCACAGATTCTTGATGGAATTTAGGTCTGGACTCTGACTGGCATTTTAACACATAAATATGTTTTGATTTAAACCATTCCATTGTAGCTTTGGCTGTATGTTTAAGGTTGTTGTCCTGTTGAACAGGTTTTTCTCTAGGATTGCCCGGTATTTAGCTCCATTCATCTTCCCATCAACTCTTATCAGCTTCCCAGTCCCTGCTGAAGCAAAGCCTCCCCACAGCATGATGCCACCACCAGCATGCTTCATGGTAGGCATGGTATGTTAGGGTGAAGTGCAATGTTGGCTTACCTCCACATACAGCTTTTGCCTTCAAAGTTACATTTTGGTGTGATCAGAGCCCCTTCTTCTACATGCTTGCCTGTGTCTCCTACATCGCTTTTTGCAAACTGCACATGGGACTTATGGCGTGCTTTCAAGAAGGCCTTTCTTCTTGTCACTCTTCCATAAAGGCCAGATTTGTGGAGTACACAACTAATAACTGTGACTAGATTTTCCTTCCTGAGCTGTGGATCTCTGCAGCATCTCCAGAGTGACCCTGGGCCTTTTGGCTGCATCTCTAATTAGTGCTATCCTTGTCTTGGCTGTCAGTTTAGGTGGACGGCCACGTCTTGGTAGGTTAGCAGTTGAGCCATACTCCTTTAATTTACTGATGATGGATTGAATTGTGCTCTGTGAGATGTTCAGAGCTTGGGCTTTTTTTTTTTAATCCTAACCGTGCGCTACCATTTGTCACAACTTTATCCTTGAGATGTCTGTTGTGTTCCTTAGTTTTCATGATGCTGTTTGTTCACTAATGTTCTCTAACAAAGCTCTGAAGCCTTCATAAAACAGCTGTAGCTAAAATGAAAAGGCAATTGGTCACACTGGATTGCATTAAGGGGTATCAAAGAACAGGGGGCTGAATACATATGCATACCACACTTTTCAGTTTTTCAATCTGCAAACATTTGCAAGCATTTTTCTTTACACTTCACAAATACTTGCTACTTTGGGCCACATGTATGAACCTGTTTAGGTCTAAAACTCACTTTTTTGCCCATAGTAACCTGTCACATAAATTATCAATAATAACAAAGTTTGTGACTGTAATGTTTAAAAATGAGGAAGAGTTCAAACTATATGAAAATTTTTGCAACCCACAGTAAAGGCATAAAGAGGAAGGTTTCTGCCAGACAAATTCATCCGATTAAGAGAGCTGCTGCCCAAAAACCATTACAAAGCAGCAAACGGGTATTTGAAGCTGCTGGTGCTTTTGGAATCCCGCTAACCTCAAGGTGTAGGATTTTCTAGAGGCTTGCAGATGTCCATAAACCTACTATTCGTCCACCCCAACCAGTGCTAACAAGCAGAAATGGTTGCAGTGGTCCCACACATACATGAAGACTTATTTTTAAACAGTCTTGTTTACTGATGAATGCCATGCAAGTCTGGTTGTTCCAGATGGATGGAAAAGTGGATTGTTGGTGGATGGGCACCATGTCCCAATAAGGCAGTGACAACAGCAAGGAGGCTGGGGAGTCATATTTTGGGCCAGAATCATGGGTTGAGAGCTGGTAGGGCACTTTAGGTCCCCGAAGGTGTGAAAATGACCTATGCATAGCATGTAGTTTCTAACTGACCATCATTTCCATAGTACAAAAAGAAGAACCATGTCTTCAGGATCAAAATCATCTTCATGCAGGATGATGCCCCATGCTGCAAAGACCTCAGAAAAAAAACTGTTATCATTGGAAGGTTTGACCAATAAAACTTGATTAATGGTTGTTTGCATCAGCCAATCAGGTCAATCAGAGAACAATATAATATTTTGGAATGTGGTGTCTAATACTTCTAAGACCCAATTAACTTAGAATGCCCCAGTTGGATATTTATAGATATTAAGCTAAATATGTGGAATTATGGGTATACGGATGACTCAACAAAATTAAATTGTGGTTCTCCTCAGCTACTTACTAGGTGACCACACTCTCTGCCTCGATATCCAAATTACGCAGATGTGAGGTAATGCAGACATTGCATCAAGCATGATAAAATACATGTTCAGAAACTGACAGATATTAGTGAAGGAAAAATCAATTTTGCGTTGGACGTCCCTTTAAGAAATAAGACCAGTCGCTTTTTAGAGAAGGGAGTAAGTGTATCAGGAATCAGACAAATAAGCACACTGTGCTTTGTTTCTCTGTAATTTCCATTAAGTGTTCTGACTAAAGAGACGATCCCGGTATAAAGCCTGATTCAATGTCATTATGACTATGACAGGAGATGAGGGGATGAATGTGATGCAGAGAGTACTTACATGACTTCAAGTAGCCTTACCTTCCAAAATGTAATTAACCAATTTGCTGGCCTTATATTGCAGCAAATATTTCTCACTTCTCTACCTCACATCATTTACAGCTGCTGTCTGTGGGAGCGTCCATGTCCATGGGCTTCTACCAATGCTATCTTCTGACATCTCTCAATAGCATGATGTAATTGCTCTGGAAATATAAGTCTTCCCTCGCCACCAATATTACATGAGGATATATTCTTCCAATCTATCTCTCCACCTAGACCATTCATGGTGGATTAATGCAACTTCACTTCAGCTACTGAATGCTGCAGCAACTTTAACAATTCTCCTTGCTCAGATGCTGAGTTCTGAGGGCTGGATTTGTCTAGGTATTGCATGGTCTACTAAGGCCTTGTTCAGATGGCAGAATTTTATGTGGATTTTGGTGCAGAACCCTCTTGCACTCCTCCAGGAATCTGTTTCTCACTATTTCTTGAAATCTAAACCACTGAAGAAATATAAGTGAGCTATTGAAAGCCATATCAGGTCGACAAGACATAGATTTGTCCAATTGATTGGGGTCAATCCGAGTACACAATCACAGGATATCACCTTAGGTTTCTGCTGTAGATCTCCAACAGTGTGGGCAAGGCCTTAAGCTTACTTATAGGGGTTATACACAGGGACGTAGCTATAGGGGGTGCAGCGGTAGCAGTCACTACCGGGCCCTGCAGCCTGACGGGTTCCAATAGTCAAACTGCCACATAAGACTCCAGTATTGTAAATGGTGCATGGTAACCAGGGGGTCCCCATTTCACTTTTTGTACTCGGGCCCAAGAGCATGAAGTTACGCCTCTGGTTATACACTTAAAAAAATTATATTTCAATGGGGGCCAGGGTGGGGAAAATAGGAAAATAAAATCTTCCTTCCTGTTTCCCAGTTGCTGCCCCTCTGGAGCTTCCTGGGAATCCGCTCATCTTTACTTCCAGATTTTAATCCTGATACACAGCAGAGGATCGTGCTCCATTCACTCACTATGGAGCGCAAGCCAATCCTGTGTCAGGTTTAGAACCCAAAAGTGAGAAGGAATGAGTCTGTGGGGATCTCCAGAACTGCAGCAGAGGAGGATCAGAAGGTAAGTATAAAGAGGTAAGTATTTTTCCCCACCTTGGCTCCATTTAAATATAATTTTATTAAGTAGAAAACCCTTATAATTCTCACTTGAATATCCTAGTATCCGATAATTTATCAGAAATATTTAATTTCCTTTTCATGCTTTTTATTGCTACCAGTTTGGAATACTTGCGACTTTTATTCCAATTTTCAGGGGATATGAAACTCCAAAAAAACATAATATTGGCATTTTTTTTACTTTTATGGTGTTCAGTGTACAGGATAAATTATGTTACATTTTAATAGATTGGACTTTTAAGGACGCGGTGATACCAATTATGTGTAACTTATTTATTTTTTATTTGTAAAATGGCAAAAGGAAGAGGGGTGATTTTAACTTTTTACACTTTAAAACATTTTTACAATTTTTTTTAATTTTAACATTGAGCTTTCCCTAGGTGTGATCATTTTTACAGGTTACTGCATTGTATAAGCAATGCAGTAGGGTGTACAAATATGGCAGTTTTACTACTTCCTGTATGGGGCAGGAAGTTGTAAAACGAGAAACATGGCGGCGATGAAAGCCAGGCTTCCAGCTGTTATATAAACTGACCACGTGATCTCGTCGTGGAGGTCCCGATCGTAGCACTTCACTGTTCTTCATTCATCTAGACGCCGCAACCGTGTTCGCCATGGTGTATAAAGAGTTAAACAGCATGGAATGGAGCTGGCTCCATTCCGTGCTGTAACCGGCAATTGTCAGTTGCAATTAGCAGCCAGAACTCGCCACCTAGGTAGCAGGATCACTACAAAACCCCTTATTATCTACCAATACATCAAATGTCGGTAAGGGGTTAAATTTGAAGGTCTTCTATCCAGAAAAGCTGATCCTTTTTAGTGGTAAAAGGGGTTTTGCCATGAAGTGAGTTCCTTACCTCCTTATCAGCTCAGGGGAGAATATAAACAAATCATGCTGAGTCATGAACGCTGCAGCGGTGAGAGGGAGAAGGTGAGCAGAGAGTGAGGAAGAAGGGAGCGTCTCAAAAGTTCACTCAAATAATAACATTACAACAGTGGATTCTCTATACAGCGGACAGACTCTGCACATTTCTCCCCAGCCCCTTGAAAGCTCATTCATGTTCCCTGTCATCAGATAAAAAGTTCAAGCGCGGCCAGATCAGCTTCTGTCAGCTCTCCTGGTCGTGTCTAATGCAAACTTTCAGGTAACTAAGGGGGACTGAGCAATGCTGTAGCTCTCAGAGGCTTCACTTTTTGTAATCACATATATTTGGAAAAGTGATTAAATACCCATTTTGGAGGATCCCACGTCAACATTACATCGTGGCAAAACCTCTTTAAGGGGCCATTCACATGTCATTTTACACCATGGAGTACAGTGAAAAAAAGGTAATACAACGGATACCGCGATTTAGCCACCAGGCCCTTAGAGATCAATAAAGAAAATGTAGTCCTATTTGGACTATGTTTGCTCTATTGCCCCGCAGTACATGCTTTCCCTGCAGGACTCAAAAGAGTGGTAGATTTACAGGGAGATAGGGAGTGACTGCATAATTGCCAACAGCCAAAACTTTAGCAGGACAATTTAAAGGTTGGACTACGCAGCCCAAAAAAAGAGGTATTTTTTTGCTTCCAGGACAGAACATGGTGTAGTTTAAAATAACTTGTGGTTTGGTTTTAAATATGGTAATTATTATATTTAGATGGTAATTTATTATAATGTAGCATTTCATCTTCTGTCTTCTTCTTGTAAGCCTTCGCAGGTACGGCCCTCTTCCCCTCTGTACCAAACCATCACTCATTTAGTTTATGTTTATTATAGTTGTTTTATGACTAATGTTATATAGTGAACCCCCCACTCCCTTTTATCTACGTACAGCACCCTGAAAACAATATTTACGATGCACAAAAAAGATCAAAAACCAGAATATACTCCCAAAGTACTCTATGCTTCTATAGTTCAACACATATGACACCTTTTTATTTTAAAGAGTTAGATTCACTTTGAAGCTCATTTTCTAGTGTCTTATCAGGTTCATAGCACCATTTGTTGTTAATGAATATTTTATTAGCAGTTTACTAGAAGAGCTCAGCAGAAAAGAATGAGAATAGTAAGAGAACTAGAAACTGTATGATACTTGACGATCACTGGCTCGAGCTCCTACATCTGATAACTGTAAAGTTCCCGATTACTCAATGTAACTAGCTCTTATGGGCCATAAAAACAAAGCGATTTTTGTAGCTTCCCTCAATGAGGCAGATTTATCAATACCGTGTAACTCTTAGACGGTGTAAAGTTAGACTAAATGGTCTTAGCGTATGTCTACACAGCATGATTTTACAGTCGGATGTTTTACACGGATCTGTAGACCATCCCCATAGACCTCAATAGAAAAGCCGAGCTGTGGTCTACATGACTCAGATTTTCGGAGGTTGGCTCTCAAAGCCAAAGTTGCAAAAAACTTAGAACGTGTTCAGTAATTTTACTAGGAAAGCGGCAGATTATGAAACTATTCAACTTATGAGTCCTGTTGAATTTTGTATGGCAGACAAGACCATCACTGCATGGCCAAAAATATACAGAGAGCACGAGGTTTCTAGAATAAGTGACAGTACTCTGGATGTACCGGCCTGAATATAAAAGAAAAATAACCTGATCTTAAGAAACAGCAGGTTATCTCATCTACTTTGGTACGTGTCTCTTGACCTTTGGGGAGTGTATCAGATGTAAGAAGTTATTGAAAGTCAATTAACTACTTTCTCAGTTGGAAAAGCCAAGACCAGTAGAGAAGTGCGAAAATCCAGCACTTCTTGCAATCCTCCATCCAAACACCATGACGGAGGACATTTTTTAAAGGTCAGAAGAAGAATATTTCACACCAATATTTCTCCAAAGTAGAGAAGAAGTGGAGGTTTCTGCAGTGAAAGATGTGATTAGGACGGGTAATAACAGCTGCTTCAATAAGCACTCTGCCTCCTCTTACGGCTAAGCCTGGGATGGAATTTAATCTGATCTTCCATCATTTTTATTGCAGAAATTGACAAAATAATTCATTCACCAAAAAGGTAATAAATGACACACATTTAATAAGCAAATACTGACAGATCTAATGAGCAAAGGCTAAAGATGCCGTTTAACCCCTCATATAAAGATCGCCGTCCTTTGCCTCATCTGCTTTTCCGTATTGATAAACTGAAAATTTGATTTAACGTCATCTATGACCACTTTCAAGGTATCGCATTGTTAGAATAATTAATCGGTGCGATATAAAACACGTTATAAGCAGCCGGGATTTCATACATGGAATCAGTGCTGACAATGCTAATGAGAATGTCCTATTTTAAGATACAGACCGCATTGATCTAATGATGTGATATGTTTAATGGGCTGAGCTGGCTGACTGGTTCTCACCTTCTAAATCAAATAATTATCGGCGACTTGAAATCATGTCATTATGTCTATGTTTACAGTAATACTGAGGCTGATTGCTCTTAGCGAAAATGTATAGAATTAAAATAGGAATTTCACATTTTCATATACAAATACAAGGTGATCTTCATATCCTGCTCTTTCATTGGTACAACTAGATCTGGCCATTAATATAGAAATATTTCACATGAGCTAACGAAGAATAAACCATCATAGCAGTGATATATGAAATACACAAGCGGTGAAAAGTTTAAGGGCCACATGTATGAAACGGTTTTGGTCTAAAACTCACTTTTTTCCCCATAGAACCCTATGAAGAAAAAAGTGAGTTTTAGACCAAAACTGTTTCACAGATATGGCCCTAAATCTCCTCCATTTCTCCCGTTATTTTTTACATTAACACAGTTCTAGTATAAAAATTAACATGAAATGGTTCAAAAAAGATGAAAACATAAAAATAATATAAATCTGTAACCGTAAACGTAACAAAAGTCTGAATTTCTGATTTTAAAAAAAAGGGCTCTTTTCAGGGTAGACATCAAGGACCTCTGCTCTGCAAATTATGGTTTGAAATTGGAGGCAAACTATTCCTACAATTGTTTCAACTTTTGGAGATTATTTTTAAACTCTTTGATTGAATATAACCTGTGTTGGAACAAACTGCATTACAACACCCAAAAACACAGAATTTGGGCAATTTTGCTACTAAGGACAGAGCACATTGCTATCATAATACCCTGTTTCCCCGATAGTAAGACACCCCCGATAGTAAGACGTAGCGGTGTCTTAGGGAGGTCGCCTAATGTAAGACGTACCCGAAAGTAAGACGTAGCGCGGCCTGATGACGTCACTGCCTGTGCCGGGATGAGTGCGCGGGAGGCCGGAGCAGCGAGGAGGCGGCGCGGCGCGGGAGACGGAGCAGCGGGGAGCCAGGTAAGTGATTTGCTCAGTGGCCTAACTGTCTACAGCTGGCCCTATACCTGTCTACAGCTGGCCCTATACCTGCCTACAGCTGGCCCTATACCTGTCTACAGCTGGCCCTATATCTGCTACAGCTGGCCCTATACCTGCCTACAGCCGGCCCTATACCTGCCTACAGCTGGCCCTATACCTGCCTACAGCCGGCCCTATACCTGCCTACAGCCGACCCTATACCTGCCCTATATAAGACATACCCCGAAAGTAAGACATACTGGGACTTTTGGGGGTAAAAAGAATGTAAGACGCTGTCTTACTATCGGGGAAACACGGTAGCAAGATGAAAGCAATTAACAGAAGACAGACAGGCAGGCAATTAGAACCCTTTGAAATGTCGGTCTGCCCTACAGAGAATTTGCTAAAAAAGCAAAAGTGGAAGTCAGTACAGTTTCCTATAACTTTACAAAGCACTTTCAAATTGTAGAAAACTCTGTCAGGAAGAGGTCCAGCAGAAGAAAGACCACTACAAAATCAAACGACAAGTTTTTGATAGTCAACAGTTATTGGCGTTTTACAACTCAAAATCTTCAAGCTTAATTCAACAAGAAGTAAATAAGTTTTCAGTTAAATTGTAAAGAGGGGACTTCTATCCACAGGTTTGACAGGTCAAGTATAAATAAGAAAGCCACTAATAAGATTGCAAAATAATAAAAAAAAATTGCCTGGAGCAAGTAGCACCTCCAGTGGATTAGTGAAGATGGAAAAAGTTTCTATGGACTGAAGAATCAAAATTTGACATCATTGGTACATCACTTAGGGCCACATGTATGAAAACTGTCTAGGTTAAAACTTACTTTGTTGCCCATAGCAACCAATCAGAGCTCCCCTTTCATTTCATAGAGTGCTCTGGAAAAATGAGAGGGGCGCTCTGATTGGTTGCTATGGGCAACAAAGTGAGTTTTAGACCTAGACAGTTTTCATACATGTGGTCCTTAGTGTTTTTGTACATGGTCGAGTAGGTGTAGGAAGGTTTCCAGGTGTTAAACACTAAGGGCGACATGTATGATTGGGCAGAGGCGAAGTGAAGCAGGATCGGAACATGCGAGGAAACATAGAAGATCGCGACAGAAATCTCGGCGCTCCGCTCCGTGCAGCAGGAGTATGATTCCGAAAAAATCGCCTTTATATAGTGTCAGAAAAGAGCTGAACGTAAAAAATAAACATAATAAAAAAAAAAAACACTTTCCAAAACTCTAGAACGGCGCAATATCAAGAATTATGATATTGTAAATTGCCGGGAAATACAGTCATTCAAATTCTGAAAGCTATTCTCATTGGTCGGCATAAACCGGCCAATCAGAATAGGAGCGACAGTGAACCATTAAAACCTATGGGGAAGGATTGACCAATCAGAATCCACGGCGGGATAATTCAAAATCCAGTAAAAAGACAGAAAAGAGCTGATTGGCTGAGCTAGCGGGGGCTTGGCTAGCTCGGCCAATCAGAATAGAAGCGACAAAGACCCATTCTATTCTATGGAGAAGTTTAGACCAATCAGAATCCACGGCGGGATAATTCAAAATACAGTAAAAAGACAGAAAAGAGCTGATTGGCTGAGCTAGCGGGTGCTTGACTATCCCAGCCAATCAGAGCGCGAGCTACTTCTCCCATTATAGTGTATGGAGAGATGGGCGCACTGAAATCTCGGCGCTCAGCTCCGTGGGCCATTAAGATAATAAAAAAAAATTTTTTTATTAAGGTAAAACAATCAGAAAAAGACGAAAAATTCTTTAACAAATAAAGAGTTAAAAAAAAAACCGCGTTTTCGAAAAACCCCGGGAAAAGGTTTTGGCTTTGAGAGGGTTGGGGAAAATCCCAAAAATTTGAAGCTATTCCAGGCGGGGGAAGAAGTTCAAAATTTGGCGAAAACCCCCCTTTTTGGAAATTTGGAAAAAATTTTAAATTTAACGACAGGGCCCTTTTTCCATAAAGGATTTAAAAACCAAAAAATTTGGGGGGGGAAAAGCCCTTAATAGGAAAATTTGGGCCCAAAAAAATAAGGGGGGCCTTTAAAAAAATGTTAAAAAAAAACGATTGGCGACTTTACTGGGGAAATTCCCACCAAATTCAGGCGCGGGTACCCCCAATGTTAGGGAGGTGGGCGCTTGAAACCCGGCTACCCCGGGGGTTTAAAAAATTTGGAAAAAAAAAAAGGAAAAAACATTCGTGGCGCCCTTTTTTAAAAAATTTAAAGCGAAAAACCCAAAAAACTTTTCCCCGGGGAGGGCGCTAATGGGGAATTGCAAAGGAAACGGGAAAATAGGGGTTTTCTTGTTTAGTTTTCCCGGTGGAAAAAAAAACAGGGGGGGGAAAAGTTTTTTTTTTAAATTGCCAAATAGTGGGCCCAAATTTTTTATTAAAAAAAAAAATTTTACAATTTTTAAAAGGGGCGGGGGGGGAAAATTAAAGAAAAGCAAAAAGGCTGTTGGTTAAGGGCGGGGGGGGTATTTTAAAAAGAGGGGGTATTTTTTTTATTTCGGGGGGAAAAAAATTTGAGGGCTGTATTGGTTTTTAAAAGGGGGGGGTTATTTCCAATGGCAGGGGGGACCTCATTTTTCAAGAATTAAAAAAATGTAAGGGGGGGAAAAAATTTATAACCTACGAATTTGAGGGGGTTTTTTTAAAAAATATATGGGGGAAAGAAAAAAAAAAAAAATTTAAAAAAAAAGTTTTTTTTTTTAAATTTTTTTTCAAATTAATTTTGGCTAGGGAAAAAAGTAAAAATATTTATATTTTTATTTTTTTTCTTTTTCCCCTTTATTTTTTTTTTAAACAATAAAACCATTTTTATTTTTTTTTTCCCATTAATTTTTTTAAATTTTTTAAAATTTTAAACCCCTTTTTTCCCCCTTTTTTTTCCAAAAAAAAGGGCCCCTTTTTTAATTTCCCAATAAAGGGGCCCTGGGTTTTTTTTTTCCCCTTCCCTTATGAAAAAAAGGGGGTGGCTAAATGGCAGGCCCCCCGGCCCAACCAATCGCTCGTTTTTTTTTTACTGTATTTTTAACTGTCCCGCCTTTGATTTTGATTGGTCAAAATTCTCCATAGGATAAATGGGGCTTTTTTCGTCCTATTTTGATTTGGGAATCTTCCTTTATAGGTTAGAATGGGCCATTGCTCCTATTTGATTTGGGCCAAACTTCTCCATTGGGGGTTAATGGGTCTTTTTCGCTCCTATTTGATTGGGTGGCTTTGCCCCACCAATGAGAATAGCTTAACTTTGAATTACTGTATTTCCCCGGGAATTTTTCTCTTTGCAAATTCCCTAGTAGCGCCGGTCTCGGTGGGCCAACGCGTTGTTGGGTTTTTAACTGCTTTATTTTAAAGAAGGGTTTGCTCTTTATCTAAATGTTTTTACACTTAATTAAAAATGATTTTTTTTTAATATTATGGCACGCGTGAGAGCCAAAATTGCATTGCCCCTTTTCCCTAGACTTAATGGGAGAAGTTGCTCGCCTCTGATTGGCTAAGCTAGCGAGCCCCCGTGCTCAGCCAATACCTCTTTTTAGCTTTTTTTTCATTTTTGACTGTCCCGCCGTGGATTCTGATTGGTCTAAATTCTCCATAAGCTAGAATGGGTCTTTTGTCGCTCCCCTTTTTGATTGGTGAGCTAGCCCAAATCCCGGAGCTTAACCAATCAGCTCTTTTCAGCATTTTTTTCTTTTTTTGAACTACCGCCGTGGGTTCTGATTGGTCTAAACTTCCCCATAAGTTTTAATGGTTCACTGTCGCTCAAATTTTGATTTGGCGGTTTATGGACCAATCAGAATAGCTTTTGGGAAATTTTAAAAATGTAAATTTTCCCCCAATTTCCAATATCCTAATTCTTGAATTAGGATTTGGAAAGTGATTTTTTTTTTTGGATTTTTTTTTTTTTTTAGGGTTTTAGTTTTTCCTGAGGGGAAAGTTGAACGCCCTTTTTAAAGGCGTTTTTGATTCATATCCGCCCGACATCTGGAATGATTTTCGCTGTTCCAGCCGTTCGCATCGGAACTGTTTTTGGCGAGCCCCCCACGGGGGCCAAGTCCCGCACTGCCCCATGTCCCCGCACTTGCCCCAACACATTGGGGAGGCGGGAACTTTTCCCCGCATGTATGAGTGCGCTCCTCCGGGGCGAAACATAGGCGCAGCCCGCTGCGCCCACCCGCATGCGCCTAAAACACTGGGAGGGCGGGGGACTTTACATGCTATTATGAGCGGGCCCCCCGGCCCGACATAAATAGGCGCAGATTTCCCCCGGAAAACTGGGGGAAAGGTGCGCCCCGACCCGGCGGGATTCATACATGTGGCCCTAATTGTCATAGAGGGGGAAGTGTAATAGTCTGGGACTCTTTTGCTAGATCCAGAGTTGGCAACCAGCACATGGCGACTGGCACGGTAAACAGAGAGGGCTACCACAGCATCTTGATGCACCATGCATTAACCTCTGATGTTTTCCTAGTTGATCAGGGATTCATAGTAAAGCAAGACAATGAATCAAAGCATACTTCTAGGTTATGTCAGAACCTAAGAAGACAAGAGGAAGCCAGTAGGCTTTAAGGTATGGAATGACCTAGCTGGCATAGTCTTCAGACTTAAACCCCATTGAGCTTGTTTGGGATAAATTGGGTTGAAGGGTAAAAGCAAACCAACCTACCAGTGCAGTACATTTGTGGGAACTTCTGCAACAATATTGGGAAGAAATTTCTGAACAATATCTAAATGCAATTGTAGAAAGATTGTAGAAAGTTGTTATATCAGCTAAAGTTAGCTACACTGAAGACACAAAAATCTAGATTTAATATGTTGAATAATTAATTCATTACTTGTATTCATCTTTACATGTTTATTTTTTCTTTTCTTTCAATTCAGAGTGAGACGTTAAACTGTGTGAATATCGAAAAAAACCTGGAAAAATTTAGACATTCTAAAACTTCTGACTCATAGTGTACACAGTGACTGCATGTTCATTTTCATCCTACGGAGATGTGTTCTACGGTTCGTGATCAGTACAATTACACAACAAACTAAAGACTGACCATGTGGGCCAAAGCAAAAATTCAGTTGTTATGATTTTAGTAATGGCTGGAAGGATTAGTTATTTTTGAAAGGTTAACCTGCTCATATGACTCATATTTTATAATGTTCTGATACCGTTACTGGGCAATTTATTGATAATTGGGGCAAAATGTGCAATCAAGTTGGAGGATGCTTTTGAAATAGACTTCTTAGAATGACTTGGTGGCAGGGGTGCACATAGAGCTAAGGCTAGCTCAAAGCAAAGATTAAAAATAAGCCCTGTTCTTCTGCTGGTTACCCCCAGTATAATCCTAACAACCTAGCTCAAGAGGAGTTTGTATGTCCTTCTCCCGTTCATGATTCTTGGGTTAGTTCCTCATACTCTTCTTTACCAAAATTTGAGGGCTTTTCACACAGGAAGTCCTTCCATAGGTTCTCTATACCCATCAAATTAAGGCAACCTAGATTCAGACCAGTGCATGCCTCTAACATATGTATGTCCTAATTTGGGGTATTTAAAGCTCATAGACCCTTTAAGGACTCTAAACATTTAATTAAAGCACAGTTTTAGTTAACAGTCATAACCTAAGCCCAAGCTCTAAATCAAGCATGACTTTCAGTAAGGGAAGACCATTTCAATGTGACCTATTGTGCGATCAGGTCATCCAAACCACAGAAAAACCTTTAGACCTCAGTCATAACCATCATTTTAAGGTTTGGCTAGAGTTTAATCCAATATCATTCCTCTTCTGGACACTTAGCAGATAAATTATGGATTTAACAGCAACTTATTAAATCAACGTTTACAAAAATGGCAATGTAGGGTGATTATCCTTCTATATTCTACTATATTCTATTGCCTGGAGATAATTTTACTTTGAACTTGAATATTTTAATCGTTTTCTACAGAAGGTCTTGGAGATTGCTTAATACAGGTCAATAGAAAAAAAAAGCACGGTACAAAATGAATCTCGTTTTACCTTGAAAGTCAGTGTCCTCTGAGGGACAATGATAACTCGTCCCCAAGTTCACCAATCAACACAAATAATTCACTCAAATGAGCTTTTGTGCTGTCAATCTATATCCACTTCTTTCTTGCTTGACACAGGAATGACCTTTCCAGCAAAGGTCACTTATTGCATCTTGATGGGACGGAAGAAAAAAACCTGTCTTCCCGTGACCTCTTATGAGCTTACAAAACCGTTGAGGGCAACATGTGATTTCATTCCTGTCCAGATACGCTTATCGCCATTATCAATGTCTTTCATTAAACGCAAGGGTTTTTTTCCCGTCATAGGCTGTCCACAGTACAGAGAACAGAAATAGGTCAAAGTCGACCACAGACACTACGGTCATAAGCTTTTAATAAACCCACAATAAGGACCATGCAGCCTCGCTGGCATATTCCAGTGATAAAGGGGACCGCTCGTAAAGCTGAAATTAATGTTGATCATATCAGATTACCAAGATCGTTTTTAATAACTTGACTTTCACAAGCTCAAGTAATAAATGGTTTTCATAAAACAACTGTTGTTTCTTTTATTCAAACAGCGTAAAACAACTTCACAGCCGCTAAATGTAAAACACATCGATAGATATGTAAAACCTCTTACAGCAAGACAGAACATAAATAGTTTTACATGACATATGCCAATGATTTTCATCAATTAGAGATTATAATCTGGGACATCCATAAAACCTAAAAATTTGCTGAAGTCATAAAATCCATATTAGATGTCAAACAAAGTAAAACTTTTATAGAAACCTCATTCTACTTCCCTTGTAAATTTAGTTCCTGAAAATTTTTAATTATGGGAACCTATTATTGGGTAAAGCCAAAGACCTGTACTGGATTTTTCATGTAATGAAAAAACTAAACCTGGTATATTGCTCAGCCAACTGTTATCAATCTCGACTATGCCCCAAACATGTTAATTCGACCAAACTATTGACATTTCAATAGGACCTGAAAAACAACTCTCTAGTGATACTATTGGGAACATAGGGCAAGATTGGGTAAAGTTCCGCCTGTAGGTATTTAGCTTACACTTGGCTTCTCCCATTAGACACCTTAGGTGTAATCCACCAATTGTGTCTCAATTGATACCATTGGGACACAAAGTGATAGTGCTAAAGTACGTGGCCCAGTCCTCCATCGGTTCCCACCAATCTGGCCGGATTCAGGGGTTGTATTAGTTAAACCTCGACCAATTTACAGGGCTATTTCCAGGTATTTACCTTATGCTTGTCTGGTCCCATTAGATACCATAGGTGTAATCCACCTAGAAAAATCTAAGTTTATGGCAATGTTCTAGCCCTCAACATTTATCACCATTAATGGAAAAGGAGACAGATGTTAAACTTGTATAATTTATACCACTGGGACACAAAGTAATAGTGCTAAAGTAGGTGGCCCAGTCTTCCATCCCTCCCTACCAATCTGGACAGATTTAGGGGTTGCATCAGTTAAACCTCGACCAATTTACAGGGGTATTCCCAGGTATTTACCTTATGCTTGGCTGCTCCCATTAGATACCATAGGTGTAATCCACCTAGAAAAATCTAAGCTTATGGCAATATTCTAGCCATCAACATTTATCATCCATTCATGGAAAAGGAGACAGATGTTAAATTTGTATAATTTATACCACTGGGACACAATGTAATAGTACTAAGGTAGGTGGTCCAGCCTTACATCCCTCCCAACCAATCTAACCAGATTCAGGGGTTGCATAAGTTAAACCTTGACCAATTTACAGGGGTATTTCCATATTGATTATCTTTAAATATGTAAGCACAGGTAAATAAACATTCTTACCACAGACATTTTTCTTCTAATTTTGTTTCATTTCAAAGATACAGCAGGTTTTCTATCCTGCTTGTTTACAAATGGTTTTCTATGTTTCCGACCGCCTTTGTGCTCCAGCAGCAGTGGCCACTTGTGACGTTACTCAATGTAATGCCTTATCAACATGAGGGGCCAGGTGGCCAAGTTTGCGCCTCTCAGTCTACTCAGTCTTTGTTTTATTCACAAAAAAATGCCCCAAACAAAGTCCCAACCTGAAAGTAACTATGGAATACTCCCAAAACATACAACTTACACATATAGAAAAAAGAAAGGAGCTTAATCCACCACCAATTAATACCAAAATTCTTTATTAAATAATTATAAAAAATCACATACATTTACAGAAAAAGAGATCCCATAGTTGAATACACAGAGGCGCATAAACATTACAAACAAGTTACAAGACAATGTATAGAAACAAATAGGGTAATGTGAGATAGGTGAAAGGTCACATGTATATGAGAGTAATACTCAGTGTAAAAATACCCTTAGTGGGTGTATATTTCTCATAAAAGACTTCATTAAGACCTATATATCACCATCTGCATATACAATTGATAAGTTTATAATACAAATAGATTACCCATATTGTAGTTGAGTCCTTATACCTCCAGTCAGTACATCGGGTGACTGGAGGTATAAAGGACTCAACTACAATATGGGTAATCTATTTCTATTATAACTTATCAATTGTATATGCAGATGGTGATATATAGGTTTTAATGAAGTCTTTTATGAGAAATATACACCCACTAAGGGTATTTTTACACTGAGTATTACTCTCATATACATGTGACCTTTCACCTATCTCACATTACCCTATTTGTTTCTATACACTGTCTTGTAACTTGTTTGCAATGTTTATGCGCCTCTTTATATTCAACTATGGGATCTCTTTTTCTGTAAATGTATGTGATTTTTTATAATTATTTAATAAAGAATTTTGGTATTAATTGGTGGTGGATTAAGCTCCTTCCTTTCAGTCTTTGTTACCAGTGGCTCATTAGCCTTGTCTCTTCTTGTCAAAACTGAAGCGCACTTAGCTGTAGTAGCCAGCACACAGAGTTTTACACTGTCCTGATGCTATTATTAGTAATTTCCATAGCAGAGCACACATTCAATCAGCAGAAGCTACACTACTGTTTATGGAACACAGAAGGCGAAACAGGAAGTGACGGACACCGATGAGAGCTGAATCCAGAAATGGGAAAACCCACTATCCCCTATATAGATAGTAAATGTTAAAGGCTGAAATACGTGTTTTAGTAAATTATGCTGATTCCTGTTGAACCAGGTGTATGCATATCTCTCAATAGTCCCAATCTTTATAAGAAGTCCTCATTGCCCCATACTCAAAAATGTGAGAGCTGGGTTTGAAATGCATATTTTACCAGTTTCTCTGTTAGGCAGCCTTTTTGTGCCACATACTTGGTCATGACATAGATTATATTTTATTCTCCAATGTATCATTCCATGCCCCCTTGACTGGAATAAAACCTATACTATTTTTCAATCTGCTGCGATTTGGAATTCTCCTCTATTGGGGTCGCGCGTGACGACTAGAGGCTCTTAGAAGTTAAATGATAATGTCCTGAAAGATCCATTGTGTAGAGGAGAAATTGGGTCAGCAATTACTGACTTCCTTAACACACATTTCTCTGACTCCAAGAGCACAGTCATTAGAAGGCCTTACTGGCGTTTTTCTAGATAAACCAAAATTGAGTAAAGCTAAAATAACAAAAGACCCATTTCTCACCTGATAACTCCTCCAGCACTGTTACACCAGTAATCTCTTCTAGTCTTCATTTACTCGGCTGCTGCAATGCTATGCACGTATACCCAAGTAACTGCTGCAGCAATCACTGGTCTAAGAGGTCTTATGCCATACACTGTTAAGGCCAGTGATTGGCTGCAGTGGTCACGTATATATTATGGCATATCATTGCTGGAGTCAAGTAACCTAAGAACACTGGGGATCCCCAGACCAGCAGTTCTGGAGTGGTGGGGGATGTACTAGGTGAGTAATGGGTCTTCTGTTACTTTATCCCATTTTTCCTTGCTTGCCACAATTATTTTTATTTTGTAAATTGTTTGCTTTGGGTATATCCCACACTTCCCATTGATAAAAGATTACAACCAGGAGCATTGAGACCCTTTTATAAAAAAAATTTGACAGCTCTAGAGCTATATCACAAATATACACTCTCAATATAAGAGTACACTGAGATCTGATCTGCTGGTCAGACCCTTTAAGAGAAGAGATGTTAGAGAAAAAATCTCTACATACTGGGGATAACCTAAACGTCTTTTTTACAATCAAAACAAGAAAAGTGGTGGGTTTCCGGCCTCCTTATAATGCCTATGCTCTACTACCACCCACATCCTACTTTTACAATGTCAGAGGGAGGTCAAGAATCACTCTACCAAAGAAATCCTAAGGTAGTTGTGATCATACTATGAGGATCTCTACAATATTAGGGTTAGCTTTACAGACCTTTTTTGCGGATACGAAGGCTTAATAAATCAGAGAAATTCAACGGGTTCTCTGGGTTTTTCCCACAGGAGGCTAAGAAGGCACTTTAGGAAGGAGATCTTGACTAGAAAAGTCCTAGCGGCCATTGCCAGTTTGGAGGTTGAAAAGTGTCCTGGACCAGATGGCTTTATGGTCAGAAAAATAGTAACATCTCTAGTTTATTTGTGTAACTCTTTGGCTCAGGACACTTTCTTCCTTGCTTCAGATCTGCCATATTATTTAAGCAAAATCTGCAGACCTCAGCTCCGGAGAATGGATCCAAGGGGAGAATAGCTATCTCATGCCCAACTTTCCAGCTATATTTTTCACTGATACCTCTGGCTCTGATGTCACAGGATCTTAGCCAGTCGCAGTCTTCTCTACCTCCCTACTAAATTTCTTATGTAAGGTCAGCTCGTGGGAGGGAGCACCTCTTTATACTTCTTTCCATATGTAAGGACATGGTTGACAGAACTCTAACATTCTTTCTCCTCACATGATCGGATGAAGGCCTTGACAAGACCTCTGTATCTTGTAGGCGGCAGGACAAAAGAAATTAAAAATACTATCCTTGTGGCTTAGGACATCTACAAAGTATTTTTTCACATTGTCCAGATGCTAGGTGGAGGTGGTGAGAAGAGTTTGGCTCTCGGTACGTTTTAAATTTGGTGGGACTGCTCCAAGATAAGATTATTCCTGATACTAATGTTTTGGGAAACCGGGTATAGCTCTCCAATCAAAGCTTTTGGAATCAATTTCCAAATTAAAGAAGGGACTTTCACACTTCATTGAAGTGTCTCACTTGATTGTACTTAAGCATTGAAAACCATAATGACTCTCTCTGTCATGGAACGGTTTAATACATTGGATGAGATTATACCTCTGGAGGAGTTGATAGCCGAGGATTCCAATTTAGATGGCTGATGAATAAGCAATCCAGCTCATTCCAGCCCTCACTGAATTCTAATGTGTTATAATCACAGGAATGCCCCATGCAGGCTCATTTCTTGTCACCAACGTATATAAAATCTCAATCCTTAGAAAATTAAACTTTTATCCACCTTTTATTCCCTTTTTTATTCTTCCTCTCTTATGTTGTGCCCTATTTCCCATCCCTGACTACCCAGATTCAGTTGGGCTTTTCATTTTGTTATTTACAAAAATATTTTCTTCTATATTCCAACAGTGAATGTTCACATTTATTACCCAGGGGACTGATTCTTTATCACCAACTCATTCTACATTGTACTGTGTTACAGTTGTTCCTCTCCCTGCACTCCGAATAAAAGATATTGAACCATG
This sequence comes from Phyllomedusa bahiana, assembly GCA_025379985.1. Taxonomy (NCBI): domain Eukaryota; kingdom Metazoa; phylum Chordata; class Amphibia; order Anura; family Hylidae; genus Phyllomedusa; species Phyllomedusa bahiana. The sequence goes on along the minus strand of JAODAL010001337.1, from coordinate 143,258 downwards.
ACATACATCTTGTGTCAAGACATCTTGAGTCCATTATATTTTGACATGCGTGTGTGTATGGCCGTCTTCTGTTACAAGTCCCAGTTGACCTTGCAGTTGGTTGTGCTTCTCACCCTGTACTGAATGCTGAATTGTCATTCTAAATCGAACTGGTCACCCATATAGTTCTCTGGAGGAGAAGTTACTGGTAAACCATTCTTCATATGATATTTGCTGTCTGTGCAAATGCAAAAATTTTGGTCAACCACTAAAAATCACATGTAAATTTCGCACTTCACATATTGCTATGGCATGAGGAAATTTGGAAAGCTCCTGATGGAGTTTTTCTAATGGTGATAAAAAAGTGAAAATTCATAGTTTCATAGTTTGTAAGGCCGAAAAAAGACGAGACGTCCATCCATTTCAGCCTGTTGTTCTTAGGTGTTGACACTATAAATTGTTATATTATTACGCTCCATAAATGCTTCCAAACCCTTTTTGAACTCTGTTAGTGAATTCACCATGACAAGTTCCTCTGGCAGAGAGTTCCATAGTCTCACTGCTCTTACAATAAAGAATCCCTTTCTATGTTTATGTAGAAACTTTCGTTCCTCAAGACGTAGAGGATGCCCCCTTGTTCTAGCCCTGGGAATAAATAAATCTTGGGAGAGAACTCTACATTGACCTTTGATGTATTTAAACATATTTATTATGTCCCCCCGAAGCCATCTTTTCTCTAAACTAAATAACCCTAATCTTGCTAATCTTTCTGGGTACTGTAGTCCACCCAGTCCTTTTATTATTTTTGTTGCCCGCCTTTGTACCTGTTCAAGCTCTACAATGTCTTTCCTGTGCACTGGTGCCCAAAACTGTACACAATATTCCATGTGTGGTATAAACAGTGACTTGTATAATGGGAGAATAATGTTCTCATCATGTGCCTCTATGCCCCTTTTAATGCAGCCCATGGTCCTATTTGCCTTGGCAGCTGCTGTCTGACACTGGCTGCTACAATTAAGTTTACTGTCCACCAGGATTCCCAAGTCCTTCTCCATGTCACTTTTACCCAGCATTTTTCCATTTAACATGTAGTCATGTAATGGATATTTCCTCCCCATGTGCATAACCTTGCATTTATCTGTTTTAAACCTCATCTGCCATTTCCCTGCCAGGCCTCCAACTTATCCAGATCCCTTTGTAATAACACATTATCCTCTATTGTGTTGATTACATTACAGAGCTTAGTATCATCTGCAAAGATCGATATTCTACTGTGCAATCCATGTGTAAGATCGTTAAGGAAAATGTTGAAGAGGATAGGGCCCAATACTGACCCTTGTGGTACCCACTAGTAACAGCAATCCAGTCAGAGTATGTACCGTTAATTACTACCCTTTGTTTTCTATCAGTGAGCCAGTTGCTTACCCACTCGCACACTTTTTCCCCCAGTCCAAGCATTCTCATTTTATTTACCAACCTTTTATGTGGCACCGTATCAAATGCTTTAGAAAAATCTAGATATATGACATCCAATGCCTCACCTTGATCCAGTCTAGCACTGACTTCCTCATAGAAGCTGATGAGATTAGTCTGACAGGACCGATCCTTCATGAACCCATGCTGGAACGGGGTTATACATTTATTTTCAGTGAGATACTCCAGGATAGCATCTCTGAGAAAACTGTCAAACATTTTACCTACAACAGAGGTTAGCTTACTGGGCCTATAGTTTCCTGGATCACTTTTTGACCCCTTTTTGAATATTGGCACCACATTTGCTATGCGCCAATCCTTTGGGACATACCCCGTTATTAGACAGTCCATAAATATTAAGAATAGGGGCCTATCTATGACATCACTTAACTCCCTTAGGACACGTGGGTGTATGCTATCTGGACCTGGGGATTTCCCCTTCCTCTTATCTTATAACTAGTGTTTCGTTTCAGATTCAGGTCAAAGTTAAATTAAAGCTGAATCCAAATTCTTTGGTTTGGGTCAACTCAAATCACTTTTTGGTGTGAGTCAGCCTAAAAAAATTAACTATAACTGTTACCCTAATCCCAATATGTTTGAGGGATTTTGCGTGTTAACGTACCAGTCTGGTGATGCAATAGTCTTGTCCAATGATCCATATGATGTCCCTTCCTGTTACTCGAAAGCTGAGTTTTATGTTTACTGGAAGTATCGTCAGATGTCACATCCAACATTGCTCCCAGTTCCTATAACATTGGGCCTCTGTTCAAGTAACAGGCAGAGATGTTGGAAAGGACGTTAAACTACAATAGGAGTGTTGCCTCGCTGGCCTGGCAAGTTAACCCCTAACAACCTTTAAACAACCCTATCCCTAACTGTATCGTCAGGGTTACGATGAGGGTTACAGAAAAAATGTAGAATGTCCTGAACCTGATTTTTTTTTTACATGTTCTGTTGAACTGAATCGGGTCTCATTTTATCAACACTACTTATAAGTATAGAATCACCACAATTTCTGAAATCAGGGTTCTCTAAAACCTGGGGCTTACTGTACCTTGGTCAGGTTGCCCATTAGACAAGAGATTTTTATGCTAGGTATAGCTAAATGATTTCAGTTTGCTCAAAGATGGTTGGCCAGAAGACAAACATACCCAACAACAAGTTTTATTGAGCTGAAAACAGGAGTAGCAGTTCCACTGGTTTTCAGTTTTTCAGCAGTTCCTTTATGGCAATATGGATAGATAACACTACTGTATTGGGTGCAGAGTGTAGGGATCATGGTCATTTTGGTTGTGTAGGGGACCTAGTACAGACTTTTACACCTTGACCAAGGAGCCTGATGCTAAACCTCTGAGTTTAGCCTTGAATAAAATCTTCTGTACTCTTTATTCTCTAAGCAAAAACTTAGATTTCTTTTCAGCCAGCACATGATACAAGATAAAGGGCGCTATGAATCAAAAAGAATGTTGTAACAACATGTAGTTCATCTATTATTTACCATAACTTTCTTTTGTTAGTGCATCAAATGTAATAAATTAATTTTTCATGCTCGGTACATTTGATTCACATCTCACACACAAGGTTAACTTCAGCTCAAACTTTCAGGAGTATAACATCAATATGCTTTGCTCAAATGTATCTATTCTGCTATAGATTGATAAATGGGTCAAGGATAGGACAAGGGGTAAAAATCTATTTTTTATATGTAATCGTACCTGTAAGTACACTAGTGTGCAGTGAAAAATGAAAGATAATGGCACAGATATGGTCAGACCCATCTTGGCGTTAAAAATCTATCCCCTGGGAACTTGTATGTACACTAGTCGGAAAATAGTGGGCATCCTTGTTGAGGAGATACCTGTTGAGTCATCTTTGTTCACAAAATAAATACAACAACCTGTACTGGGTGTATAGGAGGGCGGCCAAGTTGGTTTGGGGGAATGGATTGCAGGTACAAAATAGGTTATTGTAACGGACGCCCCTGCGACCACTGTCCCGGGCCGCAGAAGCGTCCGTGCCCCCGCTCCCAGCGGAGCCCCGACCCGCATGCTGGGTTCGGGGTCCCCCCCTGTCGCAGCCCCTGCCAGCGTCCACTTACCCAGCCACGTCACTGCTCTGTCGGCTCTCAGCTCCCGGCGTGTAGCTCCGCCCCTAGGGCGTGCCCGGCCCGGCTCTCTGAGATTTATAGGAGCAGTGCACCGGAAATTTGGGTTTTAATTGCCGGGCACTGCTCCTATTTAAGCCGGGCCTCTTTCCTGCCCCCCTTGGGCCGGTTTCCTTTGGGGTGAAAATTCCATGGTAAAAGTGTTCCAGAGCGTTCCTGTCTTGCCTTCCCGTGTACCGACCCCCCTTGCTTACGTTTACCGTCTACGAACCTTCCCCGCCTGCCCCCCCCAACCTGCTTTTTCCTACCGTCTACAAACCCCAGAGCCGCCTGTCCTGACCTCCTCCCCGTCCACGACCACGAGCCTCCCTGCCGTTCCGGGTCCTTGCCCCCTGGCCGCCACTGCGGGCAACCCCGCCAGGGGAAGTAAACCTTTTTAAACCTCCCCCGCACAAGCCCAAATCCCGCTTTGCGGCGGCTCTGGTGAATCCCGGGGACCCACTTAGACTCCCACTCCCTGGTGGGGGGCTTACGCCACCCGCCCTGCGGGGGTTCCAGGATCCACCCCAGACCGAAACAGTGGGAAATCCGCCATGGTCCCGCCAAGGGCCGTTATCCACCCCCTGGCGCCTTTTGTTCCCCCAACCCCAGTCAAAAAGCAACTCTAAAAACGGGCCGCAGAAATCTCCCCCAGCTATCCACCATGTTGCAGCAACTCGTCCCCGCCCAAAGCACAGGGGGCCTTTCCGCCAGTTTCCAGCGGTTTTTCCCTGCCTCTAGGGTTCCGGTGGCCCCAAAGGGGGGCCCAAGTTTTCGCCCTGTCGCTCCCGCCCCAAGTAGGGAAGGGAGACCCGAAAACTCTGCGGGGGGTTAAAACCCCCAAAATCCCACTATGCACTGGAGCTAAAGACTCCCATTCCTTTCCCGAACTTTGGCGAAGGTGACTTTCTTTGCCCCGCCTCCTCTCCAAATAAGGCCCCGGGCGGGGGCTACCCCTTTTTTGGGACGGGAGACTTTCCTTTTTAAAAACGGGGGGGGGGGGGGATCGTACGGGGGTTCATTTCTCACGAGTTCCGAAATTTCCTTCGGGGAAACCAGCCCGTGCATCCCCCGGGGAACCCCCTTTCCTAAATCACACCAGGGGGCCCGGGCCCTGTAGAGACTACGGGGTAAAATTTTCCGCCCCCGGCCCCCGGAATTTCTCATGGAACGAGGCCGCATTTGTGTGCTACCTTTAAGAAAGGGCTCTCAACCCAATTTTAAGGCCGCTTGGCCGCAAGAGACCCCCCCGTTTTCCCCTCAGTGACCTGATTTTTTTAAAGCGACCCCCATTGATAAAACGCTTCATTGAACGGGAGGAGGATTTCAGCAAGAGCAAAAGTCGTCCCAACCCTTTCGGGAGATTTTTCCGCACCTGGGATCTGTGGGGGGGGGAAAAATTCCTAGGGGGAAACCTCCTCCGTTTCCCCACGCCTTTTTGATGCCGGGTGCAGGTCGTGTCAGAGACTGGCATCACTTCCAATTCCCGGGCGTTCGGGAACCCCGGGCTCCCCCGGGGGAACTTCATACACCAGTCTCTCGTGAAGCAAAAATCGGTTTTCCATTGGTTCCCCCGGGAAAGAGACCGTTTTTGTCACCTTCCCCCGGGGGGAAATTGCTTAGCGACACCATCCAGTTCGTCACCAACCACTGCCCTCCATGGGGGGGCCTTTTCAAAAAAAAGAAGTCTCCTTCAAACTTGCTGATTTCCCCTCCCCGGGGATCCTCCTCGGACTTCCATGGCTACGGCACCACTCTCCTACCTGGACGGGGTCCTGGAGAGGTGTTTTCTTGGGGGCCCCAAACTGTGGGGACGCGGGTTTTGGTGGCACCTCCCCCGGTTTTCCCCTTTTCCACGTGAAAACCCAACAAACCATTCCCCCGGGCTGGCCCCCCAAAAATTTGGAGTACGCGATGTCTTCTCTGAGAGGAAGCGAGAGTTTTTCCTCCGCCCCCGGCCCCCCATATTTTTTCCCCAAATTTCAAACCTACTCCGGGGTTCCAGCCCCCCTTTCGGGGCCGAGCCTACCCCTGCGCCCCCTGAGACCAGCCATGACCAAAGTACATCCAGGAAAAATCCCGGGAAAGGGGTTCATCCGAAAAGTCCCTCGAACCCCAGGTCCCAGGGTTCTTTTTCGTAAAGAAGAAGGACGGTCCCTTAGGGCCCCGCAAAAACCCCGGGGTTTTTTAAAAACAAGATCACGGTGAAAAAACCCGGGTCCCCCAACTGCCTTGACCCACGGAACTGTCGACCGCCTGCAGGGGGGCCAAGATTTTTCTCTAAGTTGGATCTTAGAGGGCCTAAAAACCCTTGGCCCCCGAATCCGCAAGGGTGAGAGTGGAAGACGGCCTTCAAAACCAGGGAGGGGCACTTTAGACCTGGTGTGCCCTTCGGACAAATGCAATGCCCGGGCCGCCCTTTCAGGACCCGGGAAAATGACGTTTTCGGGGACCTCCTCCACACCGGTGGTGGCAACCTTGGCCCCTCCTGGTGTTTCCCTCCTGCCCCTCAAACCCCACCGCAGCCATGTTCGCCAGGTACTAAGACGCCCTCCGGGAGAAGCACCTAAAACGCCAACCCGGGGAATTTGGCCTTTTCCCATCGGGACGAGCCTTCCCGTTTTTTTGGGGAAAGTCATTTTCGGACAAGGCCAAAAGGGTTTAAACCCACGAAACGCTGGGGTGTTGCAGGGGGGCCCACGCCCCGTGGGCTTGCGGGCAATCCAGAAATTTTCTTGGCTTCGAAAACAAACTATCGCCAGTTTCATCCCTCACTTCCCCACGCTGGGGGCCCCCGATAGTAGCCCTAAACCAAGAAACAAGCCCCAATTTCCCTTCAGCTGGCCCCGTCGAGGCGGAGGAAGGCGTTTTCTAACTCAAGTCCGCCTTCGCTACGGCCCCTCCATCCTTGCACTCCGGGGTTCCCCTGAGACCCCCTTTACCCTGGAAAATGGAAGCCTCGTCCCCGTAGGGGCCGGAGCATTTTTTACGCAAAAAGGGGCCCCCCGGGTAAAAGTTAAAAGTGTGGCCTTTTTCTCCAAGACATTCCGTCGGCCCGGGGGAACTACAAAAGATTTGGGGACCGGGGGCTACCCAAACCATAAAATTGGGCCTTGGAAAGAGGGCGGGTTTTCTCTGGAGGGGGCCCCCTTTTCCCATCCGTACTACTCGGACCATAAGAAAACCCCAATATCTTCAGACGGCTCAGCACTTAAACCCCACGCCACAGGTGGTCGCTCTTTTTTCCTTTTCCCCCCTTTTGGGCTTTTTAAATCCCCCTTTTGGGGCCCGCTGAAAGAAAAAGTAGAGCTGACGCCCTCTCCCGTGCCTCCCACGGGTGGGTAAGATACTTCTCCCGAACATAAAATTTCCCCCCAGACGCCTCATCCCGGCAGCGCCGGTGGATCCCGGAAAGGTTTTCCCCCTGGAAGGACTTTTTGTGCTCCAAAAATCTCCGCAGGGGAAATAATTTTAAAAAAGGGGACATTGCTCATTGGTGGCAGGTCACCCCGGGGCCCGAAGAACCCCTTTTTTCTGATAAAACCCTTCTACTGGGGGCCAAACGGAAAAGGGTGTTAAGGACTTCATTTCGTTTGGACCCTTTTCCCGCAACAAGACGCCACGTCACAACCGGGAGGCCTACTTCAAACCTCTCCCCATTTCCAAACCAAACCTTTGGGCCCCCAAAATTTCCCTGGACTTCCTTACTGACCCCCCCTCCGTCTCTGGCAACCCGTTTTTTTTTTTTAAAAAAGGGCCCATTCTCCAAGATGGGGGCATTTTTTGTTCCGGTGCCCCCTGCCAACGGGTTTTCCGCTGGGGGAACTTTTCTTTTCCCTTTATGTTTCCGGCGCATGGACTTCCTCAGCCAAAATTTTCCCCTGCCCCCGGGGAAACCAGTTTGTCCCCCAAAATTTTTGGGGAGCCTTTGTCAATCAACTTCAGGTCAAGCTCCCACTTCTCTTCCGCCTTTTCAAACCCCCAGACCCAACGCCCCGGTTTGGGGAGGGCCCAACCCCGGTCTTTGGGATGCAAACCCTTTGCCATTTTCGTCTCGGCACGCCCAAAATAATTGGGCCAATTTTCTGCCCTGGGGGGGAGTTTTTCCTATAACTCCCTTGATCGGATTCCCCCGGGTCCCTCCCTTTTTACGTGGGGTATGGGCCCGCATCCCCGCCCACCCCCCCCTCCCCGGGAAAAACCCCCTCGGAAAGGGCCCGGCAGCCCGGGTGCACTGATCCAAGATTTTAAGGCCCTCTGGTCCCAGACCCGTCAGTCGCTGCTCCTGCCCTTCCCCAGCGCATTTAAAATCAAGCGGGCAAGAGGAATCCCCCCTCCAGGGCTTCTCCCCAGGTGACAAGGTGTGGCTCTCGCTCGTTATTTCCCCTTAAAGAACCCCTTTCCCCCAAACCCGGGTCCCCCCGGTTTTCCCGGGGCCCTTTGAGGGCCAAAAACGGCCGAACAACCCGGTGTCCCACAAACTCCAGCTTCCCCTCTGCGAAAGAGAAAATTTCCCAAATCATTTCATGTGTCCCGTTGAACCCCCGGGCCTTAATCGCCCCCTTCTCCCAGAAGGCGTTCCTCCTCCGTCCCGTGGGTGATGGGCCCCCAAAGTCTTCAGGGCAAGGAATTCTGGGCAAGAGAAGAACTAGGGGAAGGGGGATACTTTCTGGTGGACTGGGGGGACCCTTTGGGGCCCCAAGAGAAGGGGCTTTTGGGGGGGCCGAGGGGAATATTCTGAACCGCAGCCTCAACCCCGAGGTTTTCCCTTTAACCAGTAAGGGGAAAGGGGGGCCCCCGGAGGGGGGGGGCCCCCCGGGGAGGTACTGTAACGGACGCCCCTGGGGGACCACTGTCCCGGGCCCCCAAGGGAACGCCCCTGCCCCCGCTCCCCCGCAGCCCCCCTCCCGCACGCCGGGGTTTGGGGGCCGCCCGGTCCGGGAGCCCCTGCCAGCGTCCCCCTTACCCAGCCACGCTCCTTCTCTGTCCCGGGTCTAGCTCCCGGCGGTAACTTTCCGGGCCCCCAGGGGGTGCCCCGGGCCAGGGTCTCGAGATTTAAAGGGGCAGTGCACCGGTAATTGGGTTTTTGCCGGCACTGCCCTATTTAAGTCCGGCCTCTTTTCCGCCGCCCTTGGGCCCGGGTCCTTGGTGATATTCCATGGGGAAAGTGTTTTCCCAAGGGGTTTCCCCGTCTTGCCTTCCCGGGACCGAAATCCCCTTTCTTACGTTTACCGTCTACGAACCTTGCCCCCTGCCCCGCCCGGGGGGGGGGGGGGGGGGGGGGGGGGGGGCGGGGGGCCGTTGAAACCCAGAACCGGCCCCCTCCCCAAAACCCCCCTGCCTTCCACGGGCCACGAGCCTGCCTGCCGTTCCTGTACCTTGCACCCCTGGCCGCCACTGCAGGCAAGCCCCGCCAGTGGTAGTGACCTGGTGGACTCCCGCCGCAGCAAGTCCATCCCGCTTTGCGGCGGGCTCTGGTGAATACCGGGACCCACTTAGACTCCACTCCCTGGTGTGGGCTTACGCCATCGCCTGCGGTGGTCCATGGATCCACCTCCAACCGAAACAGTTATCAATCTTGTTTTTTTCATTACCATGTACCAAGATGTGAATGAACGGATGAGATCTCTCATGATCTTTTTACGCATAAGCCTGTATCCATGACAAGGGATGATCCTTTACATCAAGAGGAAGGTAGGGTTCACTATCCTCAGAGACGAGGATTCTTTACTGTAAGAGCAGTGAGACTATGGAGCTCACTGTCACAAGAAGTAGTGATGGTGGAGCCATTGAAAAGTTCAAAAAAGACCTATAAATCTTTATTAAATAAGATAATGTTACAGGTATTAGATTCTGGATATGGGACGTTGATCCATCGATTTATTCTACCATACTTGTAATCAGGAAGGAAATCGATCCTCTCGTATCCTGCAGTTTCCGTTTGCTCATAGGGGATTTTGCCTTCCTCTGGATCAACATAGTAGGTCTACAGGCTTAATGATACCATATGCCATCAAACTGTGGTAGGGACAAAATAGGGTGGAAGGAGACTGATACCGTTCAGTCCTGCTTCCGGCTCCAATTAGCAGCATAAAGGGTGATGTATGGAAGCAAAAAAAAATGAGAAGGGTTTTTATATACTAGAAACACAGCAATTTTTCACAGGTAGCCCCTTTACTGCACTTGTCCTCTTACAGTATCTATATGTAGTATTAGTCTATTGTACATATTGTTGTTACTACAACTTCTATAACATTTATACCGATTTTCCCATAATAATATATGTCCATACCCCCTCAATATTTAAAAGACTGTTCCCATCTCAGACATTTAGGGTGACATGTCCAAAAAGTGGCGTATCCATGCCAGTTTTAGGTGCATTAAATCAGTGTCAAGTGCACCTGAAAGTCCGATACTTTCTAAAAACTGGCGTGAGGTATAACTTAATGCGCCTAAAAAGGCGCAATGCCCCGAAAAAGGCGCATTGCATAAAAAAAGGCGCATTGCACAACTCGCGGTGCATGGCATATCATTGGTAGTATATGTAATGCGCCTATCGCGGCGCATTGCCCGACGGAGGTGCATAACATATGCAATGCACCTCAATAGGCGCATTGCGCAACGGGGGCGCACAGTGCACCATATTTGGGCGCATTACAAAGTGTCGTGCCTGGCGTATAATGCGCCTAATTTGGTGTACGACAGTTTATTTACAACAAGAATATGACTTCAAAAGTGGTTTTAGCACAAAATAGACCAAAAACTGTCATTGGCGAGTTGGGACATGTCGCCCTTAGAGCATAGTGATAGGATAAGTCATGTCTGATACATGCTAAATTCACCACTGGAACCTGCATCCAACATGAGAACAGGCCCCCAATAGTCTGAGTTTGGAACGAAGAGTAGGTCATACTTGAACATCCTCTCCATTCTTTTCTATGGAAGTTCAAAGTGCAACCTACCATAAAACAGAATGGAGAATAGTGTTCAAACACCACCTACTCTTCATTCTGAACTGAGTCTTTTGGGGGCTCATAGGTGCAGGTCTCAGTGGTGGAACTCATAAATGTCTGAGATGGTAAAAAGCCTTTTAATCCAAAATATTATACCCTGTCCCCATCCACAGACAACTCCAAAACTGCATAAAACATACTATTTTCTAAAAATGTACATAAATACGGTCTCATGTGGACCCTGTTGGTGAGATGGTTCCAAGTTCTAGTTAGGTAGGCAGTATTTTGACTTCTTCTGACAGCAAAACCCTATTTATACACTAATGTTCTGAAGAACTAATTTAAAAATGAAAAGTACATGCTTTGTACAGTAACAGAGTATATATGCATATAAATAATAAAAACTGTAGTTAACTGAAACCACATAAAACATAAGTATATATTATTCATCATTGTTGTTCTTTCGGCTTCTTCAGAGGGTCAAACACAAAGTAAAAGAGAGCTGCAGGCTGATTACTACTCCATCTAAAATCTTTACCATGTGCTACATTATGAGTACCAAAGATTGACAACTAGAAGGCATATTTAAAGGCTATCAACACTTTAGCACTTTTTATTGATCATTTGCTTCCTAAAAGCAAAATTAAAAGGGTATGCGCATCTCATTAATTAGCTTTAGCCCCTAAAGCCAAACGCCTGAAAAGAAATTAATGACCAGAACGTTTTTTTTGTTTTTTCCTCCTTGCATTTCAACAGTTGTAACTTTTTTATTTTTTCAGTGACACAGTTGGATGAGGCCTCGTTTTATTTGAGACAAGTTGTACTTTATGGTGGAATAGTTTAAGTTCACTTATAAATAATTGCAGAATTTTTTTTTCAATTTTTAAAAATGTTGTTTTTGTTTTTTTTACATTTGTTTTTACACCATTCACATTTCACAGTTAATAACTTGTTAGATTAATTCTACAGGTTATTACGGTCGTGTGGGTACCTAATATGTGTAGGTTTTTTTTTGTGTGTGTAATATAATGCACAATTATTTTTTATTAAATTATTTATTTTTATTTTATTATTTATTTTTTATTCTTTGTTTTTTACACTTTTTTATGTTTTTTACTTTTTTTTTTAAAATCCCCTGAAGGGGGATGTATTAATGTATTAATGTAGTAATGTAATAGCATATTTATATATGCTAATACATTATAATCTGTGTCAGTTTGACATAGGCAGCAATCAAGGCAGCACACAGTCTGCCCTGATTGCTGGCTTCCTACACAGACAGTCCTGGGGCCACTTTACGTCCCCAGGGCTGAGTGTGTAGCCACTCCCAGGGCCCTGTCGGGTCACCAGGTGTTCTGATCACCCGACAGAGCAGGGAAACCCTTTGATTGCGCTGCAGTGATGATCCGCAGCGTTCAAAGGGTTAAAGCACCGGGGAGTGGAGGTTTCCCCCGCTCCCCAGTGCTTGCAGGAGCTGTGCTGGGATCAGGGCTGTGTAGTACACCCCCGATCCCAGTACTGCTGCGGCGCCGGGCGCCGCAGACTCCGATGTCTGCAGCGGCGCCAAAAGACGTCGCTGCAGACAAACGATCCTCAACAGCCAACGTCAAAAGACGGTGGGTGGTCGTTAAGGAGCTAAACATGTAGGCAGAGGAAAATAAACATGATTACCAAATATACTGCTGTGCTGATGTTGCTTTATTTAAAATATAAAGCAGTATTTTACACCTGTTTGTTTACAGATGGTTTGCTGACCCTCTGCTTTGGCAGTGGCTAGGCTGGTGACATCACTCCCTGTTGTGTCTTATCAGCAGGACATGAGCTTACTGAGAGAAACCTTAAACATATAGGGCGACATGTCCCATTATGGCTGCACCATTTTTTTGGTGTATTTGGTGCCAAAAAACTGTAGACGCCCTATTCTCTATATAAATTTACTGTCATACACCAAAAGTAGGCGTACTGTACGCCAGGTATGACACTTTTGTATGTGCCTAAATTAGGTGTATCAATTATGCTAGCAAAGATATGCTATGCGCCTTTTTTCTATGCTCCTAAATTAGACGGCTCTAAAATGCTATACAAGGTATACCAGATGCCAGATTTTTGACAGGTTCACTCATTCAGATGTACTATGCACTTATTTAATGCGCCTTAAAACTTTTATGACATGTCACCCATAGAGTTACTAAAAGAGCTCTGTAGTCCTGTGCTGTGTTGTAAGGGCTGCTAAGTGACACTATTATCTTTGTATGTAAATAGACAGATAACAGCGTGAATGTAGAAGAATCACCATATTGGCAGTTCCCTCTCATGACAAAGATACAGCTAAACTAGCTCATGCTTGTAGCCAGAATTCCTGCTTGAACAGTGTCTTTTTTTTCAAAACACCTCCATCACCAGGACACTTCTAAAAGGCACAGCTAGTAACAGGGGTGAGCAGAGCTGAAATATCAGTCAATGCTGTGCACAGCCTGCACAGGAAGTGAGAGCCTGATGCAGGAGAAAGGGGTATGTTCTGTGAAAACAGCCAGATGGGAAAACCCCTTTAAGCATCTTTCCAAATCACCAATGTCCATAAAAGAGGCACAACTAGGAACAAGAGCAAGCGGAAATGAAATGTCAGTCAATGCTGTAGAACCCCCCACAGCCTACACAGAAAGTGAGAGCCTGAGACTGAGAAAGGGAGGCAAGCTCTGTGGAAAGAAGCTAGATGGAAAACCCCTTTAAATATCTTTCCAAATCACCAACGTCCATCTAATAGGCACAACTAGGAACAAGAGCTAGCAGAACTGAAGTGTCAGAAAACCCCTTTTAGCAACTTTCCACATATTGTTCCTAAAAAACAAACAGATTTTGATGCTGCAGAGTGTGTGTAATTCCTTCACATAGCTAGCTGTTCTGCAAACTGTGACTTAGATCCTACAGAGCATTGCTTTTGACCCAATTAGCTATTGTTGCCCTTCCTCTCCCATCTCACAATGTTAGAGACAGAAGATCAACCGTTTCTAAGATGCCAAATGGTTAATGTGAAAATTAAGCTTAAGAGATCACATAAAAAATTATTTGTTTTCTTGTAATTCCTTGCATTGGTTTCAAATCCAAAGCAGCTGATACACCCTAGGAGGAGTCACGAGCTTTGTAAAAATGAATCCATTACATAACACATGATCTGGCAGCTGGTTGCTTGTGCCTTTTGCCAGGTATAGATAATTTGTTATTTTTAGTACTGATATAATTATGATGAAAACCACTGGCTATTAAACAGTAGTGTATCAATCCAACCAATTTGCCCGGCTGCCCAACTGGCATGGCTATTTTTTGTCTGGGCAAGTGCCCAGGTCCTCTACTTCCTATGGTTAAACTGAGAGCAAACCCACAGGCCAAACTAGGATTAAATGAATACATTCTGTATTGTCAGTTCCCATTGAGCAGAACTCCTATGTCCATTGAATGGTGTGTTAAATCACAGCCGCACAGTATTCTGTTTCATTATCTCCACTAATCTATAAGGCAGTATTACGTTGGCTTTAAATGCAGGGTGAAGTTGACATTGTATAGCGGTATTATTTTGGGAATGTACTGTGGTATTATTTATATTTAATTTATGATAAAAACTGGAGGTGAAGTGAAAGGGTTCTGGCTGGAACTTTTTTGATTGTTGCCCAGGACCCCATTTTCTATAAAACCAACCCTACTAATAGACCAGTTGATGAAATACCACGGCCAGCACCAGCACTTTTACAAGGTTGTTCAGACGGTGGATCTCTAACTCAAGACCTGATGTATGGGAGACTGGCCTCTACTGTTGTCTATGAGAGGACTATATCTGCCTGAAAATCTCAGCAGTATTCTTTTTTTTCCAGACATAATGTGCTAGTTTATCTCTATACTCCAGTATTTTATAGTTACAGTACTTAAAATAACAGTGCATATTTTAAAGAGAACCTGTCACATAGATTATGCCCCCCTTGCTGAGGGCAGCACAAGCTAGTGTCAGACCTGCTGTTTCCAGCACTGTGTCCCTTATTCTGTAAGATGCTGTAGTTTTAGAGCATTTAATACTCAAATCTTAATCAGAGCAGGTGTTAGCCCCGGGCCCCACCAAATGCTAGCCCCGCCATCTGACAGTTATTCACTTTGTTTCTTCCTATTCAAGTAATAGGTTTATCAGTTGAGGTGGGCGGGACAAAGCCTCAGGTGGGCGGGTTTGAAGAAAACTGACTCTTGATTTTTTTCTGGCTGAAAACTGCAGATTTGAGCACGAAAAAACCCGAAAACAACAGCACTTACATAAAAAGGGGACACAGCGGGGAAACGGCAGGTTTTAAATTTAGCTTGTGCTGTCCCAGCATTTTAAACAAAATAAGGACACGGGCGCTGGAAAAGCAGGTCTGACAAATTTGAGCTGCCCTCAGCGGGGGGAGCTTTAACCCCCTTTGAAGGTTTCTTTATGATTGTTTTTATAAACCAAAAAAAGAAAGGGCTACATAGTTTTGTTTGGGGGGCCCCAGAAATCTGAACAATACTCTATACATATTGGGAAAGATAATTAATAATAATCTTTATTTCTAAAAAGCGCCAACATTTTCCGCAGCACTTTAAAAATTGGGGGAAAAAAACATACAGTAAATTACACTTTAAAAAGTACTTCCCAGATGAACACAAGGTGTGGGGGCCCTGTTCGGGGAGAGCTTAAATTCTATTGGGGTGTAGGGGTAAAAAACATACGGAAAAAAGGGTGCCAATTTTAAAAAGGGCCCGGGCCAGGTTTCATAAATAGGGGGGTTTACTTAGGGAAAAATGGATAACCTTGCCCCCGGATTTGTACATCATATACGTTAAGTCCCTGTGGGGTGCCCAAGTGAAGGGAGTGACAGATGTTTTGTGTTTCAGTTAGGGACTTGGGGGGCCAAAACCGGGGAAGATGTTTTTTTTTCCAGGGCCCTCTTAAAACTGTTTTAAATTTTTTGGGGAAATGTCCCTGATGCCCCGCGGTACCATTTTCCAGAGAATTGGTGCCCATGTGTTAAATCTTGTAGGGGGGGCCAGGGGAGGTTGGATGTTTGGGAATTTTGTTGATATCTCAGCAGAGGGGGAAAAAGGCACGGGTAGGGGGGGTAGAAAGGACTAGGGGGGGGAAAATTGTGGGGAAAGGAAAGCGCCGCTTGGAAGCTTTAAAATGGGTGAGAGGCTAAATTTATACTGAAATCCTGTACTGGTTGGGCCCATTCCCAGTACTGGACACGGGGTTTAAGGGCATCAGCAAGCGGCGGGAGAGAAAGACAAGTGGCGCGGCTTTTTTTGGACTGTTTGGGGGGGGGAGATTTTGGGGCAAGGGGAGAAACCGATAAGCGGGGAAATTGCAGTAGTCAAGGGGAAAAGAATAAGAGCAGTAATGGAATTTGATTCGTTTAAAAGTAAAAAGGAAAATTGGTTTTTTTGGGAGATATTTTGAGTGCAGGTAAAACGGGAGCGGGCAAGGGATTAAAATTAAAGGGGGAGAAGGAAAGATATATGAAATGGGCTGCACCAGTTTTTTGGCGTGATGTCCAAAAAAAAAAAACTGCCATTGGCCCTGTCCGACATATGTAGGAAAGGTCGTGTGCAAAACAAAAAGCCCAAACCCGACACCCCAAAACACTTTTGTCCTTCCCAAATTTTTTAAAAGGGGGCGCCCCACCCACTTTAAAAAAGATTGGAAAACATATATAAAAGTGTCTCGAAAAATTTGGGCGCAAAATATCTTTCCAAATCCATGAAAAATTTCAAGAGATGAGGTGAGAACAAATTTTTTTTAAGACAAAATTTGTTATTCCCCAACGGCCAAAAAATACCAATTTTTTTCCCCAAAAAAAAACCCAAATAAAGTAATAAAAATAATTTTGGGAAAATTTTAAAAAAACTGTAAAAATTTTCTAAAAGAAAAAAAATTATAACATTTTATCATAAAAAATTTTAACAAAAAATTTGGGGTTCAAAATAAAAATTAATATAAAAATTGGGCAATATAAAATTAAAAAAAACCAATAAAAGCATTTTCCCATAAGCCCCTGTTTAAATTTGGGGTTTTTAAATGGAGCTATTTTAGTAGAAACATTTGTTTAAAAACAATCACAGCAGGGGAAGGGAAAAAAAATTGAAAGCCTTTGGGGTTTTAAAATTTTTTAGTAAATTTTTTTAAAACAATGTTTTTGTTTTCTTGGAAAAACCTAAACTTTCGGGCCAGGTTTCGTTTGCTGGTTTAATCCCTTTAACTAACTATGGGAATGAGACCAGGAAAAAAAATTTTTTCCCACAGTAAAATCAAATATCTGATTAAAATCAGCTGAATTTAAAACAGGAAAAACAAAATATATAAAAAGATTTATGAAAAAAATGTTGATAAAAAGTTTATACAGCATGCAAAATCCTGAGCTAATGACCCACTGACCTCCATTTTGAGAAAGGAAAATGAACAAACTAAAAGTATAAACTAAAAGTATAAAAATATATACAGTTGAAACCAGAAGTTTCCATACACTATATAAAAGACGCATATATATATGTTTTTCTCACTATCTGACGTGAAACCAGTCAATTAGGAACCAACATTATTTATATTTGCCAAATGCCAGGATAATGAGTGAGAGAGAATTTTTAAGGAATTTTTATTGCTTTCTGAAAAGTCAAACGTTTACATACACTAGGATTACTATGCCTTTAAACAATTTAGGACAGTCCATATGATGATGTCATGTCTTTGAAAGCATTTGATAAGTTTATTGGCAACATCTGAGTTAATTAGAGACACAACTGGGGATGTATATTAAAGCACACCAGAAACACACTGCTTCCGAATCAAACATCATGAATAGTGGACTTGCACACGGCTTATTCCCGACGGATTTGTGAGCCGGATTGCGCTCACAAATCCGGCGTGAATAAGGGGCGGGACGGGGGCGGGGCCGTAGCGCGGCAGGGGCTCCTGGCCCCATAGACTGTCACTATCTACGGCGCATACGCGCCGTAAATAATGTTCATGTCACTTTCTCCCCCCGCGGCGGATTCGCCGAGCGGGGAGGAGCGACGGAATCCACTGTTCTCTATGAGAGCAGTGGATTACCGTAATTACTCCGACGGATTGGCGCCGTACTGCAGCACAAATCCAGCGCGGAGTAAGGCACCAATCCGCGGAGAAATAAGCCGTTTGAACGAGGCCTTAGTGACACTTAGGCCGTGTTCACATGGCTTATTCCCGACGGATTTGTGCGCCGTATTGAGCGCACAAATCCGCCGTGAATACGGGGCGGGCCGGGGGCGGGGCCGGAGCGCGGCGGGGGCGCCGCTCCCGGCCCCATAGACAATGCATTGTTTACGGCGCGTCCGCGCCGTAAATAATGTGCATGTCACTTTCTCCCCCCGCGGCAGATTCGGCGAGCGGGGAGGAGCGACGGATTCCACTGTTCTCTATGAGAGCAGTGGATTACCGTAATTGCTGCCGCGGATTGGCGCCGTACTGAAGCGCAAATCCGGCGCGCAGTACGGCTCCAATACGCGGCAGAATAAGCCGTGTGAACGAGGCCTTATTTGCAACTGATTTGTAACTGATTTCGGAACGTATTTACGATCGGAAATCAGTTACAAATCAGTTACAAATAAGTGTCACTAAATTAGCTGTAAATACGTTCTGAACAAAACCCAAGTGAAGAATTGATTCATATATAAGGCGCATCGGACTATAAGGCGCACTTTCGATTTCTGAGAAAATCATAGGCTTTTATGTGCTCCTTATAGTCCGAAAAATACGGTATACACAAGTACAAACAAGATGGGAATGTCCAGCCATCATACGCTCAGGAAGGAGACCGGTTCTGTGTCTCTGAGATGAAAGTGTTTTGATCCAACATGTGCATATCAACCCAAGAACAAAAGCAAAAGACCTTGTGAAGACGCTGATGGAAGCTGGTAAGATTATGTCATTATCCACAGTGAAATGAGTACTACATCAACATGGGCTGAAAGACCACTTTGCCAGGAAGAAGCCATTACTCCAAAAGAAACATATAAAAGCCAGATTAATGTTTCCAAATGCACACAGGAACAAAGACCTACATTTTTGGAGACATGTCCTGTGGTCTGACAAAACTAAAATTTAACTGTTTGGCCATAATTACCCTCATTACATTTGGAGGAAAAAGGGAGACACTTGGCAGACTAAGAACACCATCCCAACTGTGAAACATGGGGGTTGTAGTATCATGTTGTAGGTTTTTTTTTTGCTGCGGGAGGGACTGGGGCACTTCACAAAATAGATGGCATCATGAGGAAGATTATGTGGCAATGCTGAAGCAACATCTCAAGACATCAGCCAGGAAGTTAAAGCTTGGGCGGAAATGGGTCTTCCAAATAGACAATGACCTGAAGCACATTGTCAAACTGGTTACAAAGTGGCTTGAGGATAACCAAGTCAATGTTTTGGAGTGGCAATCACAAAGCCCTGATCTCAATCCTATTGAAAATTTATGGGCAAAGCTGAAAAGGCAGGTGCGAGGAAAGAGACCTACAAACATGGCTCAGTTACACCAGTTCTATCAGGAGGAATGGGCCAAAATTCCAACAAACTACTATGAGAAGCTTGTGAGAGGATATCCAAAACATTTGATCCAAGTCATACAGTCTAAGGGCAATGTTACCAAATAGTAATGAAATGTATGGAAACGTTTGACCTTGCAGAGTTCTCCTGCCATTTCTTCTTCTCTTACTTACTAGATCAGATGAAGTTGTTGATGTGCAACTGTCTCAAACAACTCTCCATGCACATGTGAGCTTGATTATTAGGAAGTGGTCAATTGCTATCCCCTATAAAGCAGATATTTACTGTGTGGCTGGTTGCTGTCTATACTGTTAGCTGGAGTTTGTGTCTTGTGAGCTCATGGTGTTCAGTCTTATCTTGGTAGTTATTTGTTTCCAGTTTCTTAGAGCTTTGTTTGTCCTCTGTTGCTTCTGTTTGCCCTGTGTCAGTCTTGCAGTGTGGCCACTTTGAAAGTTTTGAGCTTTTTGGATAGGACCAGCATAGTGTGGGACTTTGTTAGGGATATGATCAGGGTTAGAATAGGGCTAGATGGGTCTGATGTTTAGGGTTAGATTTAGGGACAGCTTAGAGACCAAATTAGGGAAAGCTAATGTTTAGGGTCAGGTGTGGTTTTTTTTTGGTGTCTTGTTTCAGGATATCAGTCATTTATCCGTCCATGTCCATCCATGCCCTTGTCATCATCCTCCTTACTGTCCATCATTTTTTGGGAAGCCCCTCATTTATTTTTCATACACGATTTGTATTACTTGCATGCTTCTGCTGGTTGGTTTATTTCTGCTATAAATTTTGTTGCCCCAACCAGCATTGTTACAAAAAATTCATATTCTTTTCCATGCAATAACCCATCGTCATCAACTGTTCACTATCCTAGCTTCGGTTTAAGAAAGCGCAGTCTTCATGATGCAACCCTCTTTAATGTTTATTGGTTTTCACCCAACTCTACACTATAGATTTTTATACAAGGATCATTCAATAGTTGTCACGATCCATGCTGTGTGTTTGTCTGTATCTCTAGTCCCGCACCTGCTGTGGTCTTTTTTTTTTTTTTAAATCAGACTTTTTCATTTTTAATACAATAAAGTTGTTAAACAATAAAATGAGTGTACAAAAATGACCAAATTCTCAAGAGTAGAAACTCAGCAAGAAGAATACAAAGTTCAAACTATACATATATGGACAAATAATGAAATAATTCCATTGTGACACATCACAAAGAGAGCCATGAAACAGAAACAAAGAACCCTCCCTCCCAAAAACAGAAACATCAAAGCAAGACCTGAGTATTTT
The DNA here is from genome assembly GCA_025379985.1 of Phyllomedusa bahiana. Taxonomy (NCBI): domain Eukaryota; kingdom Metazoa; phylum Chordata; class Amphibia; order Anura; family Hylidae; genus Phyllomedusa; species Phyllomedusa bahiana. The sequence goes on along the minus strand of JAODAL010001337.1, from coordinate 122,848 downwards.
TTCCAAAGCATCCAAGCACTAAAGATTCCTTGAGTGTTGTACCCTTCTGCTCACATGACTAAACTACTCCATTGTCATACTGTGCACCCTATGGATGAGACTGATAACTCCCTGCTGTGTCTTTACTGCTGCTACTCACCTGTCCTCGCTCCTGCCCCAGTCCTCATTCCATCTGGATTTAAGGGGGCAGTGTACCAATTACCTGTCCAATGACCCGCAGAATCCTGAGCTCCTGACCTGCTGCTGCTTACTGCTGTCCTGATACCTGTTTCTGCTGTTACCTGCCGCCTATCTGCTTAGGACCCAGCTTCCAGTCTACATTTAACCCCACTGTGTCCAGGTTGCTGTTCCTGTTACCTATGTTCCTGATGCCTGTTTCTGCGGTTACCTGCCGTCATGCCTGCTACTATTTTTTATGTGGCAGTAAAGTTTTGGGGGTTTTGTTGGCATCGATCATAAACAGTCAGACAAAAGTTCATAAGTTCTGAAGGTGCTGTTTACCCTCCCCCCTTGACATTTGCCCAGTGTACATATTCTTTTTAATAAGCCAATCAACCTACTATATCATTGATTGGTGCTCATAACGAGCAATTATCTGTACAAGTAAAAGGACTCTTACCCCTGATGAGCCTTTTTCCTTCTCTTTTGTCTTAGAAACGGAAATGGACTAGAGCAAGTCTTCCAGATCCATCTACTGATTAGTAAAAAATGAATCTACTATACATAACATTGCCTGCAGAAACATTGTAGATCACGTGTACAAGACCTTAATATCCTAACAATAGTCTCGGTCCTGATTACATCTTGTGTTCTATCCATACATTTGCGGAGAATTGTGCTGACACAAGCCCGTTATGTTTCTATGCCGTATAAACCTGTCTGTGATTTGTTGGTGTCAGACTCCTTTTTGGCATTGATATATGCTGTGAGCTCTAGGCCTGTGTATAAATATAAAAGCTAAGCACACATAATAATAGACCTGCTAACATTAATAGTGCAGTGACTAAGTCCTTCGATCAGTAAGGAGCCAAAAGTAAGGCGTCTATAAATAGTGTTATGCAATGGGAAGCTAACATAGATAGACTGCACTGTTTGCATGTATGCACCAGTACTGACCTCATCAAAACCTACGCAAGAAAGATGACAGGTGCGAGACAGAAAAGTAGAAACTGCTGGGAAGTATGGATATAAAAGTTCAGGAAGGAGGGGAGAATAATAAGAGCATAAACCATCGGTGGAAAGACAGAGTAAACAAGAGTAGACGTAGACAGACAATAGCTCGAAGGAAACAGAGGTGGAGGGGGGTGGATAGAACAAAAATGTTGATGAGTTAAACAGAAGACAAAAATTTTGGAAGATGCAAGGACCTGTCAGGGACACACACAGAGACACAGACGAGTGGGCCCTGACACTGGTCCCAACCTCTGTCCCTGCCTTTTGAGGAACCAGACTCCTTACAAGGTCGGCCCCAACCTGAAGACTGATGACTGCTCTGAGCCAAGTGGAACACAGACAAACACACACGGAACAAACAAGAGATGTCGGGCAGGCCAGGTCAGTAACAAGCGGGCAGTGCAGTACAAAAAAAGTGAGACAAAAGAGTAACCAGGAACCAAGCAAAAGTCAAAAGCACAGAGAAACAAAAGAGAATACAGGCAAACTATAGGAAGAGGAACCGTATAGCAGGCAAAGGTGAGTGGTAACAGCATCCTTAAATAGGGAACCAGAGAACAACAACCAAGGTGATTGGTGGAAAGAACACAAAACCAGATAGGGAAACAAAACTGTCAATCAAAGAGGAACACAGGTTAACTGAAAGAGTGCTGGAGGATTCCTGGTCACGGGCGTTGGCCAGGAATCAATTAACATATAAGGAAAGAAGGACCAGTTCACACTGGTGAATGAGAATACAAGGTATTACGTTAAAAACCATGGTTTACGTCGTACCGGCCATGGCCGGCGACAGAGCCAAAAGCCGGGGTGTGTCAGGCACAATCAAGACAGAAGAACAGAGTCAGTAGTGGGGCACAGTACAGCAGGGCAAAGAGTACAAAGGAGCTGGCAGAGACCGTGAAGACAAAAGATGAGCCTAAAAAAAATCTGCTGATGGTTAGACAAGTGAGAAGATGGCTAGAAGCTGGATACAGAAAAGAGGGATAAGGTAGAGTAGAAATGGATCAAGTGACAGAATACATTGAGAGAGTAAATCATTGGGGTGTGTCCAGGAGCTGGCAGGAGAGTATAGGGGATGGGGTAGAAAATGGTAGAAAGAAAAACGGTATTAAAAGACAAGAGATGGGATAATTTAGTAGATAGTATAGGTCAGGAAAAATGTGGTAGCACATGGAACCCAGGAGCACAGTAGAGGACTGGAAGTGATGTAGAAGATGGGAGGATAGGGAGGCAAGATATGGGGCAAAATATAGGAGTCAGGAGCACAGAAGAGGATGGGGGGGGGGGAATTTGGGAAAGAAGATGGGAGACGGGAGCACAGATGAGGACAGGGAGGCAACATATGGGGTGGAAGATGGGAGTCAGGAGCACAGAAGAGAACTGGAAGTGATTAAGAAGATGGGAGGACAGGCAGGTAAGATATGGGGCAAAATAAAGGAGTGAGGAGAGAAGAAGAGGACAGAGAGGCATTCATCTGGGGTAGAATATGGGAGTCCGGAGCATAAAATAGGAAAAGGAACAAAGGGAAAGAACACGGAAGTCGGGAGCACAATAGAGTACAGAGAGGCAGATAATGGTGTAGAAGATGGGAGTCAGGAGCACAGAAGAGGACGGGGGGCAAAATATGGGAAACAAGATGGAAGTCGAGAGCACAGAAGATGACAGGAAGGCAACATATGGGGTAGAAGATGGGAGTCGGGAGCAAAGAAAAGGACAGAGAAGCAAAATATGAGATAGAAGATGTGAGTCAGGAGCAAAGAAGAGGATAGGGAGGCAAAATATGGGGTAGAAGATGGGAGTTGCAAACAAAGCAGAAAACAAGCTAAGATATGGGGTAAAATGTGTCAGGAGCATGGAAGAGAACAGGAAAGTAAAATGTGAGGAAGAATATATGAACAAAAAGAACAGAAGAAAACAAGGTGGCAAGGAATCAGTAATACAGAAAAAAGCAGGGAGACAAGTTATGGGGTAGAAAGTGGGAATCAGGAACACAGCAGAGAACAAGGAGGCAGGATATGGGGTAAAACATGGGAGTCATGAACACAGCAGAGGACTGAGATAGAAGATTAGAGTCAGAAACACATAAAAGAATAAGGAAGCAAGATTTGCTGTAGAAGATGGGAGTCGAGAACACAGTAGAGAATACGGAGAATAAGAGAGTCATGAGCACAGCAATATTTTCAATCTACAATGATCTTTCCTCAGCCATTGCGACTTGAAACCACTTTCAACATGCAGTATAATGCCGGAAACACTGCCAGCCTGCAACATGTGAGATTGCCAAGAAAATCCTGCCAATAAAATGCCTGTATTACACTTGTATAACAGCTGAAAGGCTGTCGGGTAATGCCTCTCTACAGTACAGTGCGGTACTACATGTCCTGTACTGTTCTTACATGTGTTAGTAAGGTACATGCAGTGATTGGCAACCTATAGCGTCTCTCTACAGTACAGTGCGGTACTACATGTCCTGTACTGTTCTTACATGTGTTAGTAAGGTGCATGCAGTGATTGGCAACCTATAGCGTCTCTCTACAGTACAGTGCGGTACTACATGTCCTGTACTGTTCTTACATGCATTAAAGAGGTGCATGCAGTGATTGGCAGCCTATAGCGCCTCTCTACAAGTACAGTGCGGTACTACATGTCTGTACTGTTCTTACATGCATTAAAGAGGTGCATGCAGTGATTGGCAGCCTATAGCGCCTCTCTACAGTACAGTGCGGTACTACATGTCCTGTACTGTTCTTACATGTGTTAGTAAGGTGCATGCGGTGATTGGCAGCCTATAGCCCCTCTCTACAGTACAGTGCGGTACTACATGTCCTGTACTGTTCTTACATGTGTTAGTAAGGTGCATGCGGTGATTGGCAGCCTATAGCCCCTCTCTACAGTACAGTGCAGTACTACATGTCCTGTACTGTTCTTACATGTGTTAGTAAGGTGCATGCAGTGATTGGCAGCCTATAGCGCCTCTCTACAGTACAGTGCAATACTACATGTCCTGTACTGCTCTTACATGTGTTAGTGAGGTGCATGCAGTGATTGGCAGTCTAGTATCGCCTCTCTACAGTACAGTGTGGTACTACATGTCCTGTACTGCTCTTACATGTGTTAGTGAGGTGCATACAGTGATTGGTGGTCTAGTAGCCTCTCTACAGTACAGTGCGGTACTACCTGTCCTGTACTGCTCTTACATGTATTAGTGAGGTGCATGCAGTGATTGGTGATCTAGTAGCACCTCTCTACAGTACAGTGCGGTACTATGTGTCCTGTACTGCACTTACATGTATCAGTGAGGTGCATGCAGTGATTGGTGATCTAGTAGCACCTCTTTACAGTACAGTGCGGTACTACAATCTCTGTACTGCTCTTACATGTATTAGTGAGGCGCATGCAGTGATTGGCGGTCTAGTAGCCTCTCTACAGTACAGTGCGGTACTATGTGTCCTGTACTGCTCTTTATGTGTGCCAGGATGAGCAGCTCTATTGGGCACCCCATACAGCGTCAGCACATGTAGATAAACCTATCCATCTAACGTAAAGCAATTAGCGTGATTTAGAGCTTTCTATGACAGAACACTACACTATTTTATGCATTTAAATAAAAAGTGAACAACCCCTATACCACTATACATATAGATGCTTCCCATTTATTAACAGAATTGCAAAAAGGTTTTATCAGCTACATCAGAGGTATAAATCAGGAGTATTCTCAACATATACCTGTACCTTTCCATCTAAAACAATGTCTAACAGGTGTGAGTCCCACCACTGGGACCCAAACCTTCTTGAGAACCAGTGTCTTCTTACACCCTGGCCTCATTCTTTCTATGGGCGCAGTGAGTGTGACCACACATATGTGGCTCGCTTTGTTCATTTTTATGGGAGTTCCAAGTACAGCTGAGTAAATGTACAAGCTGGGAAGACCCCTGTAAGCCTCTGACATAGGTCAAAGTACATAAATATATTCAAATAAGTCACAGGAAAAGAACTAGAATTCCCTCCCCACCTATCGGATCTAGCGTTCCTTAAACTCATAGTTTACTATGACTAGCTTACTAAGTATTACTCAGCCTTGAAATGTGACTATGAGATTAAACCCAAACCACTAACCCACCTACAGTAGGTTATTTAGGGGCGCTTGACATTAATCACTTTAGGGCACAGTGTGGCCAGCTGGAGGGAAGGTTCTGAGGAAATTTTCTTCATTAGGAAGAGGCACCATAGGGGTGGGGGTGAGACATAAAAGCCATGAATGCTCCACTAAGATTAGAGCATATTCAAATAAGCTCAAGGGAAAAGAGCTAGGACTGCATCCAATAAATATTGCTGGAGTCTTTTCTCTTTTCCATTGAGCTTATTTTAATATATTTAAATCTTAATGGTACCTTCAGGCTTGTATGTCTCCACACACCTTCATGCCGCTCTATAATGAGGAACATTACCCCTTCTGCGCTAAAGTATTCACACTCAACGGTATACTTTGTGATATACAGTACATTATTTTACATGATGATGGACACATAGCGGCTCAGGACATGCCAAACTCTCTTGGCTTATGTCGGGTGTCTAGAATCCTAAGGGCAAATCAGAGTCTACATTGTGAAATACATCCAGCCTACACCCCTGATGCGCCTAAAACGTGAGTGAACAGCCCCTACTACAAACCAGTCTGTGGCATGACAACAGTGTAAACCATACTTGAGCAAAATGGAATTAATCCCCGGATTGAAAAACCCCTAGACACAAATCCGGCAGAATCATGCACAGCAGGCCGCGGCCCTGGCACCTGCACAGATCTAATTAGGAACAACCATCTTTTGTTTGCTGTCATAAATGCAATAACGAACAGCAAAGTCTGTTCTTAGTGTCGTAAATAGAACTATGAGATCCGCCGACTTTCACGCCAGCTTTTTTTTTCCTACGACTATGCAGAATGAGAAAATATCTGACGCTGCTGAGAAGAGAACATTAGATGTGGGATTTTACAATGAAGCCAAATACAAAGAGACCATTTCTCTATATTGACATTGGTATTTGTCACAATGTCCCCTCTACAGCGGCTGCGATCATTACACAACTTAGCTGCTTTTCTACAATTGCATTTAAGTCGGTGAATTTGTGGAGTAAATCCTGTTTTTTAACACCGTGTTCCCCAGAACTGAGTAAACCCAGTCAATTTTGGTGATTACGTCGTCATATAAATATTTAAAGGGGTTTTAAACTTATTAATACCACATTGTTTGAAAGAATGTGCTCACCTTTGTCATTGTTTTTAGCGCTTTAATTTATGATACACATTTAGCAACTTTGCAAATATCATAATTTAACCCACAAGGCTTATTTTGGGACTGATTTCAGCCGTATTGAGCGCCGTATTTGCGCTCCAATACGGCTGAAATCCGTCCCAGTCATTACGGTAATCCACAGTTCTCATAGAGAACTATGGATTCCGTCTCCTCTCCCCGCTCGGTGAATCCGCCGGGTGGGGAGAAAGTGGCATAACAATTATTTATGGCGTGTACGCGCCGTGAATAATGAATGTCTATGGGGCCGGCGAGCCACCGGCCCCCCTCTCTGCCCCCGCTGCATCCATAGCCGCAATTACGTCGGCAATAAGCCGTGTGAACATTGCCTTAAAGGGGCTGTCTCACTACAAGGATTGCTTTTTATGTTAAAGATCCTGCAAAAACAAGTCACTTTGCAATATATGTCCATTAACAGTGTCCTACCAGTTCTGAGATATTCCCTCTTGTATGGGCTGCATCAGCTCCTCAGGTCGCTATAGCTACAGACCTGTTTGAGCTCTCCTGATAGGCTGCCAGCACTGATTGCTATAGCTACAGACCTGGCTTCTACTGCAGCCTAGTGGAAGCCAGTAAACGCCCCTGAATTCAAAGTGAAACCAAGAAAATAGGACAGGTAAGATGAAACATTGTAGTGAGACAACCCTTTTAAGCCAAACGCCTGAAAAGTAGTTAATGACCAGAAATTTTTTTTAGTTTTTGCCTCCTTGCGTCTCAACAGTTGTAACTTTTTTATTTTTTCAATGACGCAGTTGTATGAGGCCTCGTTTTAGTCAAGACAAGTTGTACTTTATGGGGGAATAGTTTAAATTCACTTATAAATAATTGCAGAATTTTTTTTCCAAATTTTCTTCTTTTTCTTTTTTTTTTTTTTACAACATTCACATTTCACACTTAATAACTTGTTAGATTAATTCTACAGGTTATGACGGTCCTGTGGATACCTGATATGTGTAGCGGGGTTTTTTTTGTGTGTAATGTATGAACAAGTATTTTTTTATTAAATATTTATTTTTATTTTATAAAAAAAAAAAAATTTATACATTTTTTTTTTACACTTTTTATGTTTTTTACCTTTAAAAAACAAATCCCATGATTGGAACAGATGGTGTTGTATTTGATGTTAAATGTCTGAGGTAATTGACAAGTGTTTCCCCCCACCCCTAATGTGTCATGTCCTGTATGTATAGTTAACTTTAACTGAAGAGATTTATGCCAAAGATGGTATAATTACTAATGGAGTGCATAAGCTTATGTAAGTAAATACCAAGAATGGAACCCTCATGTTGGAGGCCAAATGTGAAAATACTGTAGCTTAATGCCTTGCATATATTGTTTGTTTTTCTTCGAAAACTCTTAATAAAAATTACAGTTGGAAAAAAAAAAATCCCATGAAGGGAGAACTGTTTTACTTTTTTTTTTATACACTTGGTAATGTATTAGCAAATTCATATATGCTAATACATTATAACACAGACAGTCCTGGGGCTACTCTAGGTCCCCAGGGCTGACTGTGCAGACGTTCCCTAGGCTCTGTCAGGTCACCGGGTGTTCCGATCACCCGACAGAGCAGGGGACCCCTTTGATTGTGCTGCGGTGATGAACTACAGCAATTAAACGTTTAAAGCACCGGGGAGCAGAGGTTTCCCCACTCCCCAGCGCTTGCAGGGGAGGCTCTGGGATCAGGACTGTGCAGTACAGCCCCGTTCCCAGCGCTGCTGTGGCGCCTGGAGCCGCAAACTCCGATGTCTGCAGCGACACCAAAAGACAGTGGGTGGTCGTTAAGGAGTTAAAATCTCTGAATATTTTGTGTATAAAGTTCCTAGGCAGATCTATGTGTCTCCATGGTAACATACTGCAAACAACCCCTGTGTAGTCTGATCCCGAACTCAACTTTCTTTTCTTATGCCCCTTACTTTTTTCTTGCCTCCTTGCATCCCATCAGCCATATTTTTTTTAAAGGTACGTACATATTTGAGGCCTTTTCAGGAGGTTGTGTATTTTTTCTAAGCATCATTTTAATATAACTATTAATTTCTGTGATTTTTTTTTTTTGTGTGGAAAAATGTATAAAAAAAAAACTATTCTGCCATCCTTTTACGAACTTCAATATTAAAATGAATAGAGGACAATTGGGGCATGCTGGCACTTGTAGTTCCATGTTGCATAGCATATAGTAGCTGTGGAATGACAAGTTCCAGCATGCCACAGGCAGCACATGAGGTGAAAATGAGGTGAAATCTTCTTAACATGGGTACAGACAGCAAAACAAATGTAAAAACCCTTCCCTGCACTGTCCAAAACTACAAAACAAACCTTTTGTGCTGGAGTTACATTTAATAAATATACCTGTTCTGTCTTACATACAAATTCAACTTAAGGACAAACCTACAGTCCCCATCCTGTTCGAAACCCAGGGACTGCGTGTATTGTTTTATATGTTTTATATAAAACTGATTTATTGAAAAACAACTATGATAGTTAGTTATTTTTTTTACATATTGTACTGTCATTTGTCTATGAACTGTGCCTTTACTAGTCCAAAAGCTATTATAATTACGCAGTCAGTCCTGGCCATCACTCCTCCCCTCTTTGTTTACACTGCAATTGGCAGTAATTGTGGTGTTTAGGGGGTTAAACAGTCAGCACTGGAGTTTTCTTCGATCTGACCGATTGAACTCTCCCATAGACATGAATGGGAGTTCCAAGTTAATTGGGTTGTCTCACTACATTGATTCATCTTACCTTAGTCCTGTTTTCTTGGTTTCATTTTGAACTCAGGGGCATGTTTACTGACTTCTCTGGCTTCTACTAGGCTGCAGTAGATGCCAGGTGTGTAGCTGTAGTAACCAGTACTGGCAGCCTATTATGAGAGATTGAACAGGTCTGTAGCTATAGTAACCTGAGGAGCTGATGCAGAATAGGTAGGACACTGTTAATGGACATATATTGCAAAGTGACTTGTTTTTGCAAGATCCTTCACATTCAAAGCAATCCTTTTAGTGAAACAACCCCTTTAAGCCGAGCGGCCACGATCGGCTGTAATCGGAACTCCCATTCATATCAATGGGAGAGTCCCGTCCATCTTCCTGTTCAGAGTGGTTTTGAGGCTCGTTTAGGAGATAGGTGACAGTCCCAGAGGTGGGATCGGGACCTATCAGACAGTGATGGCACATCCTAGCACTATGCCATCATTGTCTGAAGTGAGACATCCACTTTAGAGACAGCAAAGGGCCACACCATTGCAACCTCACAGCAAAAATGAATAAATGAATGTGTTTTTTGCCGTGATTTGGCCCCAATCACCTATAAATTTTCATTGAAGTCTAAAGCCATGCTTGAACATCCAAGCTCTACAATGTGTTGTTGCTGGCCCCTTCCTTTTGGAGATAGCTCCTTGACCTGGCAACGTTCATCCAGGCCTGAGTCACAGCCATAAGCTCTTTCTCTTGTTGTGAACCCTGCACCTGTGCAATCACTACATGACGGGGACAGATTTTTATTTCCAATGAAGATTCCTATTGAATAGTAGCAAGCAGAAAATATAGAGGCTGATATAGGAAAATACATTTATATGTGTAGCAACGGGAAAAACGCGCTTCAATCACTACTACCTTTAAAGGAAAGGTTTGAGCGATCTCAAGTTGTACGACAGGGAGTTGACGTGAAGATTGAGCAAAGAAACGTTTTCCCTTGAAATTACACTTTTAAAACATCCCTTCCTGCTGTTGCCAAGCGTCCTTGTCACCAGCGCGGCCACAGATGACATCACAGAATGTGACATGTAAGAAGGCAGAAGTATGTGTAAAAGCCTGACTAACACGCAACAGCGATAATTCCTGGGAACCAAAACCGTGTATTTTCCGCTATCCTATATAAAAGATATTGCGGCTATATATGTTGTGGATACAGCCAGAATTGCAAATGTTTTTAGTAAATAGACATACAGCCCTGGAAAAAATTAAGAGACCACTGCAAAATTTTCAGTTTCTGATTTTTCTCTTCAATGGTAAATTTTTGGAGAAAAATGTCCATTGTTATTTTATGATATAAACTACTGACAACATGTCTCCGAAATTCCAAGCAAAAAATTTTGGATTTGTTTGCAGTAAATGAGAAATCTTCAAAATAATAAAAAAAGAAGCAGTGCCGTCAGACCTCAAATAATGCAAAGAAAACAAGTTCATATTTATTTAGAAACAATAAGACTAATGTTTTAAGTCAGGAAGAGTTCAGAAATCAATATTTGGTGGAATAACCATGATTTTTCATTCAAGTTCCTTTTGGCCATTTTCTAGCACTTGTTTTGCCATCCAGCATGTCCTATTGCAAGAGGATTGTGAAAACCACAGCAGTGTTTTTTATATTTTCCTTCATTAAATAAGATTTGGTTCAGGTGATCACCTAATCAGAAGCACATTAAGTAGAAGGAGGTGGACTTGGTCGGAATTCAACTGACACTGGAATGGAATGGCTGTCAGACATGTAGAAATGCTGATTTTTTTAGAAAACTGGGCAGTGGTCTCTTCATTTTATCCAGAGCTGTATTACGACCTTCAATAGAGAGTTCAGAGCTCGCTTCTCAACTGTGCCCTGGGGACCGCTAACATCTTCTACCCCTCATCCCCAAATTTATCAAGGTGGCACAGGTGACATAATAAATTAGGCACACTTTTTATAGGCAGTCTACATCGATGCTACAATTACGTACTAAAAACTGCAGATGTTCAGTAGAAATTTGGTGGACATTTTGAACACGCCCAAGGAGGTGTGAGGTGAATGTGTTCACCTCAGACCTCCTTGGGTGAACACATTCCTCATCTCATACCTGTATGTTAGCCTATGCCATGCCAGTGATCAAAGAGAGGTTTGGGTACAATTTTTTTATTACTTTTTTTTGTCTATTACTTTTCTCATTTCATTTTCCTCTTCCTGCACAGTGTGATTATTTTTTTATCAAATTACCTGTGTTGTGACAAGAGCTCGAGGAAGAATAGATGAACTGGGGAGGAATAAGGAGGAGGAAAATTAGAAAAAAAAAAAGAAAGCGAAAGGTAAGAGAAATTGATAAAATACTATAAGACAGATAAAATAAAAAGAGACATAGCAAAAGAGAGCAAGGGGAAAGGAGATCAATGGGAAGGGGAGGAAGGTAAGAAGTACATAGGAAGGAAGAACGGAAAGGAGAAATGGCTGAAAGAGAAAGGGAGTATAGAATGATAAATGCAGGATGAAATAGGGGTAAGCGATGGACGATACACAGAAAAGAATGAAGAAAAAGGAAATGGGTGTTGCCAGCTAAAACGCAATGGTTGAATGACCTTAAAGGGGTTGTCTCGCTACAAAGATTAGCTTTCAACATGTAGGGAACACTAAGGGCCACATGTATGAAAACTGTCTAGGTCTAAAATTCACTTTGTTGCCCATAGCAACCAATCAGAGCGCCCCTCTCATTTTTCCAGAGCACTATATGAAATTAAAGGGGGTGCTCTGATTGTTGCTATGGGCGACAAAGTGAGTTTTAGACCTAGACAGTTTCATACATGTGGCCCTAAATGAAGAGGTTTTCAAATATATTGCTTTGTTCATTGTTTTTTGTTAAGGAGCTACAAGTGATTTTATCACCTTCTGTGCTCTCTCTGATTTCCCAAGTGACCGACCTGTGTACTTCTCCCCCCCTGCTGTTTGTTCTATCTGATAGTAGGGAGTGAGGTCATCACACAGGTTGCAGGCAGTGTGAGAGCTTGTGTTTTATCTGATCTTTCAGACAAAAGACAGTGATTACTCTATTGTTTACTTTAGCTCAGCAGCTTCTCCTGTCCTGGTAGAAGTTAACTTAGCTAATCTAGACTAATAAACATAATAAACAGAGAAGTCTGGATACACAGAGCTCATATTCTAATTACAGACAGCTTGACCAGGAAGTAACAGAGCAAAGCAGCATTACTTTTCATTCATGCATCCTATGAAATTATGAGATGAGACAACCCCTTTAAAGGGGTTGTCTCATCAGGAGGTTTCACAAAGCCTGCTCTTCACAGCCAGCTTCAGGCTCCCTCTTCCTGTTCTGGCTGTGGGTGGTTCTGACATTTCAGCTCTGCTATTCCTAACTTAGCCTTATAGGGCAACATTGGTGATGGAGGGGTTTCAACAGAAAGGCACAAAGGTAAAGAGCTCTGTGGTTAAAGTTTGTCAGTAACGAGTATAAACAAGCCCCTGTCCTGATAATAACACACAGCAGGGAGTGAAGTCACTATCCCAGCCAGGTCTGTTAGAGCAGAGAGAGGTGGTCGGTAACCTAGGGAAGCAGGAGATAAGAACTGCTCTAACTCTGGAAGGAAGCAAAATCAGAACAGCAATGTATTTGGTAATACTCTTTATTTACCATTGCCTACATTTTTAAAGTTAATCAATGTGATAGGAATTTTGGGCACAAATTGTAACGTTTCTAGATGATAATATGAGAGCACTATTCACCTAAGACCCAAAGTTGTGCCTACTACTCAATGATCCTGAGACATTTACTCACCAAAATGTCAGGGTTTGCACTGATGAAATCCGGTTCCAGGCACATAAACTTCTAGCTTAACACTGGATGTCCCCAAAGACTCCAGCCATAGAAAACTGGATGCACTCAGTTAATTCATCACTAGTCCTTAAAAAGTTGTTATATAAGCATGAGGAAGCTAGGGTCAAATTCCAGAAAATATAGGATGTATGAATTCATTCGATACACACTCAATCTACAGCTCTGTTCCAACTGGTTAAGCTTAAAGGTGTTCCCATCTCACTCTCTGATGGCATATCAATAGCAGAGGGAGGGAGGAAAAGAAGAGAAAGAAAAAGTTAAAAGAAAATAACCAGGATAATGGAAAGAGGGAGGGAGGGAGGAAGGAAGGAAGGAAGGAAAGAAAGAGAGAGAGAAAGAAAGAAAGAAAGAAGGAAAGAAAGAAAAAGAAAGAAAGAAAGAAAGAAAGAAAGAAAGAAAGAAAGAAAGAAAGAAAGAAATAAAGAAAGAGAAAGGGAGGAATGGTGGGTGGATGGAAGGAACAAAGGAAGCAAAGAAAAAAGGAAACGGAATTAAAGAAGGAAGCAAAGAGGAGGAGGGGTAAGATGTAGAGGAAGAAAACTTAAAAGAAAAAAACCAAGACACTGGAAATAGAATGAGGAAGGAATCAAGAGCTGGTGGATGGGTTGAAGGAAGCAAGGAGAGGATGAAGGAAGGAGGGAATGAAGAAAGACAATAATGAAGGAAAGAAGGAAGCAGAAGGGGAGGGGGTAAGATCAAGAGGAAAAAAAGTGAAGAGATATAACCAAGACAATGAAAAGTAGGCGTGAACGTAGAAGGAAGGCGGGAAGGAAAAAAAGGTAAGGAAGGAAATAGGAAAAGAAGCAGAGGAGTAAGATGAGAGGAACAAAACGTAAAAAGAAAATAAAAAAGCCAATGGAAAAAGAGAGGGAGGGATAGAGAAAGGGAGTAAGGAAAAAAGGAAAAAGTGTAGGATTTAGATGGCGGTGGGTGAAAGTAAAAAAGAAAAAAGGGAATGAAGAAAGGAAGCAGAGGGGGAGGAGATGAAGAGAAATAAATGGTGAAAAGAAAGAACCAAAACAATAGAGTGAGGGAGGGGGGAAGGAAGGAAGAAAATAAAGATGAAAGGAAAGAAGGAAGTGAGGGTGGGTTGGAGGAAGGAAGAAAGGAACAAAGAAAGGAAGCACAGGGCAGTAGGATGAAGAGGAAGAAAAGGTAAAAAGAAAATAAACAAGGCAATAGAAAATGAGAAGGAGGGAAGTAGGTAGGAAAGGAGGGATGGCAGATGGGCAGAAGCAAGAAAGGAAAGGAGGAAGGAAGGAGGGGATGAAGAAAGACACTAGTGAAGGAAAGAAGGAAGCAGAGGGGGGTAAGATAAAGAGGAAGGAAAAGTGAAAAGATATAACCAAGACATTGGAAAGAAGGAGTGAGGGAGGAAGGAAGACAGGAAAAAAAGAAAAGAAATAAGAATGGTAAGAAGGAAGGAAGCAGAGGGGAGTAAGATGAAGAGGAAGAAAAAGTGAAAAGATATAACCAAGACATTGGAAAGAAGGAGTGAGGGAGGAAGGAAGACAGGAAAAAAGAAAAGACAACAGAAATGAGCGCAGGAAGGAAGCAGAGGGTGTAAGATAAAGAGGAAGAAAAAGTGAAAAGATATAACACAGACAATGGAAAGAATGAGTGAGAGAGGAAGGAAGACAGGAAAAAAGAAAAGAAATAAGACAGGAAAGAAGGAAGGAAGCAGAGGGGAGTAAGATGAAGAGGAAGAAAAAGTGAAAAGATATAACCAAGACAATGGAAAGAAGGAGTGAGGGAGGAAGGAAGACAGGAAAAAAAGAAAAGAAATAAGAAAGGAGAGAAGGAAGGAAGCAGAGGGAGTAAGATAAAGAGGAAGAAAAAGTGAAAAGATATAACACAGACAATGGAAAGAATGAGTGAGAGAGGAAGGAAGACAGGAAAAAAGAAAATAAATAAGACAGGAAAGAACAAAGAAAGCAGAGGGGAGTAAGATGAAGAGGAAGAAAAGGTGAAACAAAAAAAACCAAGACAAGGAAATGAGAGGGAAAAAGTAGAATAACCTGCCCTCTGTATTCCAAACACGCGCCCCACTCAGAAGTTGTCTTTCACTTGTCTTTTTTGAGGAATATTAATGCATCCAGGAACTCTCAGTACAGAAACAACTTTTCTGTTTAACGCTCTTTGCTAGGTAAAAGCGCTCAGCATGCAACGCATGGAACTGATAGGCCTCAGCTAGTCATAAATGCATTGCAAAACCAGCATGTGCCGTAAGCTTCCAGACTGTCAAAGCGCCCCGGCCACCTCTGCGACACGTTTTATATGTACACCGTATACCAACGTTGCTTAGAAGAGAAAAGTCCATTTCCATATATACAAAAATCCCACCGTGACAGCTGAAGGGACAAACATTGGGTCCTAAAAGCAGTTGATAGGAGATCATTGAGTGGTGACATCATGACAGTTTATTAAAGGGTTAAAAGAGATTGGGCACCATAATGCTAATGTAGTGTCTTAGCATGTGAGTGACCCCATCAAGCTAGGGTTAGGGACAACCTTGCTGCTCGGTGATTTACTTGCATGGTGTGACTGCCAGGGACCTCTCCATGTCCCCGTGCAGCACTGCAGATAAGTGGAATAGCTCTAAGCCCAAGTATCTGAGTGACAGGGAATCCCAGAGGAACTTGATAAGGAGGCCACTTCACTCCCATCATCTCCAGAACATCAACTGTCTGTCTCGGCCACAATGACATGACCATTTATACTCTGTACCTTTAACCACTTAGTGCAGATAGCACCTGGCATCCTGCATTGGAGTTACAGGAATACGTGAAGAGCGGTCTCACCTAGGGCAACTTCTGGAAGGACTTGAAGCTTAGCAAAATAATTACATCTGCTATAATTTGGCTGCTATGAATGACAGTGCATCGATCTTGTGAAAGCATTGTAACCATTACACTGATACCGCGCAATTAATGGAGGAACTTCAATATCTAAATGGGACCATCTCTGAGGTGTAGAAGAAACAATAAGTGGAGATTACTCATTTTCCCATGGGAAGTTCTGGCACATCTACAGGGTCCCCCAATGACCCTCTTAACAAAGGGGCTTCGGCCCTTTTTGGCACTTTTTCTATATAACATTAATCCCAACTAGAATTAATCTAGTGAATCCGGCCGACTATGTAGCAGTGTCTGCACAGCTCTGCATAAATGTCCAAACTGACTGCTATACTAATGGTTGTACGGTCCCAGTGGTCAGACCAGGGGCGTAGCTATAGCAGGGCCATCTTTTCCATTGGGCACACTAGGCAGTTGCCCGGGAGCCCAACAAGTATAGGGGCCCCAAGTGGTGTATATGTATGTCCCAGGAATACAAGAAACATACCCTGGATTCCTTGATTGCCTTTGCTTATTTAACTGTTTTTGTGTTTTTAGGATGTGCAAACAGTTAAAAACCATGGTGGAAAAGGGAGCCAAAGGCTCCCTACCCTGCCATTTGGTCTTGTAGGCTGCAGGTGCCCAGACATAAGTGGCATGATAATACGGGTGTGCTTGAGAGGGGCTTGAGGTATGGCCAAGTGTGATGTCATCTATGTGGGCAGTGCTATGCCCAGGGGCCCATAATGCTGTTAAGACAGCTCTGAGCTATAGGGGGTGCAGCGGTAGCAGTCACTACTGGGCCCTGTAGTCTGACGGGGCCCAAAAGGCCTCCTGCCACATAAGAAGACATCAGCATTGTAAATGGCACATGGTAACTGGGGGGCCCCATTTCACTTTTTGCACTAGGGCCCAAGAGCTTGAAATTATGCCTCTGGGTCAGACCCCATAATTAGTAAATTATGGTATCTGACAGCAATATGAAATTGTAATACCATAAATCATTGAGCACAACCAACACAACCAGGGATGGCTTTAACAGGATTTATTGAACATGGATATGCAAGTGCGGGTATAACAGGCACGGAAAGTCTCTGAGTCTGTCCCTGGGAATGTGCCTTATATCTTTATCTTCTTTAAAGGGGTTGTCTCACTACATTGCTTCATCTTACCTCAGTCCTGTTTTCTTAATTTTATTTTAAATTCAGGGTTGTGTTTACTGGCTTCCACTAGACTGCAGTAGAAGCCAGGTCTGTAGCTATAGCAACCAGTGCTGGCAGCCTATCATGACAGAGTAAATCGGTCTGTAGCTATAGCGACCTGAGGAGCTGATGCAGCCCATACAAGAGGGGATATCTAGGAATTGGAAGGACACTGTTAATGGACACATATTGTAAAGTGACTTGTTTTTTCAAGATCTTTAACATAAAAAGCAATCCTTATAGTGAGACAACCCATTTAAAGGGGTATTCCCACTCTAGACAATAATGGTATATTGATAGGATATGCCATCATTGTCTGAAAAGTGCAGGTACCACCTCTAGTGCCCACACCTATCTCCAAGACTAAATAACAACAAAATGTTGAGGTTTCATGGCTCATTTTGAAGATCGAAAAGAAAAAATCAAAAAAAAAAAAAATAGACTGCTCACCCTACTAGTTGCACTAAGGTCCAAATGGAGCGGGCTGTGGATACAGCCCATAGAGCCAACAGATAAAGAACAATGAAATCACCCGCTGTGCGTATGGGTCCAAGAAGAATAAAATATCAGTCTTTATTCCAACTCGTTCAAAATATGAAATTAAAATAAGACACAGCCTCCAGTGTGTTATGGTTGCCAGAATCACTCCATCGTGGTTTGCATGTCTACAGCTGACGCATTTCAGACATTCAGTCTTTAGTTGTAATGGGGCTACAACTAAGGACTGTTCGTCTGAAATGCGTCAGCTGTAGATATGCACACTGCGTTGGAATGATGCTGGCAACCATAACACACTGGAGGCTGTGTCTTATTTCATGTTCATATTTTTAACATGTTGGAATGAAGACTGATATTTTATTCTTCTTGGACCCATACGCGCAGCAGGTGATTTTGTTCTTCTTTATCTGTTGGCTCTATTGGCTATATCCACACCACGCTCTGTTTGGACCTTAGCGTGACTAGCAGGGGGAGCAGTCTTTTTTTTTTTGCTTTTTTCTTTTCTATCTCCAAAATGAGCCTAGAAACCTCTCCATTCTGAATGGAAAGGTGATTGGGACTCTCCCATTGAAATGAATGGGAACTTCCACCTGAAACTCCAAATCACGTCAGTGGGAGATTCCCAACCCCCTCTCCGTTCAGAGAAGTTTCGGGGCTCATTTTAGAGATAGGTGCAGGTCGCACCTCTGGTGGTCCCAGCCCGGTTTTCCACCTCTCCTAGTGATATGCCATTTCTCTAAAGAGTCTCTCTCTGAGTCCTTGTAAACGTTACATGCTCCCGCCACTGAAGATTCCCGGCATCTGAGGGAAAACTTAGAAATTTCAAGGCTTTAGAACCAAATCCTCCCCCGCAGTTTCCTGGGCTTTTCCTTTTACTTCTCCCTTCCCCAGTGTTCTGGTGACATCTACTGGTAGAAAGGTGACTTGCCCCAGCCTTACACAATCAGTTATATCTATCCTTTTAAAGGGGTTGTCCAATCTGGTTATATCCTCTCTGAGATGATCTCGTAGCTCAATATGTGTTGACCTCAGAGAATAGGGAGATGGCCATGCTTGTGCAGTTCTGCTCATTGATGTTAATGGGAGTTCTTTCCTCGAGTATACTTGGAACTCCCATAGAAATGGATGGAAGAAAGCTGCGCAAGCGCGGCCATCTCCCCGTTTTACTGCGGTTGACTCGTATCAAGCTATGAGATGGCCCCAGAGATGATATTTTATGAGATGGGACAAACCCTATGCTATAGCCACTACACAAAAAACACCACATCCATATGTTGTGGGCCTATAAACGCACAATTTTGCAGGTAAAACTCTGTTATTACGTGCAAAATAGAGCAGTCATTGGTCACCACATGTGGGCATGGTTTAAGCTGCATGCAGTAGCTACAGTGTGGGCCCTTATCCTATGGGCATTGAGACCATCCATAGGCTAATTTTACCCATGACCATCTTATCAGTACCACAAGGATGCATACTAATTAAACTAAGGCTTAGGCTCCCAAAGGGCATGTGCACCACTATCTTTTTATCACAGATAGGTTTTGCCCCACTTTTTTTAGGTTTTGCCCCATTTTCAGTGAGGGTGGAACCTGATTTATGGAATAATTGGTCCCCTTTCCAGATTATGACATATGCAGGCAAGAAAGAAAAGTCCTTGTTTCAGTTGGTTTAGCCAAAGGGGATAGACACTTGAAGGAGCCATGGCTATATAAAAGGTCACCCACTTACTGTTACTGTAATAGTGCCCCCTGTACTGTATGTAACTACAGTGGACAATGTTTTTTATGACAATCAAGTCTTAAAATTTTCTCCGTAGGCTGAAAGATTTATCTTTTGTGTAATTAATAAATGCTTCAATGGAGGGGGGAGGTTCTTTTTTAAATTTTATACCAACTCTTTATGGAAACATATGGCCGATAGTTATTATGCACGGAGAGACTCGTATCTCTCTATAATTGCATGTTTTATGGTGATAACACCTGCACACATATGAGCAGTTACTTGCGATGTAGCCCATAAAATGCAGAGAAGGATGTCAATGGGATTGCTGCCTAATGCTCACATCATCATGTTCGCTCTGACTGCAGTCCTAATGCCGGTCCGTTCAAGATGACCGATTTTGTATTTACTTAAAGGGGTTGTCTCACTACAAGGATTGCTTTTTATCTTAAAGATCTTGCAAAAACGAGTCACTTTGCAATATGTGTCCATTCACAGTGTCCTACCTATTCCTAGATATCCCCTCTTGTATGGGCTGCATCAGCTCCTCAGGTCGCTATAGCTACAGACCTATTCAATCTCTCCTGATAGGTTGCCAGCACTGGTTGCTATAGCTACAGACCTGGCTTCTACTGCAGCCTAGTAGAAGCCAGTAAAGTGAAACCAAGAAAATCGGACTGAGGTAACATGATTAAATGTAGTGAGACAACCCCTTTAATGCAGCTAAAAGAGTTTGTAAATGACTTTGATTCTAAATTTCCTACAAGACTGTGTACACAGCTCCTATGCAGACTTATGTGTCCCTATGGCTACAAAATCTATACAAACACTGGGCCTATGTATGAAAACTGTCTAGCAGTAAGACTGTCCATGAGAGCCTTGAATTACTGTATTTGTGGGGCGTACTTTGGGCGTATTTCAGCATAATCATGCGCTGAAATACGCCCCGCAAAAATGCTGTGTGAACATATCCTTACACTGCTCATGAAAAATGAAAGCTGCGCTCTGATTGATTGCTATCGGCAACAAAGACAGTCTTACTGTTAAGACAGTTTTCATACATAAGGTCCAATGTGTGTAACCTGATCCAGAAGTCATGTGCAATAGCGAACTATACGGATCTGGACGAAATTATGTAATTTTTTTAAGGGTACAATTTTCTCCTAGAAAATTGGCTGTAGATAATTCCAGTTTCGGAGTGGAGTTCTGTTGAAGATTGGCCAGTGGGCCCACACACACTGTAGTTAAAGGGGTTGTCTCACTACAAGGATTGCTTTTTATCTGAAAGATCTTGCAAAAACAAGTCACTTTGCAATATATGTCCATTAACAGTGTCCTACCTATTCCTAGATATCCCCTCTTGTATGGGCTGCATCAGCTTCCCAGGTCGCTATAGCTACAGACCTGTTCAATCTCTCCTAATAGGCTGCCAGCACTGGATGCTATAGCTACAAACCTGTTCAATCTCTCCAGATAGGCTTCCAGCACTGGTCGCTATAGCTACAAACCTGTTCAATCTCTCCAGATAGGCTGCCAGCGCTGGTCGCTCTAGCTACAGACCTGTTCAATCTCTCATGATAGGCTGCCAGTGCTGGTTGCTATAGCTACAGACCTGGTGTCCTCAGTAGCTCGTTCCTGCAGGCCAGTAATATCCAGTAGAATCCAATAAAGCCAGTAAACTCTGAATTCAACAATGAAACCATGAAAACAGGACTGAGGTAAGATTAATTGATGTAATGAGACAACCCCTTTAAGCAGGTAGTGGATCTTCTGTTTCAGACCTAAGTTTGGAGTAAGGCCTTGCCAAAGAGCGAAGTCTAGAAGCCCTCTCTTTTTCTCCAGCAAAGGAACTTGGACTCCACTACAAGATACTCCCAGGTGGCTACCCCAGATGTGGTCACTGGTCCCTGGTGTGCAGGTGTTGTAGAGAATGGGACTGTAGAGTTGGTGATCAAGCAGGAGCACAAGACGGCATACAATCGTAGACTGGTAACGGGCAGGAAGTCAGGACAAACCGGGTTCAATCATAAACAGGTCATGACCCTGGGCAACGCCTATCCTCGGCTACCTCTGGTCAATACACCAACCACCCCCCGGTACCTTTCCCATATAAAGACACTGAAACATAGGTTGGATGAATTGGCCACAGGAGCCAGTTTATTGTCAAAAAACACGCTTAAAATATAAACAACCGTGTCCAAATGAGCATACGTTCCGCATACCCATTCGGCCTAGCCCACTGCCCCCAAAACATTCCAGCACCTTCCGGACCAAAGACCAAATCTTGGGGCTGAGGTCCTGGGAGTCACAATGATCCCAAACAACATGGTCTGGCAATGACCGCTTATCTCCGTGCATTACCCCCAACTGTCACCCCCGGCTTCAGGGCACCAAAAGCCACCTCAGGCGGCTACCATTCTTTACCAGCTTCCAAGGACCCTGCACTGTGGAGCCCCCACCTTCACCAGACCGTTCCATCCAACTTGGGAGCCAATCATAACCTGACTCCCCCACTCCTTTACATCGACTCCAAGGACCCCATCCCGCCCCTGCCACTGTGACGCTCAAAAACCGCACAGATACAACCCAAACTGCACCAGTAACAGCCGTCCCGGCTCATCCCATTAGGCCAAAACAATGGGTGGGAGGGTGGGACTTCACTGCTGCCGGCCACGCTACTGAAGCCCCGCGCAGCATGGGTCGCGGCTTATATGCACTGCCCCCCCGCGTCGCGCCCGACTCCTCTCCTAACCTCACACCAGACGTGCAACGCACAGGTCCGGCTCCTGCTCCCCTCTCCTCAAGCCGGGCCAGCGCGCTGGGTCATGAGGGGCCTCCCCCTAAGGGGCTGCGCCCGCCATGTCTGGCCCTGGCCTGGAATAGCCAAGGTCACTGCCGGAAAATCGTAAGCATAACTAAACACAGTGTAGATACACCAACAGGCACCAAAAACTGGCATTTGGTTACATTGGAGGCAGCTGGCGTTACTCTTTTTTCTATGGATTGAATCAAGGTGTGGACTCTACCTGGCCATACCTACATGGATGATACCCCTATTGGATTTGGATGAGTTGAACTTTTTGCTTTCTTTTGACACTGGAAAGGTGAGTACACTCTTTTTAGACAGTTTTCTGCACCTGCAGATTTTGCTTCGGACCATCAACTACAAAATCCGCAGCACAATGATTTGATTGTGGCTTTATACTTTCCAATTGAAGTCATTGAGGAAAATCTGCAAAACATTCTTGTTTTTTACGCAGTAGAAATTGTCATGCTGCAGACTAAGGCTTGCTTTTGTCCGCTTTTTGACGCGTTAAATTCATGTTTTCTCAAAAGACATGCCAAAAAACATTCTAGAGCTAATACATGCCGACGAGCGCAGGAGGATGCGTGCACTTATAAGCATACATGCCAACTCTCCCGTTTTTGGTGGGGGGGTCCCGCTATTTGGGGTCCCACCCCCGCCCTCCCGGGGGAGTTGGCATTCCTCCCGCCGCCAGCAGGCGGCAGGGGTCCTTTAAACAGCCGCGGCGCCGGAGTAGCGCTGGTGCGCTACTCCGGCGCCACCGGTCCGTTCCCACGGGCGGGTGAAGTGGGCGCAGGGTCTGCTCACCCGCCTGGAGTCTCGCTGAGCAGGGAGGAGGGATCGCTCCCTCCTGCCTCCTCCCCCTGTATGTCCGGCGCCGCTGTGCGCCGTACACACATGTCAGCGTCACAGAGGAAGTGACGCGCGGCTGCACTCACTTCCCCTGTGACACTGCTGAGGAGATGTCCAGGAGCGGGCCGCTCTGCAGGAGCCTGGTCAGGTAAGTGGATTTTTTATTTTATTTTTATTAGTTTTAGGGGGGCACTGTCTGGCTACAATGGGGGGTATACCTGGCTACAATGGGGGGTCTACCTAGCTACAATGGGGGCAATACCTGGCAACAGAGGGGGCACTACCTGGCTAACAATGGGGGCACTACCTGGCTAACAATGGGGGGCACTACCTGGCTACAATGGGGGCACTACCTGGCAACAATGAAGGCACTACCTGGCTACTAATGGGGGCACTACCTGGCTACTAAAGGGGGTACTACCTGGCTACAATGGGGCACTACCTGGCTACAATGGGGGGTCTACCTGGCAACAATGGAGGCACTACCTGGCTAACAATGGGGGCATGGGGCACTACCTGGCTAACGATGGGGGCACTACCTGGCTAACAATGGGGGCACTACCTGGCTAACGATGGGGGCACTACCTGGCTACAGAGGGGGCACTACAAGCCAAACAATGGGGGCACTACCTGGCAACAGAGGGGCACTACCTGGAAATCAATGGGGGCATCTACCTGGCCAACAGAGGGGGCACTCCCTGGCAAACAATGGGGGCACTACCTGGCAAACAATGGGGGCACTACCTGGCAAACAATGGGGGCACCTACCTGGCTAACAAAGGGGGGCATCTACCTGGCAACAAATTTGGCTCTACCTGGCTACAGAGAGGGCATCTACCTGCCTGTAAGGGGCACTACCTGGCTTTCTTCCAAAGCCGTTATGCAGTTAGGTGGAGTAGGTGTGGCTTTTGAAGAGCGTGGCAAACCGTCAAGATGGGCGTGGCCATTTTCAAAAGTTGGCAACTATGCTTATAAGCGTGCTGTGATATCCAACTCAGGGACCCGCCCCCTGCGGGGTGGATCCTTCCCCGCCAGCTCTCTCCGGCCACCTCTCACAAGATAAATTTGGCCCGATCCTATTCATTCTGCCCTATCAATTGTCATAACTGTGGGAATTCTAGAGCTAACATATGCCGATGAGCGCTAACCCAATAGCGGGGGAACACATGCTCTCACACTATAAGTGCTAAAATGAGAATGTGCGCCCCATCATTCACACGGCTGTGCTTCTGTGCGCACTGTTTCCCCTTTTACATGCTAAACAAAAAAACGGGAGTGCATGCGGCAAAAAGCGTATCACTTGCAGTGAAGTTCCTGTACTGAAAAAACACAGCAAAATAAGCACCAAAACAGGCATCCAAGTTAACCCCTTCCCGACATTGGGCGTATGCATACGCCCTAGCGTGAAGTGACTTCCCGCAAATGGACGTATGCATACGCCCTGGCGATCGCGGCATGGAACCAGCAGTAAATTACCGCTGGCTTCATGCCCCATCACCCCCGGCCGGAGTGAGCTCCGGCCGCGGGTGAAAAACGCTTTATTACCGCAGCCTGTCATGGCTGCGATAATAATGGCGCAGGCAGCAGGAGTGAGCTCCTGCTGCCTCCGATCCGGCGCAGCAAGTGGCAGGGATGCCGCTCACTGGTCTCTTACTGGACTCCCCGGATGCTTTCTGAAAGCATCCGGGTAGTCTTGTGACGTTACCATGCCCACAATGCATTGTGGGCATGGTGTCAGTAGTTGCCATGGCGACCTGTACACAGCAGTAATGCTGTGCACAGGCATACATCCCAACTTTTAGAGATTGCAAAGATTTACACATCAGGACACGCGTAGAACCATGCCCAAATACATGCCATCACACCAAGGAACGCCTCTAACCACGCCCAAACACACATATGCTAACTTTTTAGAGAGCCAAAATGGGACACATTTTCAGGGTTGCATTGTATCCAATGATGAAATATTAAGTAACTTGTTATGTAATATACAGCGAGGAAGCAGTCAGATACTTTATAAAGCAAGAGAGTCAGTTTATTGATGCAAATCTGTTTCCTAAATGAAAAAGAGGGACATTTATAGAGCTAACAGAGGGACCTGGGGTAAAAATAGGGACTGTCCCTCCAAAATAGGGACACTTGGGAGGAATGTACAGGTCTGCTATTCAAACAGCAATCTAACGATTTCTTTTCCCCAGTGGGGATTTGATGTTACAAATCCCCACTGAGGAAAAGTAAAAAAAATGTGAAAAAGTAAATAAAAAAAGTAAAACACAAACACAAAAAATAAAATTAAAAACACGTACACCTCCCTTTTCACCTTTACAAACGCCAATCGCCCCAAAAAAGATCAAAAATAAATAAAGTACCCATATTTGGTATCGCCGCGTGCGTAACAACCCACCCTATCAATCTGTCACGTTAATTAACCCGTGCGGTGAACGCCGTAAAAAACAAAAACAAAAAACAGTCACAAAATTTTTGTACATCCTGCAGCACATAAAATGGAATAAAAAGCGATCAAAAACTCATATAAATTACAAAGTTGTACCAATAAAAACATCAGATCATCACGCAAAATAATATTCATTACACTTCTCTGTATACAGGAAAATAAAAAAGTTATGTCTCTCAGAATACAGAGATGATTAAATATTATTAAATACAATAAAAACACTTTTTTTTTTTTTTTTTAAAGTGCTTCAAAATGAAAAAAAAAACTATATAAATAGGGTATCGCCGTAATCGTATCGACCCAGAGAGTAAAGCTAACTGGTCATAGATACTGCACGGTGAGCGCTGTAAAAATAAAAATAAAAAACACTACTAGGATTGCAGTATTTCCTTCACCTGCCTTCCAAAAAACGGATTTAAAACTGATCAAAGAGTCTTGTCCCCCCAAAAATGATACCAATAAAAACGGCATCTCATCCCACAAAAAACAAGCCCCTACACAACTCCGTACACAGAAAAGTAAAAAAGTTATGGCTCTCAGACTATGGCGATGCAAAAACGAGTTTTCCTTTTTTAATAAAAGTGTTTTTATTGTGTAAAAGCAGTAAAACATTAAAAAAAAAATAATAATTGGGTATCGCTGTAATTGTATCGACCTGCTTAGTAATACTAGTATGTCAGTTATACTGCACGCTGAAAAAATAAAAATAAAAAACACTTACAGGAATGCTGTATTTTGTTCAAAATGCCTCACAAAAACCTTAATAAAAAGTGATCAAAGCGGCATATGCCCCTCATAATGGTACTAATAAAAACGTCAACTCATCCCACAAGAAACAAGCCAATAATCAGCACCGTATACAGAAAACTGAAAACGTTATGGCTATCAGAACAGGACAACATAAAAATGCAATTTTTTATAGACCTATTTCTATTGTGTAAAAGTAATAAAACAGAAAAAACTATATAAAATCTATATCATTGCAATTGTACCGACCCCCATAGTAAAGATATCCTGTCATTTATACTGCACGGCGAACGCTGTAAAATTGAAGCCCAAAAAACAATGGCGGAACTGCGTTTTTCCCCCCCATTTTCATGGCCCAATGCTAAAAAAAACAAAACACTTTGGAACACTTGTGCACCCAAAATGTACAATACACCCCTAGATGAGATCCTTGAGGGAGGCTGAATCCAAAATGGGGCGGCTTCTGGAAGGTTTCACCTGTTCTGGTACTTTGGGGGCTTTGTAAATGCGACATGGCCCCACCAAAATCTGCGTTCCAAAAGCCAAATAGCGCTCCCTCCCTTATACGCCCTACCATGGGCCCAAACAGCAGTTTACACCCACATGTAGGGTATTGCCGAACTTGGAAGAAATTGCTTAACAAAGTTTTGGGTCCTTTTTTACCAGGATGCCTTGTAAAAATTAAACATTTTCAGCTAAAATTGCAGATTATTGGAAAAAAAATGTTTTCCATTTTCACAGCCTAACGCTAAAAAATTTTGTAACACACCTGTGGGGTCAATATGCTCACTACAACCCTGGATATGTTCCTTAAGGGGTGTAGTTTCCAATATGGGGTATTTTTAGGGGAGTTTATTAAGTTTTAACACCTTAGGGTGTCCCCAAACCTGAAATGGCCCCTAAATCATATTGAAGATGATACTCCAAAGTACGATAGATGCTCCTCCTATTCTGCGGCTTGTGGTTGAGCCAAATAATGCACTAGGGCCACATATTGGATATCTCTGAAAACGGCAGAATCTGGGGAATCAATATTAATTTGCATTTCCCTGATCACATTTACCATATTCTTGTCAATAATGTATAAAAATTTTAAATCTGCAAAAAAAAGTGAAATTTTGAAATTTCACTTCCACTTTGCTTTAATTCCTGTGAAACACCTAATGGGTTAATAAACTTCCTAAATGCAGTTTTGAATACTATAAGGCTATGTTCACATGGCTTATTTCGGGGCGTATTTACGGACGTATTTACGTCCGCAAATACGTCCCGAAATACGTTTCAAATACGTGTGGCACGTATTTCGCGTCGTAAATACATTCCCCATTCTTTATTATGGGGATTTACGTTGTAAAATACGCCTCAATAAGTGACAGAGGACTTAATTTTACGATTGTAGTTACAGACGTATTTACGCCCGCAAATACGTCGCGAAAATACGCCTCGTGTGAATGATGAGGCGTATTTTACATTGGAATCAATGCTAATCTAATTGTTCATTATTTGAAACGTATTTCGGGACGTATTTGCGGACGTAAATACGTCCGTAAATACGTCCCGAAATAAGCCATGTGAACATAGCCTAAGGGGTGTAGTTTCTTAGATGATGTCATTTATGGGGGTATCTAACATACAGGTCAATCAAAGTCACGTTAGAACTGGACTGGTCCCTAAAAAATGTATATTGCAAATTTTCTTGAAAATTTGAAAATTACTACTAAATTTCTAAGCCCCTTAATGTCGTTAAAAAAAAAGACATTTTAAAAAAATGTTTGCCAAACTACAGCAGATTTTATGGTAGATGTAGTTATAAACAATTTTAAGTGGAATAACTATCTGTATTACATGCAGACATTTTTGAAGTTTAAAATTGGAAATTTTTCAAATTTTTCACGATTTTTTTATATTTTTCACAAATAAACAAGCATTTTTTGGACCAAAATTTCTTACTATCTTAAAGCACAATGTGTCACGAGAAAACAATCTCTGAATCACATGGATAGGTTAAAGTGTCAAAAAGTTATTCTCACATAAAGTGACACATGACAGATTTCAAAAATGGGGCTCTGTCAGAGAGGCCAAAACTGGCTCCGGCGTTAAGGGGTTAAAGAATTCACATGAAGTAACGCACATAAAAACACACATTTTTCTCGCGAAATAAGCACCTATTTCATTGCAAAAAATAAGTCATGTGAAGGTAACCTAATTGTGAATACACATGGGACAGATTTGCTGTGGAAAGTTTTCTGCAGAAAGCTTCCAGGTAAAAATCTGAAATCAATCATGGGGATCTCGGTGCAGATGTTGAAGAAATCTCTATATCCTGAACAGAGACTGACATGCCACCATTTAAAAAGTTAAAGAGATTTTGCCACAATCTCATTTCATACCTCCAGCTCTTCAGCTCTGTGTGCTCCGAAGGGGGCGTGTGTGATTTGTTTGAATTGCATATCATGTGACCCAGCAGGATGACATCACCAGGCTTTTCCTCTCTTTAGTCAAAGAAAGGTCTGTTTATGTGTAAAGCTGTGAGTAGCTACATTGTAGCTCAGAGCTAAAACTTTTGCCTCACAGCACAAGGGTCCTCGGTTCAAATCCCTGCAGGAACCAAACCTGTGGATTTCTTTTCTCTTTATCAATACACATACCTGATTGAGGTTTCTTTTTAAATTTATTTGCACTGTTTGACTAATTACTAAGGAGTACAGAGGACGGGAGTAGAATGGCAGCACCTGGGGATTGGACACTCGGTAGCTGCCTGAGAGGAGAGGTGATATCTGAGCATGTCTGACCAGGAGTGAAGAGCTCTCAGCCCTGGTCGTATCCCCTGGAGACGAGCTGTAAACAATAGATCACTAAAGGAGCAGCTAAAACAAAAAAGGTGCAGAATTTTTAATAAGGAATAATGGTGAAAATGTTTATTATTTAATTTGCAAACTTTCCACGTCAATTTTACTTTGTGGCAAAACACCTTTAATTCCTGCACAGAAAATTTTTCCCATGTGGGCATAGAATTTTTAATGTCTGATACTGTAATCAATCTTTCAATGTAAAAAAATCTGCAGTAAAATCTGCAAAAACTCTCCAGAGAATCATTTACCTTTAGGTTGCTTTCACATGGTACTTTTTTTCTGCACAGCAATTAAACTGCCTTTATTACCAGCAAGCTTCTTTCAGTTAAATTGTTTGGAAAGGTGCTTTAAGTGAGTAACCAATTACTGTGTTTGAAGTCTTGCAGATCATAAACATAGTAATTGTAATTCCAAACAGTTAACATAATTGAGAAGCTTGTTAGTGATAAAGGCAGTTTAAATCCAGTGAGGTTAAAATCACACCAAAACCGCACCGTGTGAAAACACTCTTAAAGGGGTTTTCTCACAACAAAGATCATACCTCTAATGATGGGTACAGCAAAAAAAAAGCACTTTTGTAATTGATTTGCATTACCTAAGTCACTGAGTACAGCAGATATGAGCTAAACTGTGCTATTTCTGCAGCAGCTGGACAGGACACGCCCCCTTTTCTGTGATTGGCTGACTGACATTTCATTCAGCCTGTTGGGACATGCCCCTGGATGGGAAACGCCCCCTGCACTGTGATTGGCTGCCTGCACTCTGTGCTTACTCCCCTCTGAGCTGTGAGAAATAAGCTGCCTGAGATAGCTGTGTATGTATAATGTAGGGTGTCTCAGCTCCTGCTGGCTCTCCAGTGATAGTTCTATGTAAAGGATCTGGGCAGTTACTGAGTATCTAGCTGCTAGATTCACTCTCCCCTCATATAACACAACCTTATACACTGTGCTCCCCCATATAACACAGCCTTATACAGTCTGATCTACCTCTTGCCTGATAACAGAGGGGGGAGGAAGGGGGGCAGAGAGCATTTATCACACTTGCTTTATCAGTTCAGGCTGTGTGTATAACCGCTTACACCAATGCAGAGGTGTTCTGGTTACATTGGAGGTGAGTATCATTTCTTTTTTCTATTTTTCCCCATCCTGGCCCAATTTAACCACAATTTTACTAAACTGGACAACTCCCTTTAATATAGCAGCCCATATATATTAAGGTAATACTAACACTCAATGCCTTTCAACAAGCCAGTCAGTAAGTTCTACTCTGCATTGATGAGGGGCAAACACCCTAAACAGCTTTATGCAGATGAACAAACTGACATAGCTTGAATTTATTTCATATCACAAGGCTCAGTATGTTGGATGTGACTTGAGGAAAGCTATATCCAATAGAGGGTGCCGAAGAGTTCAAGTTCTTTCACATAAGCCTATTAGAATATTTCAAATGGAGCGTAAGAGCATTAAAGGGGTTGTCTCAATTTCAACATGTAGGGACAGGTAATTGAAGACTTTTCCCAAATATATGATTTTGTTTTGCTTTGTTGAGAAGTTAAGAGACATTTTATCTGTTCTGAGTGCACACAGGTTGGTATCTATGAGCAGGGAGTGACGTCACCACAGGTCAGACTTCCAGCAGCTTGAGAACAGAGTGTGTTATCTCTAATAAACAAAGGAGACTAATTACTTGTATATTTTAGATCGGAACACTTAAGAACTCATAGATAAAATCTCCTGCTCTCATGTCAGTGCAATTACAACACAGAGCTTATATGCTAATCACTGCTACAGAACCACCCACAGTCTGACCAGGAAGAGACAGGAAGCATGAATCTAAAACTTGAATCAGAGCCTGCGGCTCTGAAACAGCGTGCTGAGACATTCTCTCAAAGTTTCCACTCACTGACATGGTGCTTCTCTCTAATGTGAAACCTCACCCCTTTGTAGTCACACTCGGCTCTCCCCCAGCCAGCCAGTAAGTTCTACTCTGCACTGATGAGGGGCAAAAAACTGTATGCAGATAAAAAAAACTGGCATGGCTTGAATCTCTTTTACATTGCAAGGCTCAGTGAGTCATTTGTGACTTAAGCAATGCTTTGTCCAATAAAGGGTCCTGAATAGTTCAAGCTCTATTTCCATAAGCCTTTTAGAATATGTAGATTTTAGTGGAGTGTAATATTTTTTTTTATTTATTTAATAATATATGTTTATGTTTTTATTAATTTTTCTATTTTATTATTTACTTATCTATATTCTTTCTCACCCTCTCTTAACAACTGTAAAACAAATATAATAGCCTTCGAACGATAAACCTCCCATTCTACGAGGATCTGGTTCCTTCCATTCTATGAGGATCTGTTCCTCCTAATTTTTAAAAGGGTTGTCTTACTACATTGATTCATCCCACCTCAGTCCTGTTTTCTTGAATTCAGGGGCGTGTTTACTGGCTTCCACTAGGCTGCATTAGAAGCCAGGTCTGTAGCTATAGCGACCAGTGCTGGCAGCCTATCAGGAGAGATTGAACAGGTCTGTAGCTATAGCGACCTGAGGAGCTGATGCAGCCCATACAAGAGGGGATATCTAGGAATAGGTAGGACACTGTTAATGGACACATATTGCAAAGTAACTTGTTTTGCAAGATCTTTAACATAAAAAACAATCCGTGTAGTGAGACAACCCCTTTAATGTTATCTATACATTTGATGTCTTCAAGAATGATTGACTCATTTCACACCTTTCCCTCACTCCCTTCCTCCCCCCTCTTTCCCTACCCTTACACCTCCCCACCGTTTTCCCTGTTGGGAAAGTTGTTACGTAAAATTGTTAAAATTTCAAATAAAAACAATTTGAAAAAAATAAAACTGTAGTAGAGCGTAAAGGCGCTAAGTCTCCACACACCAACATGATGATTGTCCCTAATAACATACTTCACCCCAGGACATTTTTTTAGGTTTTCTTTAAACCTTTCTCATTCCATATACACTCAGGGCCACTTTTTTAGTACATGTCTAACTGTCTTAAACACTTAATTAAATTAGCACAATCACATCCCCGGGCCCACTCAGTGATTTAGGGCATGTTGACGGGTAAGACAATTCCTTGCAGTTAAAAGAGCTTCAGTATGGGAAGAAGTGATTGAGTGCTTGAACGTGGCATGGTTGTTGGTCCCAGAAGGGCTGGTCTGGTATTTCAGAAATGCTGATCCCCCGGGGATTTTCCCCACAACCACTCTGGGTTTACAGAAAAAGGCCGAAAAAAAAAAAACATCCAGTGACGGCAGTCCTGGGGGGGGAAAATTTGCCTTGTTGATGCAGAGGTCAAAGGAGAATGGGCAGACTGGTTCGAGCTGATGAAAGGCAACAGGACTAAAATAGCCCCCGTTAAACCAAGGTAGGCAAAAGAGCACTCTAAAAGCACTTTTACGGGAATTGGGAAGGGGGGGGGGTTTCAGCAGCAAAAGACCACCCGGGTCCCACCCCTTTTAGTAAGACGGAAACTGGGGCCCAATTTCCCCAAGTTATCAAAATTTGGACAGTGAAGTTTGGGAAAAAATTGTGGTTGATGAGTCTCTTTTTCGCTGCGCTTCGGAGGGGGGTCAGAATTGGCGAAAACAACATAAAAGCTGGATCCACCCTGCCTTTTTCCCAAGGTTCAGGTTTTGGTGGTGGTGGGTGTCATGGTGGGGGAAATATTTTTTGGGCCTCTTTGGGCCCTTGGGTACCAATTGAGCATCGTTGCAACACTTGTGGAATCAGCCTGAAGAATTGGGCAGTTCCTAAGGCAAAAGGGGGTCCAACCGTTACTAGATGGTGTACCAAATAAAGTCCCCGGTGGGTATAGTGTATTTCTGTCCACCCCAAATGATAATTTTTTCCCATTAAACATTTTTGAACGGTTTTTTTTCTAAACAAAACCATTTTAAAAAGAAAATTTAACCCCAGGGAAAATGTATGCAATTTTTGTCTCGGCCACTAATGATGCTTGACAAAAGGGCCTATTGTTCATTGATATTAAAAAATTACAAAACAGTTTCCCTTTAAAAGCGCTATAAAAGCCCCTTCATTTGAAGCACTGCCCCAAAAAAAACCGAGCACAAAACAGTCAATTTAAATTGCTTTTACCACTTAAATACCACAATGTTGCTTTTTGCAGAAATCACTTGAAAATGATCCCGTCTCCCTAGTGCAATGTATATCATTACTCTCAATATAATCAAGCTTGGCAATGCTGGAAAGGGCCAGAAAAGGAATACCGCCTGCACAGAATTTCACTTGTAGTTGAAGAAGTTTGTGCTCCACAGCTGCTCTTCCTATGTTACCGCCTATAATAGCACACACAAACCCTTCCTGTGGTCTCATATACTGTCACTGTTACCCCAGTAGTTATCCCATTGTGATTTGGGTGCACACTTCATTGATGACATCAGGGAAATTCACCCTTACACTTAAAGGGGTTGTCTCACTACATTGATTCTTCTTACCTTAGTCCTGTTTTCTTGGTTTCATTTTGAATTCAGGGGTAGTTTACTGACTTATACTGGCCTGCAGTGATGAGCTCCTGAGGACACCAGGTCTGTAGCTATAGCGACCTTCGCTGGCAGGAGAGTTCAAAGAGGTCTGTAGCTATAGTGACCTGAGGACCTGATGCAGCCCATACAAGAGGGGAAATCTCAGAAAAAGTTGGACCTGTTATGGTACATATTACAAAGTGACTTGTTTTTGCAAGATCTTTAACATAAAAAGCAATCCTTGTAGTGAGACAACCCCTTTAAGGAGTTAAATTATGATATTTGCAAAGTTGCTAAATGTGTATCATAAATTAAAGCGCTAAAAACAATGACAAAGGTGAGCACATTCTTTCAAACAATGTGGTATTA
This sequence comes from Phyllomedusa bahiana, assembly GCA_025379985.1. Lineage (NCBI taxonomy): Eukaryota > Metazoa > Chordata > Amphibia > Anura > Hylidae > Phyllomedusa > Phyllomedusa bahiana. Next base: position 88,937 of record JAODAL010001337.1, on the reverse strand, counting down.
ATAAGTTTTAAACCCTTTAAATATTTTAATGACGAGGGATCACCAAAAATTGACTGGGTTTACTCAGTTCTGGGGAACACGGTGTTAGAAAACAGGATTTACTCCAGTAGTAGTGAGACAACCCCTTTAAGTTAGTTAGCTTTTTCCAAACAGAAAAATCCAACATGGAGTCCGAGGCGATTCCTCATACTCCTACGACCGAATTTGACTTTACATAGGCACTTTACATTTGGATGTGGTTTCGCCCCATTTCAATGGGGTTAATCAGAGTCATGCCTGCCTGTTGTGGAATCCAAGAAGGATCCACTTCAAAGAATGGACATAACCAAACTTTTTCTCCATTTCATTTCAGATTTAAAATCCATATAGCAGAAAACCTGTGCTGTAGGTTACAGTATGAACTGCAGTGGCGAAGCCAATTTAAATGAATGGGACTTGGATGTGGAATTCGACATGTACAGTAAAGTAAATTGTGTGAACATGGCTTAAAGGAGAAATGCCCAAAAGATAGCCCATGTGCATCTTGGGAGCTTCAAAAACAAAACCAAAAAAGCCAAAATTAATATTGTATCGCTTTAATCTTGGACCATTTAGGTTATTTATGCTGCGCTTCTTGGAAGCAGGATGTGTAAGAGGTAGAGAAGCTGAGCTCTGCGATATATACGGTTATATGATAGAGGAGAAGAGAAGCTGAGCTCTGTGATATATAGGGTTATGTGGTAGAGGAGAGAAGCTGAGCTCTGTGATATATAGGGTTATATGATAGAGGAGAGAAGCTGAACTCTGATATATAGGGTTATATGATAGTAGAGAAGCTGAGCTCTGTGATATATATTGTTATATGATAGTGGAGAGAAGCTGAGCTCTGTGATATATAGGGTTATATGATAGAGAGAGAAGTGAGCTCTGTGATATATAGGGTTATGATAGAGGAGAGAAGCTGAGCTCTGTGATATATAGGGTTATATGATAGGAGGAGAGAAGCTGAGCTCTGTGATATATAGGGTTATATGATAGAAGAGAGAAGCCGAACTCTGTGATATATAGGGTTATATGATAGAGGAGAGAAGCTGAGCTCTGTGATATATAAGGTTATATGATTTGATGCTGAAAAGGAGAGAAAATCCTAAAACAGAAAGTGAAAGACCTGATTACCCCGCCCACATACAATGATTGACAGTTTCCTTTGTACTCAGACTGGTACAGAGAAAGCTTACTCCGAATCACATAAACCTATATACCACAGAACTTCTCTTTTTAACCCTTTCCAGGATTAATTCTTAGACTCAGCAGAAGGAAACTTAGTAATGTTTTAAGGCGCATTAAATGAGTGTATAGTGCACCTGAATGAAGGAACCTGTCAAAAAACTGGCGTCTGGTCTACCCTGCATAATATAATTGATGCGCCTAAAGTAGGCTCATAGAAAAATGTAGGAGCATAGCATATCATTGCTGGCATATTTGATGCGTATACTTTAGGTGCATTCAAATGTGTCGTGCCTGGTGTATAATGCGCCTGGTTTTGGTGTACTACAGTTCACTTATATAGAGAATAGGACGCAGTTTTTTTGCGCAAAATTCACCCAAAAAATGGGACAGCCCTAATGGGACATGTCGCCCTTAGTGTTGTTTTTTTGGATTTTGTTTACACACAGTTTATAGATCCATGTTAAAATCCACATGTGGTATATGTACACGTTTTGGGCACGTATTACATGAGGATTTTAGCCATTCCCATTGATATCAATAGTACATTTCCACACATTTTCCTCATGAAATACAACCAAAGAATTAGCATGTTTGAAGTTTATTTTACTGCGTGTTGGGTTTAAAAACCACGTGGCAAAAATATGCATATACAACACATAGGGCCACATGTATGAAAACTGTCCAGATCTAAAACTGACTTTTTCCCCCCATAGCAATCAATCAGAGCTACCATCTCATTTCATATAGTGCTCTGGAATAATGAGAGGGGCGCTCTGATTGGTTGCTATGGGCAATAAAGTGAATTTTAGACAAGGACAGTTTTCATACATGTGACCCATATTTTCTCTTGAGGTGAATAGAAATAGTTTTCTTTCAGTTTTAAATGAGGATTCAAGTCGGAATCCGCACGGAATGCAACTAGAAATGTTCGTCCTTTGGACAAAACTTTAGGAAGCTTTCACACAGAGTGGTTTTTTTGGCCGTTTTTGGATGAGTTTTTTGTGCAGAAATGTACGGCATTGATTGCTGTGCCTTTCTGCACAAAAAACACCTCCGAAAATGCACCCAAAAACGCACCAAAAAAACGCTCCGTGAGAAAGCACCCTTAGGCCATGTTCACACGGCTTAAACCAGGATGTAATTCGGTCCGTAATTACGCGCCGGAGTGCGCATATTACGGGCTTAAAACGTCCTGGTCATTACGGTAATCCACAGTTCTCATAGAGAACTATGGATTACGTCTCCTCTCCCTGCTCAACGACTCCAAGGGGGGAGATAATTGACATGTCACTTTCTAGCGGCGTATACGCGCCGCTGGTAATGAAAGTCTATGGGCTGGCGAGGTGCCGGCGCCCCGCTCCCTCCCCCGCTCCCGCCCCGCCCCCGACCACACGGCGTAATTGCAGGACGTAATTACGTCCCGCAGTTAAGCCGTGTGAACATAGCCTTAATGTATTCCTGAGCTGGGGAACTGGTTTTCAGGGTAATTACATTCTGCGTTATTGAGTCAAACAGCTGTGAAAATTCCCTCAAGCCATAATTATTAAAGGGGTTTTCTCGCTACATAGATCATATCTCAGATTATGGGGACAGTAAAAATAAGCACTTTTGTAATTGGTTTGCATTACCTAAGTCGCTTAGTATAGCAGATATGAGCTTTACTGTGCATCAGTAGCTGCAGCTGCTAGTCAGGACACGCCCCCTTTTCTGTGATTGGCTGGCTGACATTTCATTCAGCCTGTTGGGACACGCCCCGGTCAGATTCCGCCCCCTTGACACGCCCCTGCGCTGTGATTGGCTGCCTGCACACTTCCCTCTGAGCTGTTAAAACTGAAAGTGAAACCAACTATGTGAAAGGGCTGCTGGCTGTATACTCATCTCCCAGCTCTAAGGTAAATGATCTGGGTAATTACTGACTGTTTTACTCATAGATCCCCTCATATAACACAGTGCTACATCCTATGCTTCCTCCATATAACGGTCACACAGTCTCCTGCCTGATAACAGAGGGGGGGAGCCTTGTGAATTCCTCAAATTTTATTCATCAGTTCAGGCTTTGTGTATAACTGGTTATAGCACAGCAAGGAACTTGTGGAGCCTGAAGCTGAAGGCTCTGCAGGCACAAGAGAACACTGCAGGAGGCTGCTTGTTCTACAGACAACCTTCCTCTTCCCCTGCTTCAAACAGAATGATGATGTCACAGCTCTTCAGTGAGAAGAGACACGCCTGCTGAGAGGAGAGACACACCTCCTGGCAGGAGAGACACGCCTGCTGAGAGGAGAGACACGCCTGCTGAGAGGAGAGACACGCCTGCTGAGAGGAGAGGCACGATACCTGGATTTCAAATTCAATCTCATAGAATTAGCTAAAGAGCATGAACACTTCAACCGATAAAACCCCATTAAATTTAAAATGAAACCCATAATAACTAGTGAGCATTGGCTAGTCTACTTGTTGACAGTTTCCTGGTTGCAGCCAGGACTGGCCCACAGGGCAATAGGGGAATCCCCCGGTGGGCCTCTTAGCATTGTAGATCTGGAGTTGTTTTTTATCTGCATATATATCCTCAGAAGAGCCAAAAAATCATGAAAAAAGTTGCAAAAAGCAAGATGCCGAGCATAGGAAGCATGTACAGTCATTTACAGTAGCTGTAGGGTGAGCCCCTAAAATAAACTCCACCGGTGGGCGCAGAAATAGCTCAACTGGTGGGCCCCTACAATCAACTCCACCTGTGGGCCCTAAGTACCCCAGTCCTGCACTGGTTGCAGCTGATCAGTTTCTAAAACAGCATGAAGCCAACATAAGCAGGTTGGGCTCATCCTTCTTGCGGTAATTATCACACCTGGTGTCCTCTTGCTGCCCGGACCCACTTACCCACGGCTTCAGGATCAATGGGTAGTCCAAATAAAGTGCTAAAACATCCAGCAGTTAGAAGGAAACTAATAATTTCTTTATTGAATCGTGCTAGTACAGAGGATAAAATCAACAACCCCGCTTACGCATTTCAGACAATAGATATATCCTTATTCACAGCTATGAACAAAGAGGTATCTATTGTCCGAAACGCGTAAGCGGGGTTGTTGTGTTTAGATTTTACCCTTTGTACTAGCACGATTCAATAAAGAAATTATTAGTTTCCTTCTAACTGTTGGACGTTTTAGCACTTTATTTATCATTTTCTACACAACACATGCTCTAAAAAGTTAATTCCAATGAAGACAACAGTATAACCACTGACTATATGTCGAAAGTGCTAAATTTTATGTTTGCGGATTACAGACATTCGAGTCACATTATTATGAACACTTCCTGCTTTCGACATCGGTTGCGCGTATCTCATCAAGGATTTCGTGTGTGGTGACCTGGCTCGGTGGGTGTATAAGGTGTGTGATAGGCTGTCTGCTCACATTGCTGTCAAGGGTAAAAGAAGCAATTTATTAGAGCTGAAAAAAGGGATGATTTTTGGCTTTCGGGCCAAAGGTGGCAATATTTCTGAAACTGTGGAGGTTGTTTGTGTGCTGCTGTGGTGAAAGTATATCGTGAGTAGACAAATGGCGCCAATGTGAATATATGACATGGAAACTGCAGAGCACCAGGTGCCACTGATGTGAATGGTGAACATCTGCTACAAAGGTGAGTGAGTGCAGACAGATATGTTACAATGGAGAAGCTCACGTCAAAATGTACCTGGGGGTGAACAGACGTGTGCCTAGCACAACAGTTCAGCGAACCCTACTGCGCATGATGCTCCGAAGCAGTCGGATGTCACTGCAAGTCAGCTTATCAAGTTACATTGGTAGAAAAGGCTTTAATTTTAAATCAAAATTGAGTGGCAAAGGGTTTCCTTCTCCAATGAGTCACGTTTCTGTGCCAACAAGTGGATAGTTATTGGCGTGTCAAGCGAGAAACATTAAAGAACAAATACACAGCAATCATTGCTGGAAGAACACAAGCTGGTGCTGCCAGCATTATGAGCTGGGAAATGATTCTGTGGCATTCCCTGGACCTCCGATCCATATGGAAGGCACTCTCAACTGAGTTACGTATAAATTCATCACTGCAGATCACATATACCCATACATGCTGATTGTCTGCTCCGGGGCAGATGGGATCTTCCAGCAAGACAATGCTACATGTCACATGACTAGAAATGTCTGACATTGGTTAAAAGAGCATGACCAAGACTTCCAACCACTATCCAGGGCCCATAATTCTTTAGACCTGAACCAAAATGAGCAAGTGTGGGAGCCCCTGGATGGTGGTCTTAGCTCTATGGATCCTCTGGAAGCTGTGGGATGCAGTCAGCATGGCTCCAGATATCTGTGACGACCTACCAGAGCCTTATGGAGTCACTCCCAGTCCGTCTAGCTGCTATCCATGCTGAACATGGCGGTTAATGTAGATATTAGCTAGTGGTCATAATAATGTGACTTGCCAGGTACACCCAACATAGTATATTAAAAATTCTGTCCCTTTTGCTCCCTTGCACCTTTCTCCCTGGATGCACAAAGGATGCAGCTAAACATGGCAGTCATGAGATAGTCCAGTTTTCCATGGTCTACTACAGGCATCCTCAAACTGGGGCCCTCCAGCTGTTGGGAAACTACAACTCCCATCATGCCCACTGTTATAGATTATATAACTGCATGTTGGGAGTTGTAGTTCCCCAACAGCTGGAGGGCCGCAGTTTGAGGATGCCTGGTCTATTAGGTAAGAAGTGTATGTGCTGTAGGTTGCACAAGTCCCATTTGGGCTGCTTTCTTTAAGAGACTATCACTCTTTGGAGCTCTGTAGAATCCTTCAGCAATCTGGAGAAGAAGAGGTTATCCATCAGATGTTTCTCTACCAGTGGAATAGGAGGAATTGGCACAGAATAGCTGAGGGTAATAGGAGATGAGGGTGGCATCAGTGAAGCTTGCCTTCAGGCAGGACATAGTAATAGAGGGCACGGCTGGCTCTGCACACCCGCCGCATAAGCTCATTGGTAACAGCACTGCTTGATTATATGGAAGGCACGGCATAAGTAATGTAAACAGAGCAGCAGGTACATCAGAGCTGCCGCTGCGTTAAGAGAGGTATAAGAAAGACATTACACCACAGCGGAGAACCTGAGAGGAAAATGCCAGTAACGGGCGTCCCGCCTTTCTTCTAACTCAGCGAGAAACGTACACAATTTCCTTCCACTCCTTTGTGTCTTTTCTCTTTCCTCAAGACATAACTGGATGACTTTGTTTCTTTTAATAAAGCTCCTCTCTCGCTTCACCTTGCTCGCTCCTGCTTAGTCCGCGTTACCAAGTCCCAGCGAAGATTTCCTAACCTGCTCCTGCAGCACTTTAATCTTCAGAGCTCTGACTTTACCTTAAAGTGTGTTCACTCCGAAAACCTACAAAATCATCAGTAAATATGACATCCAAGGGTATATACATAGAAGATTAGACTGTAGCGGAATTTATCATATGGCCCTGTCCATGTGTTGGTTCGTTACACTTGGGTCAAGGCGGCCCAATGCTCCTCCACCCACTTGGCTTCTTTTGTTTTGAAGATGAGGGGGTTGGCTCAAGCCTCCTATAGTCTGGTTCCTTCTTCTGTGTTTGCTAATGTTGCAGAAGTGGAATGCCCCCGCTTCAGTTCCTCATGGGCTGTGTCTATGGGACCTACGACTTTATTGGTGGTTATCAAAAAAGAGAATTTTTGACTCAACATGAGAGGACATTTTCTGGTGACATTTTTATAAATTTCCAGTGGAAGCGGCCTTTGAGTTTTCAAATTATGATGTAGGAACCACCCGCTACAAATAGGTTTTGTGCATTGTGTTTATGTACAGTTGAGACTTGTGCAAGTCCACAATTCTCTACCTGATATCCAATCTTATTTCTTTAGACTTTCTCATGATGTTACACACAGAAGCAGTGTGTTTCTGGTGTGCCTTAAAATACATCCACAGATGTGTCTCTAATTAACTCAGATGCTTCCAAAGACATGACATCATCATATGGGCTGTCCCAAATTGTTTAAAGGCATAGCAATCCTAGTGGATGTAAAGTTTTGACTTTGCAGAAAGTAATAAAAATTCCTGGCATGTGGCAAATATCAATAATTTTGGGTCCTAATTGACCTAAAATGGGTAAGGTTTAGCGCGGGGGGGTGGCTGAGTAATTGACATGTCACTTATCTCCCCACGCGTAGAATACGATCATATTGTACGAGCGGGGAGAGGAGACGTAATCCATAGTTCTCTGAGAGCTATGGATTACCGTAATTATGGGGTGCATTTCCTTGCATATTAAGCGCAGTACGCCACGAAATGCGCCCCAAATAAGCCAAGTGAACATACCCTTATTCTGATTTCATGTCAGATAAGATAGTGAGAAAAACATGCATGTGTGTAATTTTATATAGTGTATGTAAACTTCTGGTTTCAACTGTATATTTATATATATATCTGTTATATGTGGTGTATATACAGTATCTCCCATTTTTGTAAATATTGGATTATATGTTTTAACGGAACAACACTGAAGATATGACACTTTCATATAATGTAAAGTAGTCAGTGTACAGCTTGTATAATAGTGTAAAATTGCCGTGCCCTCAACATAACTCAACACACAGCCATCAATGTCTAAACCGCTGGCAACAAACGTGAGTACACCCGTAAGTGAAAATGGATAAATTGTGCCCGATTTGTTATTTTCCCTCCAGTGTCTTGTGACTTATTAGTGTTGCAAGGTCTCTTGTCTGAATAAGGAGCAGATGTGTTAAGTTTGGTATTATCACTCTCACACTCTTTCATATTGGTCAATAGAAGTTTAACATGGCACCTCATGGCAAAGAACTGTCTGAGGATCTGAGAAAAAAGGATTGTTGCTCCACATAAAAATGAATTAGGCTATAAGAAGATTGCCAACACCCTGGAACTGAGCTGCAGCATGCGGTTTAACAAGACAGGTTTCACTCAGAACAGGCCTCGCCATGGCTGTCCAGAGAAGTTGCTCAGCGTCATAAAAAGAGATTGTCTTTTCAAAATAGATGTATGAGCGCTGCTAGCATTGCTGCAGAGGTTAAAGGGGAGGTGGTCAGCCTGTCATTACGCAGATCATACGTAGCACATTGCATCAAATTGGTCTGCATGGCTGTCATCCCATAAGGAAGCCTCTTTTAAAGATGATGCACAAGAAAGCCTGCAAACAGTTTGCTGAAAAGAAGCAGACTAAGGACATGGGTTACTATTATGAGACCAAGATAAACTTATTTGGTTCAGATGGTGTCAAGCATGTGTGGATGACTGGCGACAACTGGGTGCAGAGTACAAAGACAAGTGTGTCTTACCTACAGTCAAGCATGGTGTGGGAAGTGTCATGGTTTTGGGCTGCATGAGTGCTGCCGGCTGTGGGGAGCTACAGTTCATTGAGGGAACTGTCACGTCAAGGGAGGTGCAGTGCACCCTAACTGGAACCCAGCCCACTGTCCCTGCCTGCTTGACGTGCTGCCCTAGGCGGCAGACGGCAACTGGGCGACAGTTCTTGCTCTGCCTAAGTGCTGGGGCCGTCAGGAAGTAGAATAGTAAGACAGTCCGGGTCAATACCAAATAAGGAACAACAAAGCCACAAATCAGAACCAGAGGGATAAACATACCCAAGCCGAGGTCAAGAGCCAAATGGGTGCGAGGTACGAAAACAGGAGACAAGCCGAAGTCAGGAGAACAGGCTGGGGTCAGGTATACGGATAAGCAAACAATAACAAGAACAAGTAACAAGGTAGCCAGGAATATCACAGGCGCTGCACTCAGTTTTCAGGGAGTTTAAATGGGATTCCTGGATACCGCCCCTGTAGCTGATTGGAGCGGCCTCCGGTCCTCCATGGCTGGTGCGACACTCCCTGTCAGAGTGGCTGGCCTTCATCAAGAGCTGCGCAGCAAGTGTATCAGGTGGGTCCTGATCAGCTGCTGCAGCCTGTGGATCCCTGCAGCCTGAGCACAGCCCAGCCCTGACAGTACCCCCCATTTAGGAGGGGCCACCGGACCCTTCCCTGGTCTGGGTTTGTCCAGGTGAGCCTCATGGAATTCCCTCACCAGGCGATCAGCATGGATGGATTTCGCCGGAACCCATGATCTCTCCTCAGCACCATACCCCTTCCAATGGCCCAGGTACAGCAGTCAACTTTGGGCCTTACGCGAATCTAAAATACCGTCTCCTTCTCACATTGGGCTGCGGCCCGTTTACTCTCTTCTCTTTGCCCTAAACTTGTGACTATTTGAAAAAGGTCTCTTGACCGAAACGTCATATATGTAAAGTCACCTATATCTGTTATACATGCGGAGCCTGTGGATTGAAATAAAATAATTTTGATTTGCATCTATTTGAGTGCGGTCAATTTTGATTTTGGCTATACATGTGGTGAAATCCCACCTATAGACCGGCACCATATAAACACAATAAGCAAGCTGAGAGTGCCTTCCCTTCTTTCTAGCACTTTACCTGTGCATGATAGGTGGGGAATGAACAGGATATATAGGCAGTTTAGAGTGAAATGAACACATATTCCATAGAAACAGGTGCCTAGCACTTTACCTGTGCATGATAGGTGGGGAATGAACAGGATATATAGGCAGTTTAGAGTGAAATGAACACATATTCCATAGAGACAGGTGTCTAGCACTTTACCTGTGCATGATAGGTGGGGAATGAACATGATATATAGGCAGTTTAGAGTGAAATGAACACATATTCCATAGAGACAGGTGCCTAGTACTTTACCTGTGCATGATAGGTGGGGAATGAACAGGATATATAGGCAGTTTTGAGTGAAATGAACATATATTCCATAGAAACAGGTGCCTAGAACTTTACCTGTGCATGATAGGTGGGGAATGAAGAGGATATATAGGCAGTTTAGAGTGAAATGAACACATATTCCATAGAGACAGGTGTCTAGCACTTTACCTGTGCATGATAGGTGGGGAATGAACAGGATATATAGGCAGTTTAGAGTGAAATGAACACATATTCCACCTAAACAGGTGCCTAGCACTTTACCTGTGCATGATAGGTGGGGAATGAACATGATATATAGGCAGTTTAGAGTGAAATGAACACATATTCCACCTAAACAGGTGCCTAGCACTTTACCTGTGCATGATAGGTGGGGAATGAACAGGATATATAGGCAGTTTAGAGTGAAATGAACACATATTCCATACAAACAGGTGCCTAGCACTTTACCTGTGCATGATAGGTGGGGAATGAACAGGATATATACGCAGTTTAAAGTGAAATGAACACATTTTTTGTAGAAACAGTTCACTAGCACTTAATCTGTGCATGATTGGTGCGAAATGAACTGGATATATATTTATTTTATAAAATAATAAAAAAAGTTCCCCATATTTGGTGTCGCCACGTCCGAAAAAGTCCAATCTATTAAAATATAACAACATTTATCCCATGCGCTGAACGCCGTAGAAGAAAAAAAATTCCAAACCCCAAAATTGCATTTTTGGGTCATTTCACGTCACATAAAAATTTGAAGAAAAGTGATCAAAATAGTCGCATGCATTCCAAACTGTTATCAATAAAAAGTACGCTTTACAATGGTCGCAAACAATGCACCCACACTTACTTCCATAGGTGTTAGTACATTGGTACATTGGTCGCACAAAATGGCGCCGCGGTGCAAATGTTAAAAATAGAAAATGTTAGGAATTACAAACCCTACATGTTTGGTATTGGTGGATGCATATCAACATGTAGAATACAGATAACACATAGTTTTTACCGAAGATCGAACGCCATAAAAGCAAAAAACCCGCAAACATGGCAAAAGTGCTAGGCACCTCTTTAGGTGGTTATGTGTTCATTTCACTCTAAACTGCCTATATATCCTGTTCATTCCCCACCTATCATGCACAGGTAAAGTTCTAGGCACCTGTTTCTATGGAATATGTGTTCTTTCCACTATAAACTCTCTATATATCCTATTCATTCCTGACCTATCATGCACAGGTAAAGTGCTAGACAACTTTCTCTATGGAATTTGTTTTCATTTCACTCTAAACTGCCTATATAGCCTGTTCATACTCCCCTTATCATGCACAGGTAAAGTGCCAGGCACCTGTTGAGGTGGAATATGTGTTCATTTCACTCTAAACTACCTATATATCCTGTTCATTCCCCACCTATCATGCACAGGTAAAGTGCTAGGCACCTGTTTAGGTGGAATATGTGTTCATTTCACTCTAAACTGCCTATATATCCTGTTCATTCCCCACCTATCATGCACAGGTAAAGTGCTAGACACCTGTCTCTATGGAATATGTGTTCATTTCACTCTAAACTGCCTATATATCCTGTTCATTCCCCACCCATCATGCACCTGTAAAGTGCTAGGCACCTGTTTAGGTGGAATATGTTTTCATTTCACTCTAAACATCCTATATATCCTGTTCATTCCCCACCTATCATGCACAGGTAAAGTGCTAGGCACCTGTTTCTATGGAATATGTGTTCATTTCACTCTAAACTGCCTATATATCATGTTCATTCCCCACCTATCATGCACAGGTAAAGTGCTAGGCACCTGTTTAGGTGGAATATATGTTCATTTCACTCAAAACTGCCTATATATCCTGTTCATTCCCCACCTATCATGCACAGGTAAAGTGCTAGGCACCTGTTTAGGTGGAATATGTGTTAATTTCACTCTAAACTGCCTATATATCCTGTTCATTCCCCACCTATCATGCACAGGTAAAGTGCTAGGCACCTGTTTGTATGGAATATGTGTTCATTTCACTCTAAAGTGCCTATATATCCTGTTCATTCCTGACCTATAATGCACAGGTAGAGTGCTAGACACCTGTTTGTAAGGAATATGTGTTCATTTCACTCAAAACTGCCTATATATCATGTTCATTCCCCACCTATCATGCACAGGTAAAGTGCTAGACACCTGTTTGTATGGAATATGTGTTAATTTCACTCTAAAATGACTATGAATCATGGTCAATCCCCACCTCACATGCACAGGTAAAGTGCTAGGCACCTGTTTATGTGTAATTTGTGTTAATTTCACTCTAAACTGCCTATATATACTTTTCATTCCTGACCTATCATGCACAGGTAAAGTGCTAGACACCTGTTTGTATGGAATATGTGTTCATTTCACTCAAAAATGTCTATATATCATGTTGATTCCCCACCTATCATGCACAGGTAAAGTGCTAGGCACCTGTTTATGTGGAATATGTGTTCATTTCACTCTAAACTGCCTATATATCCTGTTCATTCCCCACCTATCATGCACAGGTAAAGTGCTAGGCACCTGTTTCTATGGAATATGTGTTCATTTCACTCTAAACTGCCTATATATCCTGTTCATTCCCCACCTATCATGCACAGGTAAAGTGCTAGGCACCTGTTTGTATGGAATATGTGTTCATTTCACTCTAAACTGCCTATATATCCTGTTCATTCCCCACCTATCATGCACAGGTAAAGTGCTAGACACCTGTTTGTATGGAATATGTGTTCATTTCACTCTAAACTGCCTATATATCCTGTTCATTCCCCACCTATCATGCACACATAAAGTGCTAGGCACCTGTTTGTATGGAATATGTGTTCATTTCACTCTAAACTGCCTATATATCCTGTTCATTCCTGACCTATCATGCAGAGGTAAAGTGCTAGGTACCTGTTTCTATGGAATATATGTTCATTTCACTCAAAACTGCCTATATATCATGTTCATTCCCCACCTATCATGCACAGGTAAAGTGCTAGGCACCTGTTTAGGTGGAATATGTGTTCATTTCACTCTAAACTGCCTATATATCCTGTTCATTCCCCACCTATCATGCACAGGTAAAGTGCTAGGCACCTGTTTCTATGGAATATGTGTTCATTTCACTCTAAACTGCCTATATATCCTGTTCATTCCCCACCTATCATGCACAGGTAAAGTGCTAGTCATCTGTTTGTAAGGAATATGTGTTCATTTCACTCTAAACTGCCTATGTATCATGTTTATTCCCACCTAGCATGCACAGGTAAAGTGCTAGGCACCTGTTTATGTTCAAGTTGTGTTAATTTCACTCTAAACTGCCTATATATCCTGTTCATTCCCCACCTATCATGCACAGGTAAAGTGCTAGGCACCTGTTTAGGTGGAATATGTGTTCATTTCACTCTAAACTGCCTATATATCCTGTTCATTCCCCACCTATCATGCACAGGTAAAGTTCTAGGCACCTGTTTCTATGGAATATATGTTCATTTCACTCTAAACTGCCTATATCATGTTCATTCCCCACCTATCATGCACAGGTAAAGTGCTAGGCACCTGTTTCTATGGAATATGTGTTCATTTCACTCTAAACTGCCTATATATCCTGTTCATTCCCCACCTATCATGCATAGGTAAAGTGCTAGGCACCTGTTTCTATGGAATATGTGTTCATTTCACTCAAAAATGCCTATATATCATGTTCATTCCCCACCTATCAAGCACAGGTAAAGTTCTAGGCAAATGTTTAGGTGAAATATGTGTTCATTTCACTCTAAACTGCCTATATATCCTGTTCATTCCCCACCTATCATGCACAGGTAAAGTGCTAGACACCTGTCTCTATGGAATATGTGTTCATTTCACTCTAAACTGCCTATATATCCTGTTCATTCCCCACCTATCATGCACAGGTAAAGTGCTAGGCACCTGTTTAGGTGGAATATGTGTTCATTTCACTCTAAACTGCCTATATATCCTGTTCATTCCCCACCTATCATGCACAGGTAAAGTTCTAGGCACCTGTTTCTATGGAATATATGTTCATTTCACTCAAAACTGCCTATATATCCTGTTCATTCCCCACCTATCATGCACAGGTAAAGTGCTAGGCACCTGTTTCTATGGAATATGTGTTTATTTCACTCTAAACTGCCTATATATCATGTTCATTCCCCACCTATCATGCACAGGTAAAGTGCTAGGCACCTGTTTACGTGGAATATGTGTTCATTTCACTCTAAACTGCCTATATATCATGTTCATTCCCCACCTATCATGCACAGGTAAAGTGCTAGGCACCTGTTTATGTGGAATATGTGTTCATTTCACTCTAAACTGCCTATATATCCTGTTCATTCCCCACCTATCATGCACAGGTAAAGTGCTAGGCACCTGTTTGTATGGAATATGTGTTCATTTCACTCTAAACTGCCTATATATCCTGTTCATTCCCCACCTATCATGCACAGGTAAAGTGCTAGGCACCTGTTTCTATGGAATATGTGTTCATTTCACTCTAAACTGCCTATATATCCTGTTCATTCTCCACCTATCATGCACAGGTAGAGTGCTAGGCACCTGTTTAGGTGGAATATGTGTTCATTTCATTCTATACTGCCTATATATCCTGTTCATTTACCACCTTTCATGCACAGTTTTAGTGCTATGGTCCTGTTTAGGTGTAATATATGTTCATTTCCCTCTAAAATGCCTATATTTCATGTTCATTCCCCACCTATCACACACAGGTAAAGTGCTAGGCACCGGTTTCTATATAATATGTGTTCATTTCACTCTAAACTGCCTAGATATCATGTTCATTCCCCACCTATCACGCAGAGGGAAAGTGCTAGGCACCTGTTTGTATGGAATATGTGTTCATTTCACTCTAAATTGCCTATATATCCTGTTCATTCCCTACCTATCATGTACAGGTAAAATGCTAGGTACCTGTTTCTATGGAATATGTGTTCATTTCACTCTAAAGCGCCTATATATCATGTTCATTCCCCACCTATCATGCACTGGTAAAGTGCTAGACACCTGTTTCTATGTAATATGTATTTATTTTAATATAAACTCATCTTATTTAGCCCTTACAACCTTCTTTACCTCTCCTTAGCTCTTTATTACTTAGTAATAATGTTCATTCTTTTTCTTCATGCCTTTTAGTATGACCCCCTGACAGGAACCATAAATTCCAACATGTACTGTGACATACTGAAGCAGAGCGAGATCCCCTCCCTCTGGGCTGCAGGGCAGTATCCAACATGATAATGACCCCAAACACACCTCCAAGACGACCCCTGCCTTGAGGGTAAAGATGCTGGAGTGGCCAAGCATGTCTCCAGACCTGAACCCTATTGAGCATCTGTGGAGAATTCTCAAACGGAAAGTGGAGGAGAACAAGGTCTGTAACATCCACCAGCTCCGTGATGTCGTCATAGAGGAGTGGAAGAGGATTCCAGAGGCTGCAACCTGTGAAGCTCTAGTGACCTCCATGCCCAAGAGAGTTAAGGCAGTGCTGGGAAATAATGGTGGCCACACAGAATATTGACACTTGGGGCACAATTTGTCCATTTTCAATTAGGGGTGCACTCACTTTTTTTGCCAGTGGTTTAGACATTGATGGGTTGAGTAATTTTGAGGGCACCAAATTTACCCTGTTATCCAAGCATTACAGTGACCACTCTACATTGTATCAAAGTATCATATATTCAGTGTTGTCCCATGAAAAGAAATAATACAATATTTACAAAAAATTGAGGGGTTTACTCTCTTTTGTGAGATACTGTAGGTTCAGGAAGGGTTAGCATAAGTATTTTATTTGCGGCAAGGATGCTTTAAGGCTGGGAGAGGGAGAAAGCATAGCTGGGCCTGTAGTTAAGTCGTAGTTAGGTTTGATGAGAGGTTGCAGGTTACACAGTTTAAAGGAGGGTCTTCCATGTTCGGTTCAGTTAGGGCATGTCCCCACAGCATGGGTTTTCGGGCGGTTTTGCAGACCGCCTGAAAAACCGGCCAAAAATTAGCACAATTGGGATCTATGGAAAACCCGTGCAGCAGTCCCCACTGCACGGGTTTTCCGCCCGCGGGCCGCCCGGTTTTCGGACGGAATCTGTGCAAGCCAATGTGAAGGGGGAGTGCTTTTCTCCGCTCATCGCAGAGAAAAGCCGTCCTCCCCGCGGCCGTGGGGACGGCCGCAAAACAGGACAAACCGACCGGTATTTGTCCTCTGCAGTGGGGACGCAGCCTTAGTGTAAGTTCTGTGGGAAAGCAGTCCGAGTTAGAATTGTTTTTTAGTTCCAGCAGAAGAGGTTCCTCAACAACAAGCCAGCTGGCGCTCAAAGGCAGGCTGACCCTTGTACCGGGTCTAGAGCCACTCACAGAAAAAGAGGAGAAAGAGAGAGAAAGGGAAAAAAAGAGAGAAAGCAAAGAAGGTAAAGTGGTGCACTATGAAGAAAGAGAGAGCTAAAAAAAGATAGAATTGTGACACATAGGGCCACAGGGAGGTTCAGGCTACTGCTGGACTGTTCAAGTTACGCCATTATCCTAGGGCTGGATCAGAGCACCTTATCTTTTATACCAACTGGCTGTCGGACAATCTTCATGGAGGGTGGTGAGCTGTGCACTCAACTTGTTAAAGGGGTTTTGCCACGATGTAATGTTGACGTGGGATCCTCCAAAATGGGTATTTAATCACTTTTCTAAATATATGTGATTACAAAAATTGCAGTCTGAGAGAGCTACAGCCTTCCTTACCTGCCCTTAGTTGCTTAAAAGCTTCTATTAGATACGACCTGACAAGAGCTGCTGGCCGGGCTTGCGCAGAGCACACTTCTTATCTGATGAGAGGGAGCTGAAGAAGCTTTCAAGGCACCGGATAGAAATATGTTGTCTTTTGTATACAGAATCCACTAGTTGTAGTGTGATTATCTGAGTAGATCCCTGCTTTATCTGATGACAGAGAACACGAAGGAGCTTTCAAGCTGCTGTGGAGAAAAGGTGTTGTCTTTTGTATACAGAATCCATTAGTTGTGGTTTGATTATTTGAGTGAACATTTCACACGATCCCTTATGCAGCTCTGTGCTCTGGCTGTGTCTCTCTCTCTCTCTCAGCTCCTGGCTTGTTTACATTTGCTTCTTAGCAGATAAGGCACGTCCTGGCAAAACCCCTTTAACTCTTTCAAGATGACAAACTCCCTTTAGGAACAATTTGTTGACGGCATGCTCCTTGTCTGACTCTGCTGTCCCATACACAGACTACAGGACGCCATCAACAGCAGCCTTAAATAAACAGACCAATCTAGATAACAAGAAGACCCCACAGCAATGGTTATATATGCAGATACCTAGTAAACAAGCGTCAAAATCACAACCCAATATAATAAGAATGTTAGGATACGCTGGAGGAAAATGTTCAATGCATAAAAATTCAGCACAGGTTTTACATCCACAGAGATAGGTCACGGAACTCTAAACAAAATATCTAGCAGCAATGATACCTTGCAGCTAGGTTCTCCTGATTAGATTGGAGTTAGCAAAAATCTACATTTTAATTTGCAAACCAATTAGTGGGAATGCGGATATTCGACCAAAATCATTAAGTCATTCACCGATCTTAATCTGTGTGTGTGTGCGACACTCCCTACGAAGCCGAGAAAGAGAAGAATAGTACACAGTGGATAGTAAATGAAATACAAAGATAGATAGAACCAAAAAACAAACAGTGCAGGGCAATTTGCTGTTGTGTTCGTTTCTGTGTGTTTGCATTGGTATTGCAGCCAATATATGTTTAACTTAAAAAGACACAAATGGTCAGCACCAGCAAATATTATGAAACAATAACAGGTAGATAGATCAATAAATAAGTAGATAGATAGATAGATAGATAGATAGATAGATAGATAGATAGATAGATAGATAGATAGATAGATAGATAGATATAAATGATAGATACTGATAGAGATAGATACGAGAAAGATGATAGTGATAGGTGGATAGACAGATAGATGATAGTGATAGATGGGTGGCTAGATAGAGAGATAGATAGATAGATAGATAGATAGATAGATAGATAGATAGATAGATAGATAGATAGATAGATAGATAGACAGATAGATAGAAAGATAGATAGATTATACTGATAGACGGATGGATAGATATGATATGAATGATAGATTCTGATAGATTAGAAACAGATACGAGATAGATGATGTATGTATGGACATACATAACATATATAGAAAGACTTTAGACAGATAGATAGATATGAGATAGATAGATAGATAGATAGATAGATAGATAGATAACATATATATAAAGACTTTAGACAGATAGATAGATATGAGACAGATAGATAGATAGATATGAGATAGATGATAGATAGATATATAGATAGATATGGGATAAATAGATAGATATGAGATAGATAGATAGATAGATAGATAACATATATAGAAAGACTTTAGACAGATAGATAGATATAAGATAGATAGATAGATAGATAGATGTGGGATAGATAGATAGACAGATAGATAGATAGATAGATAGATAGATAACATATATATAAAGACTTTAGACAGATAGATAGATATGAGATAGATATGAGATAGATAGATGATAGATAGATAGATAGATAGATAGATAGATGATTGATAGATAGATAGATATAGATAGATGGATAGATAGATATGAGATAGATGATAGATATATAGATAGATATGGGATAAATAGATAGATAGATAAATAGATATGAGATAGAAAGATAGAATGACAGAGATAGAGTTAAAAATAAAGAGAGATAGATAGATAGATAGATAGATAGATAGATAGATAGATAGATAGATAGATAGATAGATAGGTAAAAGGCAGCACCTCCAATGAACCATGAGGTTGGGTACGAATGCAGAAAAAAAACCCATCACAGGTCAATAGTAAAAAAGGAAGTCCGCTTGCACTCACAAATGGTGGAAATGAAAATATGCGTGCTTTATTTCATGTTTCGGTTCCCCCTGAGTTTGTTGTCCATGGCCCATTTGTTCTAAATATAGTGTATATATACCCAATTTTTTTTTTTTATTAATGAGGTAACATTTTATTTTCTGGATAGAAAGATGGATAGACATAACATATATAGAATTACATTAGATAGATAGATTTGAGATAAATAGATAGATAGATAGATAGATAGATAGATAGATAGATAGATAGATAGATACTAGTGCATCTCAAAAAATAAGAATATCATTGAAAATTAAAGGGGTTCTCCAGGATTATCTTTTTATTTGTTATAGGTCTCACAAATGTATTATATTAAACCTTGTAATTCATACTGTACTGAGTCCATACAATACATAGGTTTCTCTATTTACCTTAAATTATTTATATCAATTTTCTTTTCAGTGATATTCTAATTTTTTGAGATGCTCTAGTATATAGATGGATAGATAGATAGATAGATAGATAGATAGATAGATAGATAGATAGATAGATAGATACTGATAGAGAGATAGTTAGATAGATAGATACTGATAGATAGATAGATAGATAGATAGATACTGATAGATAGATAGATAGATAGATAGATACTGATAGATAGATAGATACAGATAGATAGATAGATAGATAGATAGATAGATAGATAGATAGATAGATGCTTAGATAGGCACAGATGATAGACAGATATCTGGAGAAAGGTAATGGAAGCATTTCAGAATTGTTGAGAGTCTCTAACCTCCTGGTCACATGCACGCAAGCAGTATACAGACATGTATATTATCATTGGAGACTGTAAAACCTAACAAATAGACTTGAGTTACAATAGATGCAAATAGAATTTTAAAAAGGGCAAGCTAAAAATAATAATTGTAAGGAGGCTGGAAACACATCTGATGCAGTAAGTAACCTACTACAGACGACTGCACAAATCATATCTTATACAGACAGAAACTGACATTGTTCTCTTTACAACGTGCACCCAAATGTGACCTTACATCATAGGAATATACTGCCAGATACACTAATGGAGAGGAGTAGTGGAAGCCGTGCCCGCCCCCCTCAGGCTCTGACATAGTGGAGTGTTCCTTTAAGTCACATGTAAAATACATTTAAGGTGAATGGTTAAACTGGTACAAAACTTCTCTGATATAAAGTGTGTAAACATTATCCCAATCCACAACGATGGCGCCATTGCTGAACAGGAATTCACCATCCATGACAATTCTTTGATTAAAGCCACCATCTTGCCTCTGAAAATCCTAAACAGATGGGCAGCAAATATGACAATAAGGGCTTTGAGGATTGTAATTTACCTGTGTGCTGCTGATGGGCACTATACAGAAACGTTCTACAGGACAGTGCCACCTGCTGCACAGAAGTGGCACTGCGCTCTATAAGAAGGCATGAATTGTACAGTCATGGCCAAAAGTTTTGAGAATGATACAAATGTTAATTTTTACAAAGTCTACTGCATCAGGTTTTATAATGGCAATTTGCATATACTCCAGAATGTTATAAAGAGTGATCAGCTTAACAGCAATTAATTGCAAAGTCAATAGTTGCCTAGAAAATGAACTTTTTCCCCCAAAACACATTTCACTTCATGCAGGCCTGCCTTAAAAGAACCAGTTAACATCGTTTCAGTGATTGCTCCATTAACACAGGTGTGGGTGTTGATGAGGACAGGGCTGGAGATCAATCTGTCATGAATA
Organism: Phyllomedusa bahiana; assembly: GCA_025379985.1. Lineage (NCBI taxonomy): Eukaryota > Metazoa > Chordata > Amphibia > Anura > Hylidae > Phyllomedusa > Phyllomedusa bahiana. The sequence goes on along the minus strand of JAODAL010001337.1, from coordinate 68,235 downwards.
AGTAAGAATCACACCACTAGACACTTTAAAAGGAGGCTGGTGCTTGGCATCATTGTTTCTCTTCTGTTAACCATGGTTATCTCTAAAGAAACACGTGCAGTCATCATTGCACTGCACAAAACTGGCCTAACAGGGAAGAGTATCACAGCTAGAAAGATTGCACCTCAGTCAACAATCTATCGCATCATCAAGGAATTCAAGGAGAGAGGTTCCATTGTTGCCAAAAAGGCTCCAGGGCGCCAAGAAAGACCAACAAGCGCCAGACCGTCTCTTAAAAGTGTTTCAGCTTTGGAATCGGCTACCAGCAGTGCAGAGCTTGCTCAGGAATGGCAGCAGGCAGGTGTGAGTGCATCTGCATGCACTGTGAGGCGGAGACTCATGGAGCAAGGCCTGGTGTCAAGGAGGGCAGCAAAGAAGCCACTTCTCTCCAGAAAAAACATCAGGGACAGACTGATATTCTGCCAAAGGTACAGGGAGTGGACTGCTGAGGACTGGGGTAAAGTCATTTTCTCAGATGAATCCCCTTTCCGAATGTTTGGAACATCTGGAAAACAGCTTGTTCGGAGAAGACAAGGTGAGCGATACCACCAGTCTTGTCTCATGCCAACTGTAAAGCATCCAGAAACCATTCATGTGTGGGGTTGCTTCTCAGCCAAGGGAATCGGCTCTCTAACAGTCTTGCCTAAAAACACATCCATGAATAAAGAATGGTACCAGAATGTCCTCCAAGAGCAACTTCTCCCAACCGTCCAAGAGCAGTTTGGTGATCAACAATGCCTTTTCCAGCATGATGGAGCACCTTGCCATAAAGCAAAGGTGATAACTAAATGGCTCAGGTGTATGGGTAAGTATAGAGATCAATGAAACACTGGAAATGTGCCGGTTCACATCGTGTCATGTTATCCTATGACAAAAGCATATAACACATTCTGTGACAAGATAAATAGCACAGACTCAGGTTTGTAGAACACATGTCACAATGTACACATACACTGCATACATACCAACAAGCAAGACAAGTTAAAAACTCACCTACAAGTAAAGCTAGTGTCTTACCTTAAAGGGGTTGTCTCACTACAAGGATTGCTTGTTATGTTAAAGATCTTGCAAAAACAAGTCACTTTGCAATATATGTCCATGAACAGTGTCCTACCTATTCCTAGATATCCCCTCTTGTATGGGCTGCTTCAGCTCCTCAGGTCGCTATAGCTACAGACCTGTTCAATCTCTGCTTGTAGGCTGCCAGTGCTGGTCGCTATAGCTATAGACCTGTTCAATCTCTCCTGATAGGCTGCCAGTGCTGGTCGCTATAGCTACAGACCTGTTTGATCTCTCCTGATAGGCTGAGAGTGCTGGTCGCTATAGTTACAGACCTGGTGTCCTTCAGCAGCTCATCACTGCAGGCCAGTAGTAACAAGTAAACACTCCCCTGAATTAAAAAATGAAACCAAGAAAACAGGATTGAGGTGAGATGAATCGATGTAGAGAAACAACCCTTTAAGAACTTTTGTAATACATTTGGATAACATTTTCTGTTGGCTTTCTACCATTCTTCAAGATCAATAGATCTCTGTGTCTCCACACATAGGAAACAGCTCTGTGTGAGGTCCAGGAGATCAGGTGATCAAGGGCAGCTATCAAAACCACAGTGTAAAAAAAAAACATTGTGTATCAGGAGTATATCACTCGATTGCTTTAATACTATAACACCAATTTTTTTTTTTTTTTTTTTTTTTTTTTTTTTTTTTTTTTTTTTTTTTTTTTTTTTTTTTTTTTTTTTTTTTTTTTTTTTTTTTTTTTTTTTTTTTTTTTTTTTTTTTTTTTTTTTTTTTTTTTTTTTTTTTTTTTTTTTTTTTTTTTTTTTTTTTTTTTACGAAAACAGATTAGTGAAAACGCAAGAAAAACTCATAAAACAGGATCAGCTGTGCATTTTCTACCTTCTTAAGCAATTTTATGCATCCCAGCTTAGTCAGGTAATCAAGGACTAAAACGCATCAAACGTGATCAATATATCTCGTGTAACTAACACCCACTGTACGATATTATGAAACAAGAAGAAAATGATAAACTTAAAGTGAACCTGTCAGGCGGTTTATGCCCCCTATCTAACAAGATGATATGATATATTGGGTTAAATGATATAGGGAGAGGAGCTGAGCTCTGTGATATATAGGGTTATATGATAGAGGAGAGAAGCTGAGCTCTGTGATATATAGGGTTATATGATAGAGGAGAGAAGCTGAGCTCTGTGAGATATAGGGTTATATGATAGAGGAGAGAAGCTGAGCTCTGTGAGATATAGGGTTATATGACAGAGGAATAGGAGCTGAGCTCTGTGATATATAGGGTTATATGATAGAGGGAGAGAAGCTGAGCTCTGTGATATATAGGGTTATATGATAGAGGAGAGGAGCTGAGCTGTGTGATATATAGGGTTATATGATAGAGAGGAAGCTGAGCTCTGTGATATATAGGTTAATGATAGAGGAGAGAAGCTGAGCTCTGTGATATATAGGGTTATATGATAGAGGAGAGAGCTGAGCTACTGTGATATACAGGTTATATGATAGAGGAGAGAAGCTGAGCTCTATGATATAGGGTTATATGACAGAGGGAGAGAAGATGAGCTCTGTGATATATATGGTTATATGATAGAGGGATAGGAGCTGAGCTCTGTGATATATAGGGATATATGATAGAGGAGAGAAGCTGACTCTGTGATATATATGGGTTATATGATAGAGGAGGAGCTGAGCTCTGTGATATATAGGGTTATATGGATAGAGAGAGAAGCTGAGCTCTGTGATATATAGGGTTTTATGTTAGCGGAGAGAAGCTGAGCTCTGTGATATATAGGTTATATGATGAGGAGGAAGCTGAGCTCTGTGAATATATAGGGTTATATGATAGAGGAGAGAAGCCGAGCTCTGTGATATATAGGGTATATGATGGAGAGAGGAGCTGAGCTCTGTGAATATTAGGGTTATATGCATAGAGGAGAGAAGCTGAGCTCTGTGATATATAGGGTTATATGATAGAGAGAGAGGAGCTGAGCTCTGTGATATATAGGGTTATATGATACAGAGAGAAGCTGAGCTTTGTGATATATAGGGTTATATGAGAGGAGAGAAGCTGAGCTCTGTGAAATATAGGGTTATATGATACAGAGAGAGAAGCTGAGCTCTGTGTGATATAAGGGTTAATGATAGAGAGAGAAGCTAAGCTCTCTTATATATAAGGGGGTAATATTAAATCCGAGGTAGCTGAGCTCTGTGAATAAGGTTATATGATAGATGGAGAGAAGCGAGCTCGTGATTAAAGGGGTTTATGATAGAGGAGAGGAGCTGAGCTCTGTAAATATATAGGTTTATATGTGAGAGAGGAGCTGAGCTCTGTGATATATAGGGTTATATGATAGAGGAGAGAACTGTGCTCTGTGATATATAGGGTTATATGAAAATGGAGAAAACCCTGAGCCTGTGATATATAGAGTTATGATAGAGGAGGGGAGCTGAGCTCTGTGATATATGAGGTTATATGACAGAGGGAGAGAAGCTGAGCTCTGTGATATATAGGTTTATATGATAGGGGAAAGAAAGCTGAGCTCTGTGATAATATAGGGATATGATACAGGAGAGAAGCGAGCTCTGTTATAATAAGGTTATATGATAGAGGGGGAGAAGCTGAGCTCTGTGATATACAGGGTTATATGATAGAGGAGAGGAGCTGAGCTCTGTGATATATAGGGTTATATGATAGAGGAGGGACCTCAGCTTCTGTCCCTCTATCACATTTTGCACTCAGATAGGGCAGTAACTCTAAATATCCTCTCTGAGATCAGCTCGTAGCTACAAGCCAGCCTCAGAGAATGGAGAGATGGCTGCACTTGTGCAGTTCTCCCGTCTCATTTCAATGGGGATTTCAAATGACGTTGAGCGAGTGTGTTCAGCTCTATTCAGAACTCCCATAGAAATGTGTGGGGGAGAGCTGCACAACTGCAGCCATCTCCCTGTTCTCTGAGCGAGCTATGAGCTGACATCAGAGAGAATGTAAGATGGAAACACCCCTTTAAGTGAATTGTGAGGCTGAGCTCAATTAAAAGCTTTTTTCGATATATACTGAGAAATTGAAAAAGATGACATTGAATATTTTCCATTTAGCAAAGTGGATGTTCAAGTGCAGAATGTGGAGAACAAATTGCTCCAAGAGAAAAAAAAAAGTTCCTGGACCGGATTCTACCACTATTGCTTCTCACATGGAGAACTGACTTGGTTTCTAATTCACCAGAGGATCCTGTCAGTCCCATGTAAAAAACCCAACCTATAAATTATCCACCGCACCCAAAGGACGAAGCCTCCAAACCCTGAGTGCGCGCTACCCTCATTCCTGTACAGAGGCCTCCAGTGACTGGTTATGTAAGGAGAGCGCCAGACACTTCCCTGCTTACTCCTCTTTCTGAACATCAATTACAAATTCTCTGCAAATCACTGAGCAGCTAGATACAGAACGGGAAGCTCTCATGTAAGCAACGTCTGACAGACTCTGCTACACAGGAGGCCCCGGCAACAGAACCAGTGCCAAGACGCCGGAGCCAGTGACTGTGGTGCCTGCACCGAGCACTGCACAGACTATACACAGACATTCATATAGCTATGGAAATGACCTCTCCTACAGAATGAGAAAAACTGGCTCTTTAGTGCCACCTATAGGAAGCTATGCTGCAAACCACTGTTTATATAGACTAATAAGGAAGCTACCTATAGGTGGCGCTACAGACAGGTAATCCTCCTAGAAGGAAAGCTAATTGGCAAGCTTCTTTCCCATTGTTGTTAGGTCTCCACACTGCTAGAGGATCTCCTGAATGAGAATCAGTAGCCCCAGAACTGTAACATCTCATATCTACAGTGTATAGCATCTGTCAGTCAGGTTTAACTATCCGTCTCTTTGTATCTATCACATCTACCCATTGTTTAATCAATGCAGCTATCATATATCTTCCGTTCCATTTAATATCCAGCCATCATCCAAATAGTATCCATCTATTTATCTATCTATCTATTTACATACATACCCATTTTTACTATCTTCCATCTCGTCAATGCATCCATTCATCCATTATCAACTAATTTGATGACACTAAAGTATCCATATATACTGTACTCTCTATCTATCTATCTATCTTTCTACCTATCTATCTACATACCCAACTTTAATATATATCATCCTATCAATGCATCAGATTAAACATAATAAACTAATGCACTGACACTAAAATATCCATTATCTATCTATCTATCTATCTATCCATCTCTATCTATCTATCTATCTATCTATCCAAGCCAACTTTCTATATTTATAAAATGGCTATCTATTTGTCTATCTATCTATCTATCTATCTATCTATCTATCTATCTCATATATATACAATCATCTATCTATCTAATCTATCTATCTATCATCTATCTATCTATCCATTTACATACATACCCATCTTTACTATGTACCATCTTATCAATGCATCAATCCATCCATTATCAACTAATTCAATGACACAAAAGTATCCATATATACTGTACTTTGTCTATCTACCTATCTACACATCTATCTATCTATCTATCTATCTATCTATCTCATATCTATCTCTATCTATCTATCTATCTATCTATCTATCTATCTATCTCATATCTATCCCATATCTATCTATCTATCTATCCCATATCTATCTATCTATCTATCTATCTATCTATCTATCTATCTATCTATCTATCTATCTATCTATCTATCCCATATCTATCTATCTATCTCATATCTATATATCTCATATCTATCTATCCCATATCTATCTATCTATCTATCTATCTATCTCTCTATCTATCTATCTCATATCTATCTATCTATCTCCTATCTATCTATATCTCATATCTATCTATCTATCTATCGCATATCTATCTATCTATCTATCTATCTTTATTCATCTATCTATCTATCTAACTATCTATCTATCTATCTATCTATCTATCTATCTATCCCATATCTATCTATCTATCCCATATCTATCTATCTATCTCATCTTTATCTATCTATCTATCTATCTATCTCATATCTTTCTATCTATCTATCTATCTATCTATCTATCTACCTATCTATCATGGCATCTTTCTGTTATCTAATTATCTATGTAATGTATATTATCTATATATTTATCAAATGGCTATCTATTTCTGGATCTGTCTATCTAACCATCCAATGTCTATCTATGAAATGTATATCCTTCATATATACTGCTATCTGGTATCTAGCTGTCTCTTTAATGTCTATCTATCTATCCATCCATCTTTCTGTAATGTATCTTATTATCTAACAAATACATATTATCTATCTACCAATGTCAATCAATCAATCTATCTCCTGTTTATACATCAAATTTCTTTCTCTTTCTTTCTTTCTTTCTTTCTTTCTTTCTTTCCTTCCTTCCTTCTATCCATCCATCTAACATATCTGTTTATCTCTATTTAATCACAACATCCAATAAGCTCTTTGAGGGTTAAGTTTCCCCTATGAGACCTGCGGTTGGGACACCGATGGGAGTTCGTCACAATGTGGAGTAACGCTTTATTGGGTAATATAGGTGAACCAATCAGATATTGCTAATGACCCTGGCCTCGCCCACCCATTCAGCAGCACCCATGGCTGGAGACGCCTTTGTCGTAGACGCTCCATGAAGTGGTCATGTAATAACATAGGATATGACCAGTGCTGCCTGCACCCATCACCACTATTCTATAGAGCTTTCCATAGGATCCTTCTATATCCGCGCTGTCAGGTCAATGATGAAGGTTCCAATCTCGTAATGTAGAGAATGAGATAATGCCATAAATTCTACCGTCAGTAAAATGCAAATTCCCTGCGATCATAAATATCCCCCCAGCCTATAAAGCAATGCTATAGAGAGGACAGTCACACAGAACATAGAGGACAGGCTACCGGCAGTGTGACCGGGGGCACACACATCACCAGCACAGACCTGGGCATCTGCCATGGATATGACGGACAAGCCTGGAGCCCCCCTGTACCCAGATCCCAGCAGCGGGCACATTCACAAGACCATGGTCTGATAGCACTGCACAGCACCAGCCACAAGTTGCATCTAACAGCAGAGCCCTCGCAGCGGGCAGAGCTGGCTGGCACTGTTCCCATATTATATTAGTGGTAAACCTCACCCCGTGAGGGAACACAGGAGACAAATCCAGCTCTGCTACATTTGAATACAGTATAAGCATAAGTTCACCATTGTTATATAACTTTATACACTCACAATGATTTCCTGTGCCGGCACCCACATAATAGTCCGTGACTTGGCACTGATGGCACCCCATTTTTTATGACATAATAACACCAACCTATTACTGAGCAGTAATGGTATCCCACTTCTTTTTTGTAGCGTTGGCACCCCTTTTACTGCTGAACATTGCTGGTACCTTATGAACTATACAGGTACCAGTTATTAGGCACTGGAAAGATAACAGGTATCCCATCTCCCACAGTGTGATGTGGGCACCCCACCTACTCTCATGAGGTAACCCATTTTCTATTGTGGCTCCTTGCTTATTCTTGTACAGTACTGACACCCCACTTATTATTATACCATGATCAAACCCCCCATAACATGAATATTGCCCCCTCACCCCCCACAAACTTTTTTCTACTGGAGCAATGCTGGCACCCACATATTATTGAGCAGTGTTAGTACCCACTGTTTTATGCTGGTACCCCATTTATTAAAAAACATTGTTGGCACCCCACTTTCCATAGTATAATGCTGTTACCCCACTTATTATGCAGTATTGATATTCCCACTTGCTAACACCCAACTTTCTATTGCATAGTTTTGGCACCCCATTTTATACCTAGCAGTGACAGAACACCACTTTTTGTTGTACAATGCTGTTACCTCACTTTCCACTGAATAATACTGGCCCCCTACATACTGTTGTACAGTTCTGGCACCCATCTTCTTAACAAGCAGTGTTGGACCCCAAATTTTGCTGTACAACGCTAGCACCCCTCTTACTATTAAACAGTGCTGGTGCCCCTCTTATCGAGCAGTGTGAGCACCTGACTATCCATTGAGAAATACTGGCACCCCCCTTTCCATTTAATAATGCTGGCACCCTACTTCTTATCAAGCAATCTTGGCATCCCACTTTCTCTTGTACACCTGGCACTTCACTATCTGTTGAGCAATGCTGGCACCCCGCTTCTTATCAAGCAACGTTGGCACCCAACTTTCCCTTGTACAGCTGGCACCCTATTTGCTTTTGAGAAATGCTGGCACCCTACTTCTTAATGAGCAGTGCTGGCACCCCTCTTTCCATTGAATGATGCTGGCACCCCTCTTTCCACTGAATGATGCTGGCACCCCTCTTTCCATTGAATGATGCTGGCACCCCTCTTTCCACTGAATGATGCTGGCACCCCTCTTTCCATTGAATGATGCTGGCACCCCTCTTTCCAATGAATGATGCTGGCACCACTCTTTCCACTGGATGATGCTGGCACCCCTCTTTCCAATGGATGATGCTGGCACCCCTCTTTCCACTGAATGATGCTGGACCCCTCTTTCCATGATGAATGCTGGCACCTCTTTCCATGACTATGCTGGCACCCCTCTTTCCACTGATGATGCTGGCACCCCTCTTTCCACTGAATGATGCTGGCACCCCTCTTTCCATTGAATGATGCTGGCACCTCTTTCCACTGAATGATGCTGGCACCCCTCTTTCCATTGAATGATGCTGGCACCTCTTTCCACTGAATGATGCTGGCACCCCTCTTTCCACTTACTCATGGTGTCCCCCCTCTTTCACTTTACTTATGCTGGCACACCTCTTTCCATTGAATGATGCTGGCACCCCTCTTTCCACTGAATGATGCTGGCACCCCTCTCTTTCCACTGAATGATGCTGGCATCCCTCTTTACACTGGATGATGCTGGCACTCCTCTTTCCACTGGATGATGCTGGCACCTCTCTTTCCATTGACTAATGCTGGCACCCATCTTTCCACTGGATGATGCTGGCACCCCTCTTTCCATTGAATGATGCTGGCACCCATCTTTCCACTGGATGATGCTGGCACCCCTCTTTCCACTGAATGATGCTGGCACCCCTCTTTTCACTGGATGATGCTGGCACCTCTCTTTCCATTGTCTACTGCTGGCACCCCTCTTTCCACTGAATGATGCTGGCACCCCTCTTTCCATTGACTAATGCTGGCACCCCTCTTTCCACTGGATGATGCTGGCACCCCTCTTTCCACTGAATGATGCTGGCACCCCTCTTTCCATTGAATGATGCTGGCACCCCTCTTTCCATTGAATGATGCTGGCACCCCTCTTTCCATTGAATGATGCTGGCACCTCTCTTTCCACTGAATGATGCTGGCACCCCTCTTTCCATTGAATGATGCTGGCACCCCTCTTTCCACTGAATGATGCTGGCACCCCTCTTTCCACTGAATGATGCTGGCACCCCTCTTTCCATTGAATGATGCTGGCACCCCTCTTTCCACTGAATGATGCTGGCACCTCTCTTTCCATTGAATGATGCTGGCACCCCTCTTTCCACTGAATGATGCTGGCACCCCACTTTCCATTGATTAATGCTGGCACCCCTCTTTCCATTGAATGATGCTGGCACCCCTCTTTCCATTGAATGATGCTGGCACCCCTCTTTCCATTGAATGATGCTGGCACCCCTCTTTCCATTGATTAATGCTGGCACCCCTCTTTCCACTGGATGATGCTGGCACCCCTCTTTCCACTGAATGATGCTGGCACCTCTCTTTCCATTGATTTTTGCTGGCTCCCCTCTTTCCATTGAATGATGCTGGCACCCCTCTTTCCACTGAATGATGCTGGCACCCCTCTTTCCATTGATTAATGCTGGCACCCCTCTTTCCACTGAATGATGCTGGCACCTCTCTTTCCATTGAATGATGCTGGCACCCCTCTTTCCACTGAATGATGCTGGCACCCCTTTGGAAAGAATGTTGCTGTCACCACACTGTCCACTGAATGTTGCTGGCACCCCTCTTTCCACTGAATGATGCTGGCACCCCCCTTTCCATTGAATGATGCTGGCACCCTTTCCATGAATGATGCTGGCACCCTCTTTCCATTGAATGATGCTGGCACCCCTCTTTCCACTGACTGATGCTGGCACCCCTCTTTCCACTGAATGATGCTGGCACCCCTCTTTCCATTGAATGATGCTGGCACCCCTCTTTCCACTGAATGATGCTGGCACCCCTCTTTCCACTGAATGATGCTGGCACCCCTCTTTCCATTGAATGATACTGGCACCCCTTTCCATTGAATGATGCTGGCACCCCTCTTTCCATTGAATGATGCTGGCACCCCTCTTTCCACTGAATGATGCTGGCACCCCTCTTTCCAATGAATGATGCTGGCACCCCTCTTTCCACTGAATGATGCTGGCACCCCTCTTTCCACTGAATGATGCTGGCACCCCTCTTTCCATTGACTGATGCTTTCACCCCTCTTTCCATTGAATGATGCTGGCACCCCTCTTTCCACTGAATGATGCTGGCACCCCTCTTTCCACTGAATGATGCTGGCACCCCTCTTTCCACTGAAGGATGCTGGCACCCCTCTTTCATTGAATGATGCTGGCACCCCTCTTTCCACTGAATGATGCTGGCACCCCTCTTTCCATTGAATGATGCTGGCACCTCTCTTTCCAGTGAATGATGCTGGCACCCCTCTTTCTCTGGCACAGCTGGCACCCCTCTTTCCATTGAATGATGCTGGCACCCCTCTTTCCACTGAATGATGCTGGCACCCCTCTTTCCACTGAATGATGCTGGCACCCCTCTTTCCATTGAATGATGCTGGCACCCCTCTTTCCATTGAATGATGCTGGCACCCCTCTTTCCACTGAATGATGCTGGCACCCCTCTTTCCATTGACTAATGCTGGCACCCCTCTTTCCATTGACTGATGCTTTCACCCCTCTTTCCATTGAATGATGCTGGCACCCCTCTTTCCACTGAATGATGCTGGCACTCCACTTCTTACCGAGCAGAGCTGGCACCCCTCTTTCTCTGGCACAGCTGGCACCCCTCTTTCTCTGCACAGCTGGCACTCCTCTTTCCATTGAATGATGCTGGCACCCCTCTTTCCATTGAATGATGCTGGCACTCCACTTCTTACCGAGCAGAGCTGGCACCCCACTTTCTCTGGCACAGCTGGCACCCCTCTCGCATTCCCATCTGACTCTTCAACTTCAGCTCGCCTATGCCCTAGTTTCTGGTGCCAGTTGCACGCCACATCTGAATCAGTAAGGACAGGCAGCGATTACTAATGACGCCAGGCGATGCCCCCCTGGTGCCAGTGGTCATGCCCAGATGTGGGTGCCAGCGAGGAGCTGCCCCTGTCTCCCATCAGTGCCGGGCAGGGCGGGGGGTGCCCGCGGCAGTACTCACCCAGATGCCCGCTCGCCCGTCTATGGTGCAGCTATCCACAAGCGGCGGCCGGAGGCTCCGGGAAAGTCCATGAGTAGCCCGGGAGCAGGACGGCCTCTGATCAGTCAGCACTCCCTCCGCTCTCCTCCTCCTCCTCCCCGGCTCTCCTCCTCCTCCCTTCTTCCCTCCTTCATCGCTCACCCTCCCTTCTTCACCTAGCTCCAATCTGCTGCCCTGTGGATGCTCCTCAGCCCTCACTGGTGTCCTGCTCCTTCCAGCCCTGGCTCTGGAGCTTCTCCTTCCTGCTCTTGTAGCTGCTCCAGGGCTTCTTCATCCTGATCTTCGCTGGGTCTTTATCTCTTCTTCTTGCTCTTCATTGCTTCTTCTCTGCATTCCTAACTCCCATGATGTGACATCTATAGGGCTCCACACGCTTGCCTACTACTGAGAGGTGGCACTACATTTTTCATACCCCTCTATGTAGCCACACCCTACACCCATCCTGATCACCCTTGTGTAATTAGTGGTGCACAAAAAGGGTCTTTATACATGGCACAAGTCATCATCCAGACCTCAGTAGACTCTGACACTCTGAGGCACCAACCTTGGATGACCACAGCACCCAGAGATCTATGCACCCTATTATTATTATTATTTATTTTAGTGCGCCCTTGGTTCCAGGGCGCTGTACATTCGGGTTACACACATTACATAGGTCAAACAAGTTCAAAGGTGACAAATTAATAACTAAAAACTGGTACAGAAGGAGAGAGGTCCCTGCCCGTGAGGGCTTACACTCTAAAAGGAAGGTGGGAAGAGACAGAAGGTGAGGGGTGGACATGTTTGTGGAGGGTGTAGTGACAGCAAGGTTATTGTTGGTTATTGGCAATCCTGAAGAGATGGGTTTTCAGGTTGCTTTTGAGGCTGGTGAGAGTGGGGGAGAGTCTGAGGTGTTGGGGCAGTGAGTTCCAGAGTTTGGGGTAAGCGTGAGTGAAGTCTTGGAGACGGTTATGTGAGGAGTTGACAAGGGGAGAGCAGAGAAGAAGGTCCTGTGAGGAGCGGAGATTGCGTGAGGGGAGGTATCTGGAGATTAGAGCAGAGATGTATGGAGGAGAGAGGTTATGGAGAGCCTTGTAGGTCAAGGTTACTAACTTGAACTGGATGCGCTGGGCAATGGGAAGCCAGTGCAGGGATTGGCAGAGGGGAGAGGCAGAGGAGTAGTGAGGAGAGAGGTGAATCAGACGGGCGGCAGAGTTAAGGATGGATTGGAGGGGAGTGAGGGTGCTAGATGAGAGGCCACAGAGAAGGATGTTGCAATAGTCTAGGCGTGAGATTATGAGGGCGTGCACAAGCATTTTTGTGCTTTGAAGTTAAGGAATAAGCGGATACGGGAAATATATACCCTAGCACCCAAACCACAAGTACCCATAAATCAACACCAGCACACAGACCTCAGAAGACACTAAAATATAGAGCTTAACAGATGCCAGTACCCAGATTTCATCAACCCCAGCACACAGTCCTTAACAGACTCCAGCACCCAGAGCTCAGCAGACCCAAGCACTCGACCTTAGTAATCTCAAGAATGCAGTTTAAGGCATATCCTTGCACCCAGACTTTAGTTGGCCACAGCACTAAGACCTCAGTAGAACCCAGCACCCAAACCTAAACAGACATCAAGAACTAGAGTCCTTGCAGAACCCAGCACCCAGAGCTCAGTAGACCCCAGCACTCAGACCATAGCAGACCTCAGCAACAAGACCTTATTACACTTAACTAAACATACCTTGTGTGAAGTTCCTGCAATCTTTAACCAGACTCCTATTGATATGAAACTCGTGCTCCAAATTGTCTAAAGTCCCAAGGCAGGAGACACTTGTAGGTCTTGCCTCCTAATTCTGAACATCTTCAATCTTCAACGTTTATTGATTTAATATCTCTGATTATATTTTATTTCTTTATCCAGTGAATAACTTGTCTGTCTGGAACATTCACCCCACCACCTTCTAATATCCTTTCTTGTTCCATTTCTCAATCTTCTCCTTTACTCCTCGATTCTTATCTTAGTAGCCACCCCTGATGTTCTGCTTTCCCATAACCAGTTTTTAATATCCACTATTCCTCCAGATTCATGTTTCCATCCTCTAGCATCAACTATTGGTTCATATTCTTGATTCTTTCCATCAAGTTACAGTATGTCCTGCTTTACATGACTCACTCCTCCAGCTGATTTCACCTATTCTCTTCATCCCAGATTCACATCCCAAAATGATCTATGCTCTTCAAAATTCAGTTAGAATCTCTTACCCTCTCCTGTTCCTCTAAGTTCTCTGCATCATATTAAATGTCTGCTTTTCCTCCTGATTTACTCATTTTCCACATAACACCTCTTGTTCTTCTTGGATCTTTCTTCAATTTTAATGTCTACTATTCCTTTTGATTCACTAATTTACCTCATTGCACCTCCTGTTGTTTTTAGTTCACTTCATTGACTTCTAATGTTTGTGGTTCCACATAATTCAATTCTTCTCCTCCTAACATCTTCTGTTTGTATCCATTGGCCAAGACAATTCCTAAGCTCTCGTGGTGTTCCTGATTTTCTTTTTCATAATCTTACTGGTTTTGTTTGTTTTGTTTTATGAACTACACTTCCTAACTGACTTTATCAATTCCTTATATCTGTTGTTTTTTATGATTATCTCCATCATCTACACTCCATCATCTTTAATTTATTGTCTACACTCCACCATATGCACTTCATCATTTACACTCCATCTTCACTTTATCATCTACACTCCATCATCTTCATTTCATCATCTACATTCCATCATCTACACTTCATCTTCTATACTGCATCATCCATACTCCATCATCTTCAATTAGTTATCTAACTCCATCATCTATACTTCATCATCTAGACTCCATCATTTTCACTCCATTATCTACACTTCCTCATCTTCACTTAATCATATGCACTCTATCATCTCCACTCTTTATACGCCATCATCTAAACTTCATCATCTTCCCTCAATCATCTTCACTTCATCATCTACACTCCATCATCTAGTCTCCATCATCTACACTCTATCATCTACACTTCATCTCCTACATTCCATCTTCTTCACTCCATCATTTACACTCCATCATCTTCATTCTATCATCTACACTCCATCTTCAGTCCATCAGCTATACTCCATCATCTTCCATTTACACTTCATCATCTTCACTTCATCATCTTCAATGCATCATCTTCAATTCATCATCTACACTGTTTCCTCTTTATCACCTACACCTCATCAGCTTCATTCCATCATCTATATCCCATCATCTGCTCTTCATCGTCTACACTACATCATCATTACTTTGTCATCAACACTTCATCATCTAAATTCCATCATCTACACTCCATCATATTCATTCCACCATCTACACTCCATCATCGTCATTCCACAATCTACACTCCATCAGCTTCACTCCATCATCTTTACTTCATCATCTACACTTCATCATCTGCACTTCATAGGCCTCATTCCATCATTCTCACTCCATCATCTTCATTCCATGATCTACACTCCCTTATCTACACTCCATCACCTTCATCACCTTCACTTCATAATCTACACTCCAACATCTACACTCCGTCATTTTCACTTCATCATCTTCACTCCATCATCTTCACTTTATCATCGGCACTCCATCATCTACAGTCCATCATCTATATGCTACTAACTGCACTACATCAACTATACTCCATCATCTTCCCTTCAACATTTACACTTCATCATCTACACTCCATAATCTATACTCCATCATCTTGATCTGCACTCTATAATCTACTATCTATAATCTACACTTTGTCATCAACACTTCATCATCTTCATTCCATCATATACACTCCATCAACTACACTTCATCATCTTAATTCTATCATCTACGCTCCATCATCTTCATTCCATAATCTACACTCCACAATCTTCACTTCATCATCTTCATTCCATGATCTACACTCCATAATCTACACTCCTTCATCTACACTCCATCAGCTTCACTTCATCATCTTCACTTCATAATCTACACTTCATTATCTTCACTCCATCATCTTCACTTCATCATCTGCACTCCATCCTTCATTCCATCATCTTAACGCTACCAACTACAATTTATCAACAAAATCCATAAATTTTCCCCCTTCGTCATATAAAATCGTCTTTAAAAGCCCCATCATCTTCTTTCCCTTTGATCTACACTCCAAAAATCTACACCCCAAACATCTAAAAATTTCCATCATTACACTCCATCATCTCACTCCATCATTACCCCTCCATAAAGCTTCATTTCATCCTCTACACTCCTTTATCTTTACTCCATCATCATCACTTTATCATCTACATTCCACCATTTACACTTCATCATCTGCACTCCATCTTCAATACATCACTCTTCATCATCTGCATTCCATCATCTACACTTCACCATACTCCATCATTTTCAGCCACCATCTAATTTCCCCCAAATTACCCCCATCATCTACAGTCCATCATCTATACTTCATCATCTGCACTCCACTTACGCTCCATTATCTTCACTCCATCATCTTCACTTAATCATCTACACTACATCAACTATACTCTATCATATTCACTTTATCATCTATGCTCCATCATTTCCACTCCATCATCTACATCTACCCATTTTTCCCATCATACAACACTACTCATATTACTTCACCCTTTCCACTACATCATTTTCTTTCCCATGACTACCCTCCATCATTTCACTCCATAAAATCTACACTCCATCATCTATACTCCATCATCTACACTCCATCATCTACACTCCATCATTTACACTTCATCACCTACATTCCATCATCTTAATTTCATCATCTAAACTCCATCATTAATACTCAATTTACATGCCATCATCTTCACTCCTAAACTTCACCCATCATCACATGCAAATTTTTTTACACGCTTTTCTTTTTACACTCCATCTTTTTACACTTCACACCTACTTTCCCATTATTTTAAATTTCATCACCCAAAACTCCCCATCTTTACTCCCCATCTACACTCCTCATTTACACGCACCTTAACACTCCACCCCCTACACTCCTATCTTCTTTTAAACATCTCCCTTTCCCAATCATTTTTTACCCCAACCATTTTTACACTCCTTATTTACCCGCAATAAACTACCCCCTTTATTAACACTTTCCCCCCCCCCCCCCCCCCCCCCCCCCCCCCCCGCCACCACCCCCCCCCCCCCCCACCCCCCCCCCCCGGCCCCCCGACCCCCCCCCCCCCCCCCCCCCCCCCCCCCCCCCCCCCCCCCACAACCCCCCCCCCCCCCCCCCCCCCCCCCCCCCACCCCCCCCCCCCCCCCCCCCCCCCCCCCCCCCCCCCCCCCCCCCCCCCCCCCCCCCCCCCCCCCCCCCCCCCCCCCCCCCCCCCCCCCCCCCCCCCCCCCCCCCCCCCCCCCCCCCCGCCCCCCCCCCCCCCCCCCCCCCCCCCCCCCCCCCCCCCCCCCCCCCCCCCTCTTTAACCCCTTCCTAATTCCACTTACCTCCACATCTAATTCACCAAAACCCCCATTTTTACTCCACATCTTACTCCATCTTTTAAAAACCCCAAAAAGGGAGAAAAGGGGACCCGTGAGAAAAACAGAATAGAGCCCGGAAAAGGCTTTTTAAAAAGATGTCCTTTTTTCTTAAAAAGAAAGGTTTATTTTTTAAAAATTAAAAAAAACAAAAAAAAAAAAAAAAATTAGCTTTTGCCATGGACCCGCTTCCCCAGGTTTCTTCGAGGAAGCACGGGTCCACGTGCGAAACGCATAAAGTTTATTTTATTTTTTTGTGTCATGTTTTTAATTCGGTGAAAGGTAATTCCTTTACATTTTTAAAAATAAAGTGACATCTTTTAATAAGCCTATAGCTCGGGCTCTACTTCTGTTCTTCACGTGCACCGGGTCCTCCTTTTTCTCTCTCCTGCATTGCCGTTCACCCACCGTCGGATCCCCAAGTGGAGTGCCAGTGACCCGCGGCTTCTGTATTAAGGACTACGGAATATAAATAGCCACGCAAGCGCATATGAGTGTTGTGCCTCTAAAATAAGAGCGCAACCTCAAAAGGTGAGCGAACCCTTTTTATCCTTCTACCAATTATTCCATAGAACTATTACACTATTGTGCACCCCTTCCTCTTTTTTCCCCTTTTTTCCTTTTTAATATACCCAAACATCTCACTTCATCACCCACACTCCACATCTAACCCCATCACTACACTCTATCATCTTCATCACCTACACTCCATCATCCACCACTTCCATCTTTCACTCCATTTTCCCAACATTTCAATCCCTCATTTTCACTCCATTCCCATCACTTATCCACCATCTACACTCCATCATTTTTATTAACTCCCCAAATTTTCATCCCTCAACTTTTCACTCACATTACACTTCATCACCTACACTCCGTCATCTTCATTTCATCATCTACACTTCATCATCCACACACTATCATCTACACTCCATCATTTACACGTCATCATTTTCACTCCATTGTCTTCACTTCATCCTCTACACTCCATCATTTACACTCAATTTACATGCCATCAACTTCACTCCATCATCTACACTCCATCATCTACACTCTATCATCTTCACTTTACCATCTATACTCCATAATTTTCAATTCATTATCTACACTCCATCATCTACACTTTATAATCTGCACTCCATCTTCACTTCATCATTTACACTCCATCATCTGCAGTCCATCATCTACACTTCATCATCTTCACTTTATTATTTACACTGCATCATTTTTACTTCACCAACCACACTCCACCCTCTACACTTCATCATCTGCACATCATCTTCACTACATCATTTACTCTCCATCATCTACATTCCATCATCTACACTCCAACATCTACACTTCACCTACACTCCATCATCTACACTTCATCTTCTGTCCTCCATCATCTTCACAACTTCATCTACACTTTGTCATCTTCACTTTATCATCTACGCTCCATCATTTCTACTCCATCATCATTACTTCGTGATCAAGACTTCATCATCTTCATTCCAACATTTACACTCCATCGACTACACTCCATCATTTTCACTTCATCATTTACACTTCATCATCTTCACTCCATCATCTTCACTCCATCATCCACACTTCATCACCTACATTCCATTATCTTAATTTCATCATCTAAACTCCATCATCTTTACTCCACCATCTACACTCCATCATTTACACTTCATCATCTACACTCCATCCCCTACACTCCATCATCTTCATTTCATCATCTAGACTCCATCATCATCATCATCATCTTTACTTCATCATCTACACATCATCATCTTCACTCCATCAACTACACTCCATCCTCTTAACTTCATAATTTATAGTCCAACATCTTCACTCCATCATCTTTAACTCTCTACTATTTCCCTGGGTTCTACACGACTCCTTCTACTATGTCTAGTCTTCCTAATTCACAAACATTTCCTAATATCTCCTCCCCTGATTCGCTCCTTCATTATCTATTATCTCCTGTACATTCCGATTCACCTCATCAACTTCTACTCTTCCTGATTAATTCCTCCATCTACAAATATCCCCATTATCACTTCATCAACTTCTAGTGTGCCTCCTTTTCCTGATTCATTCCTTCATTTTCTTTATCTCCTGTATTTCTGAACCTCTCAGTTCATTTGTAATGTCCCTTATCTGGACATAAATACATAGGGCCCCACAGCAAAATTAGATGGGCCCCCCACCACCCAGGGAGAAAAAACTGTGGCAGCATAAATAGCAATAAATGAAGATATAAATAATAGCGCCATATATCAGAGAACCCATTGACATAGATAGCACTTAATATTTCCTACTAAAGTATGCAATGCACCTGAGTGGGACCCTCAACCTCTGGATCCCCTAGCAGCTGCTATGGCTATCATTATGTCATTGTCTCCGTTTTCTTACAGATTCAGTCTTTCCTCTTCATTAACCTCCTGGCCTTCAAGCTCCTAACTATATGATACACAACATGCTGTTCTTGATTATCTCACCTTTTTTTCACCTTTCCATAGACATAAAATATGGCAGGAGTCATATAATATTGCACCAGAATTTAAGGGGTTGTTTCATCTTGATGCCCCTTTCCATATTTCTTATGAGGGTATATGGGTATCACAAGGCTTGGACTGGCCCATAGGGGAAACCCCGTAGGGCCCTGGGCATGGTAATCCCATGGACATGGTGAGCCTTAGGACATGGCAGTCTTTGGGTTTCTTTTAAGGGAAAAAAGAGGCAGAGTAAGAGTCATGTGCTATATATACAGTCATGTACACTAGCTGTTGGTTGGGTCTACAAAGCATCAAGTCAACCGGTGGGCCCTGATAACCAACTCCATTGCTGGGCCCTAAGAATCCAATCCCTTGGTGGGCCCCAGACATCCCTGGGTATCACAGAGGAGGAGGTTCTGCAGCTTGAGACCCCCATCTATGATTCAGAGGGAAGAGCGGCTTACAACCAGAGGCTCTCATTTTGGCCCGTCTTGGTTGACCCAGTCGAGTCACCTGCAACAAAAATAAGCAACTTCCCCTGCCAGCTGTTGGTCATGCATTTCAGGAGTTGGACCTATTGCATTGCGTGAGATAAGAAGTCATTTTTGTTCATGCTTGCTCTTGGATATGGTAACTTATCTATTATTACTATTTTTTTGGAAATTTTAAGATCTTGCAATTTCCTGGAGGCTAAACCTAATGAATTGTGTTCTGTACACCTACGTATATCTCTCATATAACATCCTATATCTCCTGATAATGTTCTCGTTTTCCATTTCCAATTCTCTCGTTCTCTTGACTGCATTCTTAATTTTCTTAACAGCACTCTCCTACTTCCTGTATAGATACATAATGAATGTGTGAGTCCCTAGTTCTTTAAATGTATCCATTATCTGTTCTCCATGAGTATGTCGTGGCAATTGTATTATCTGATTCTCCCATAATAAACATTAAAATGTACCTCTTTATTTCGAGGATGTACTCTGCCTGCTGCCCAGCACATAAATCCTTCTCCAATTCTTCTGTCCTTCGGTACACAAATGTGTCCTATTGTTCTCTCTGCAAACTCTCTCTCTCTCTGTTTTATTACCTTTCATGTCAATTATTCTACCTTGTAGCTCAAGTCGTTGCTACTGTATATTCTGTGCATGTCCTTTACCACCATCTCTATCTGTTTGTGTTAATACTAGGTTGTTATTACCGTTGCTTGCACCACAGTGTTCCGCTGTATCCATTCCTTATCCCATACTATGTACAGCCATATAGATATATCTTTTAATTCCAGTTACCGTATATACTTGAGTATAAGCTGACCCGAATATAAGCCGAGGCACCTACTTTTGCCGCAAAAAACTGGGCAAACTTATTGACTTGAGTATAAGCCTAGGGTGGAAAATGCAGCGGCTACTGGTGAATTTTAAAAATAAAAATGGATACCAATAAAATTACATAGGCAGGTATAGGCAGTTTAATGTCCCCCATAGGCAGATATAGGCAGGTATAGGCAAGTATATGTCTGCCATAGGCAAGTATATGTCCCCCATAGGAAGGTTATAGGGATGTATAACCAGCTATATGTCTCCCATAGGCAGGTATAGGCAGGTATATGATCCCCATAGGCAGGTTATAGGCAGGTATATATCCACTATAGGCAAGTTATAGGCAGGTATATGTCCCCCCATAGGCATGTATAGGCAGGTAGATGTCCCCATAGGCAGGTTATAGGCAGGTACATGTCCCTATAGGCAGGTACATGTCCCCATAATGCAAATGCAAATTGCATGTAAATGCAAATAAATGCAAATAAATGGCTCACCTTAGTTTTTCTGGCTTGGCAAACAGTCTGAGCTGGCTTGCTCCATTGTCTGTGCTCCTTTCCTAGCATCCGGACGTGCTGCGGCTCCACAGCTGTGAACATAAGCTTCCGATTGCTGCACTCGTACTTCGCTCAGCTGAGCCCTCGGCGTGTGCAAGTAACAATCCAACTCCGGTGCTTCCAAGTGAGCAGACTTTATTAGATCTTCCAAGCAGCGGTACAATACATGCAAAGGCTGTAAACAGCCAACGCGTTTCGGGCCACTTGTGCCCGAAACGGAAGCACATGTCCCCATAGGCAGGTTATAAGCAGGTATATGTCACTCCATAGGCAGGTTATAGGCAGGGTTTTGTTTTTTTTTTAAATAAAAAATACAAGTACCTACCTCGCATCCATGCTGCTCCAACTCCCAGGCGCTCCGTCTTCTGGCACGGGTGGCGTGATGTCATCAGGCTGCGTAGGCAGCTTGATGACATAGCACGCTGCCTGTGTCGGAAACTCCGGACAGAGGAATCGTATACACGTGAAGAGATCGCCAACAGCACCCGGGCCACGGCAGCACCCGGAGGCTGTTGGCTTACTTGGGATTCTGCTGTAATGCACTCCCTGAGGAGCCCACATATAGCTGAAGTGTCCCTGCCGGCGCCCGGGCCATCGCAGCGCCCGAGCGCCGACAGTGACTCGAGTATAAGCCGAGTGCTTTTTTTTGTGCTGAAAAACTTGGCTGGTACTCGAGTATATACCGTAATGAACTGCTAGTTTCTGGTTCTAAACCATTAGCTTTGTACATGCAAAGTTTTTATTATATATTTGTTGTGCAGTTCTGCATTTTTTGGTGCTTTTTTTGCAGAAATGCACAACAATAAAGGTAGTTTAATTACTTGTTGCTAATCACTAGTGTCATTTGTTGTTGGAGGAAGGCGACGTCATAATAGTTTTCAATGGAATTGTCCGCTTTGGACAATTTCTTTTTGGCTAGAAGGGTCCTCTGATGATAAGTTGATCACAGGGTGTCCTTTTGGTTTGACCCCAAGCGAGCAGCTGTAATTTTTCCTGGAACCCAGCAGCAGGTGCACAGTGTCCCTGCAGCTCCACCATAGGGCGACTAAAACACAGCGAATATCGATGGACAAGATCCAGACGCGAAAGCAAATTCCCTCAGAAGCCAGTGCTCGGCAGAGACAGCGGCACCTACAAAGGGAGCAGGCACCATCTTCAATTTGGAGCTCCAACACACTCACCACTCAGCAACTCACAGGTGGTGGTACACCTCTGACAGCTGTACCCAGGCACCCTAGCCATGCTTCAAGGTAGGAAGTGGTAGGGGCTGGCTATTGTACAACCTTAAAGGGGATTTGCCACGATCTAATGTTGACGTGGGATCCTCCAAAATGGGTATTTAATCACTTTTCTAAATATATGTTATCAAAAAAGTGAAGCCTCTAAGAGCTACAGCCTGACTAAGATGCCCTTGGTTTCCTGACAGTTTACATTAGACATGACCAGGAGCTGACAGGAGCTGATCTGGGCGCTTGAGTTGTTTGCACTTCTTATCTGATGGCAGGGAACATGAACGAGCTTTGAAGGGACTGGGGAGAAAGATCTTGTATCTTTTGTATAGTGAATCTACTGGTTGTAATGTAATTATCTGAGTAAACATGAAGACGCTCCCTAGCTCTCTGCTCATCCCCCCTCCCTCTCTCCCTGCAGTTCGTGAAGGAAAGAAAGAAGGCTGCCTGCTGAGCTTATCTTCTCTCCTGAGCAAATAAGAGGGAGAAATAAAACGCATATAGCTTGTGCACAATACAGTTATCCTCTGTGGATTAGCCAAACAATGTTTGCTCAACTACAGAGACTGAGTATCAGGAACGTGTATTGGAGGTGGAGTGATGACATCACAGAGGAGGTACTTGTTTTTTTAAACATAGAAACACAACGCCCCGTTTTTCAGGCCTCAAGAGGGGAGCATCAGCCGGTTAGGTGAGGAACTCACTTCTTGGCAAAACCCCTTTAAACCACATATAGGCCTTTTACTGGCCATGTGGCACCATAACATCTCTGGTTGAACAATGTAAATCACTTTATCGGCAACCCAGAAAATAGGTGCCTACACCAGTACGCTTCCATTTGGTGAAAATGGTTACATAACAATATGTTTAGGAGTAGTTACATTTCAGGCTTTTACGCACTGGAAAACGGCCCAAAATCAGCCTCAGACAAGTTTCAAATCATTTCTCATTCACTATAATGTAAAATACACCTTGTAGTTCACATGAAGCGTATCCCACAAGTGTAATTTTGAGCCGTTTTTTGGATGCAATTACAGCCGTAAAAATAAGTGACATGTCAATTCTTGAGGCGTTTTTTGTTTGTAAAATCCCCATAGTCAACGAAGGGGAGAGGATTTTTCAAAAAACATTTCAAAATAAGCCTCTGAATAACGCTTTTTTTAAAGTTTATTTGGAAGCTGATTATGCAGCGTAAATTTACACTTCGAAAAATGAAAATGTGAACATGCCCTTAGGGGATGTTCACATGGCGGATTTGGCCGCGGGTTTCTGTGCGGTTGCTGTGGCCAAAACCTCGTCCAAACCTTGCCTCAAACTTGTGTCTCACGACGAGGTTTATCGGCGCGGGTTTCGTCGCGGGCGCGGTTGGGGCGTGTTTTTGGGCGCAGTTTGCAGCGAGGTTTTTGCCCATACAAATTAATAGGCAGGACTAATCCTGCGCCCCAATCGCGCTGTAAATCACGGCGAAAAGCACGCGGACACCGCGGCTATGACTCGCTGTCAAGAATTGACAGGAGACTTCTCAAACCTGCGCAGCAAGGCCATCGCCCAAAGCCGCGGCCAAACCCGCGCCGTGTGACTAGCAACGCGATTTCCCATAGGAAACCATGTAATGAACTGGGGGCGTTTGGGGCACGATTTGGATGAGGTTTTGCCGCGGCAACCTCGCCGAAAACCTCTGCCAAACGCGTGGCCAAAACCACCGTGTGAACTAAGCCTTAGGGTATGTTCACATGATGTACATACAGTACGCGCCACAGTACATTGTGTCTTTCGGGAGCTCGAGCTAATACGCGCGTACTCCCACGGCGCCATTGACATTCATTACTTGCGGCACGTATTCGCCGCAAGTAATTGACATGTCACTTATCTCCCCGCTCGTACAATACGATCGTATTGTACGAGCGGGTAGAGGCGCTCATCTCTCCCGTATTAGAACGCAAATACGCAGCAAAATGCGCGCCAAAATTATCCCGTGTGAACATACCCTTACAGTTACAAATGGCACATTGAGGCCAAACATGATGCTGACGCGGCCCCTGGTGACAATGAGTTTGTCAACCCTGTGTTAAATCATGGACTGGTTGGTTTCTTCAATATGAGAGACACTCTTTAAAGCTGCCCTGTGTTACTGCTACTTAATTAGATTCCCCCAGTTATTACCTCACATTGTTTTAATAGAATACTTGAACATTGATTTTTAAGCCAAATAACCTCTTTAAGATTTTAGTGTAGAACTATGTACATTGGATATTGGTAACATTTTATCGTTAAAATCCCGTTAAAGGGGTCGTCTTAATAATAAATTAAAGCTCTACAGTTTTCACTAAAGTTTCCTTTATCATTAATGCTCTTAAATGGCCTCTACCTCTTTAAAGGGGTTGTCTCATCTCAAAGTTTCATAGGATACATGAATGAAATAATGCTGCTTTGCTCTGTCACTTCCTGGTCAAGCTGTCTGTAATTAGCATATTATTATTATTATTATTATTATTATTATTATTTATTTTAAAGCGCCATTGAATCCAGGGCGCTGTACATTCGAGGGGGTTACATACATTACATAAGTCAAATGAGTACAGTGATAAGGGATAATGACAATTGGCACGACCGCGGGAGAGAGGACCCTACCCGCGAGGGCTTACAATCTATAAGGAGGGGGAAAGAGACAGGAGGTGAGGGGCTGACATGTCTGTGGAGGAAATGTGACAAGTTTAGTGAAGGTTATAGGCAAGCCTGAAGAAATGGGTTTTCAGGTTGTTTTGAAGCGGGTTAAAAAGTGGAGGAGAGTCTGATGTGTTGGGGCAGTGAGTTCCAGAGTGTGGGTGAAGCACGGGAGAAGTCTTGGAGACAGTTGTGTGAGGAGCTGATAAGGGGAGAGCAGAGGAGAAGGTCCTGTGAGGAGCGGAGAGTGCGTGGGGGGAGATATTTGGAAATTAGGGCAGAGATGTATGGAGGGGAGAGGTCATGGAGAGCCTTGTGGTCATGGATAGTAGCATGAAATGCATTCGCTGGGCAATGGGAAGCCGGGGACGAGATTGGCAGAGGGGAGAGGCACAGGAGTAGCGGAGGAGAGAGGTGGATAAGGGGGCAGCAGATTTAAGGATGGATTGGAGGGGAGCGAGGGTGCTAGCTGGGAGGCCCACTGAGAAGGATGTTGCAGTAGTTAGGCGGGAGATGACAAGGGCTTGGACCGCATTTTTGTAGTGTCATACCCGAGGAATGAAGGGATGCGAGAAAATGTTTTTCAGTGGGGGCGGCGGCAGAGGTGAGGGTTTGGATGTGGTGGTTTGAAAGATAAAGCAGAGTCTAGGATTACCCCAAGACAGGGACTTGTGGGACCGGTGAAAGTGTAGAGCCGTTGACTGTTAATAGAGAGATCAGGGGCAGGGGTAGAGTTGGATGGTGGAAAGATGATGAGTTCTGTTTTCTCCACATTTAGTTTTAGGAGACATGATGAGAAGAAGGAGGAAATGGAGGACAGACAGTCAGGAGAGTAGAGAAGTGCCACCTGGGCCAGCGATGTAGAGTTGGGAATCATCAGCAACCAGGTGGTAATTATAGCCATGGGATGCGATGAGCTGCCCGAGGCCAAGGGTGAAGATATAGAAGAGTAGTGGAACCATTACTGATACTTGGGGGACACCAACAGAGAGTGGCTGGGGGGAGGAGGTGGAGCAAAAATGAGAGACGCTGAAAGTCCGATCAGTGAGGTACGGGAGATCCAGGAAAGAACCAAGTCCGTGATCCCGAGGGAGGAGAGGATTTGAGCAGGAGGGAATGGTGGGGACAGTGTCAAAGGCAGAGGACAGGTCCAAGAGGAGGATGCCAGAAGTATGTGGCATGAGGCTTTAGCAGTTACTAGATCTTTAGTGATTTTGGTTAGGCGTTTCGGTGAGTGGTGGGGTCGAAAACCAGATTGTAGTGGGTAAAAGAAGAGAGTTGGAGGAGAGGTGGGAGGACAGTTTGAAGATAGACGTGTGCTCGAGGAGTTTGGAAGCAATAGGGAGCAGTGAGATGGTGCGATAGTTGGACATAGAAGAGGGGTCAAGGGTTGTTTTTTTTAGGTTGGAGTGATAGTAGCATGTTTAAAGGCAGAAGGGAAGATGCCAGAGGTTATTGATAGGTTGAAGGTGAGTGCTGGGATGATAGAAGCACTGAGGTCTGGGATGAGGTGGGATGGCAGTGGGTCAAGACTACAGGTAGTGAGGTTGGATTTGGACAGTAAGGAGGAGAGCTTGTCATGAGTGACCGTGGGGAAGCAAGTTAAGGGGGATGAGCAGGTTGCAAGGGTAAGGGAGGGTGATGGGGACTGCTGGCTGAAGCTGTCTCTGATTAGGTTGATCTTCTGGAGGAAGTGTATTGCAAAGTCATCTGCTGAAGGAAGGGATGGGGGAGGAGGTGTTGGTGGACGGGAAGAGAGTTGAAGGTTTTGAATAATTGTTTTGGGGTTGTGGGACAGGGAGGATATGAGAGTGGTGAAATAGTTATGTTTGGCTGAGGCAGTGCGGAATAAATGGTCTGCAGTGAGGTTTGTATAAGCAAAGTCATCAATGGAGTGGTTTTCTTCAGCGGCGTTCAGCAATTCGGAAGCTCGCCTCAGCTGTTTGGTAGAGTCTGTGTGCCAAAGGGTTGTCTGTTGATTTGCGGGTTCTGTTGTGTGTGAGAGGAGCGACTGAGTCAAGGGCGGTGATGATTGTATGGTTGTAGAAAGTGGTGGCTGCGTCTGGGTCATTGAATGAGGAGATAGTGGAAAGAGGTGTAAGAGAGTCAGAGAGAGTGTGAGGGTTGCGGCTTTGTAGGTTCCTGCGGGGTCGTACTGGATATGAGACAGGAGGAGCAGGTGGGGTGGAGATGGTGGAGAAGGTAAGCAGGTAGTGGTCGGATATAGGAGGTGGAGAGTTAGAGATGTCAGATAGGGGGCAGAGGCGGGTGAAGATGAGGGCCAGTGTGTGTCCATCTTTGTGAGTGGCTCCTGAGGTCCACTGGGAGAGGTTGAAGGAGGAGCAGAGTGAAAGGAGTTTGTTGAAAGCAGAGTGGGGGGGTGTCGATTGGGATGTTGAAGTTGATGATAGTGGGGATGTCGGTGGAAAGAAAGTGGAGAAGCCAGGAAGCAAAGTGGTCAAGAAAGGCAGTGGCATATGAGCTCCTTGTATTCAGACTTCTCTGTTTATTATGTTTATTAGTCTAGATTAGATAAATTACCTTCTCTAAGGTCCAGAGAAGCTGCTGAGCTAATGTAACCAGTAGAGTAATTAGTCTTTTGTCTGAAAGATCATAATACACAAGCTTTCACACTGCTGGCCAGGACCTGTGTGATGGCATCACTCCCTGCTATCAGATAGAACAAACAGCAGGGGAGAAGGAGTACACAGGTCGGTCACTTGGGAAACCTGAGAGCCCTCAGAAGGTGATAAAATCAATTGTAGCTCCTTAACAAAAAAAGATGAAGAAAGCACTATATTTGGAAAACGTCTTCATTTAGAAAGCTTTTGAAAGCTATTCTTTGTAGTGAGACAACCCCTTTAACAAATGTTGCATACATGAATAGTATGAGAAAAAAAAACAAAACTTTATAAAACACAGAAAAATGCTCTTCACTTATCAGATACCTTTCCTACTTTCCCCTCTGTCCAAAGTGTATCACTTATGCTGAAATCTGACTGTCCCCTTACAAGCATCAGGCTACAGATGCATATAAAAGTCTATGGAGGGAAGGAGGATTAAAGGGGTTTTGCCACAAATTAAAATGAGGTAGGAAGCTTGCAAGTTAAATAATAAACATTTTCACCACTCATCTTATTAAAAATTCTGTGCCATTTTTGTTTTAGCTGCTCTCTTAGTGATCCATAGTGTACGGCTTGTCTCCAGGGGATACGACCAGTGACATGAGCTCCTCAGTCCTGGCCGCACATGCTCAGATATCCCTCTCCTCTCAGGCAGCTACTGTAAATCTTTTCCCTGCTTAGTAATCACACACACTCACTGATGAGCGAGTGTTCAAGCCCAAGTGCTGTCATTCTACTCCTGTCCTCTGTACTCCTTAGCAATTAGTCAAACACTGCAAATAAATAAAAGGAAAAAAAATAACCTCAATCAAGAATGAAATATAAAATCCACATGTGTGGTTACTGCAGAGATTTGAATCTAGGACCCCTATGGTGAAAGTCAGAACTGCTAACCACTCAGCTAAATTGTAGCTACTTATAGCTCTGTCAGACCTTTGTTTGACTAGAGTGAGCACACTGTGGGTTAAGGCATTGGGATGGCAGCCTGTTGGATCACATGATATGCAATTCACACAAATCATACACGGCCCCTTTTGAAGACGCTGAAGCAAGACAACCATGCATGAAATGCCTTTGTGGTAAAACCCCTTTAAGGAGGTGCGGCTGGAAAAAGACAGACACACAGAGACAGCTCTAATAGGAGTTACATCTCACTCCAGTGCTGCTTCAAGGCTTACACTGCTCAGTGCGACTCTATAAAGTCCTCCATCCTGCTGCTCCTGAGGGTGTGTTACAGAGATCACAGAAAAAGGGTCACACTTACTGCTAAAGAGACAAGTCAAAAATCCATTCCCAGCTGAAGACAATGAAAATCCAGCGCTATATGGGAGAAGTCACACAAGTGCAAAATACTGATGAACAGTCGCTTACACCCCACTATCCATGAGGAGGGGCAATTGCTTAGTACGTAGCTTCATACAAGATAAAAGCCAGTTCAAACCAGCCCGAAGCAAAGCCGCAGTACCATTCAGGAGAGAGTGCAAAAATGCTGAAAACAACTACTCACACACCTACTATTCATGAGGGGAGGATTGCTAGTATCACAATTGACAGCACCATGCTAACTTAACATATTGGTGCCCATGCTATTCAATTGAATGAGTGTCCCAGCATACTTCAAGTGCTCAACAAAATACTGACACCCCCTGTTCCCCACTATCATGGGGCCAAAGTACATCCTGACATAATATTAAACATGATGTATTAGTTGAGATTTTGGCCAAAACATGCAAACTTGCAGCCCACGTCAAGGATCCTCATTGTCTTGTGACAATAGTTACGCTACATTAACTAACTTTACTAGCAATTCACAAACATTTACATAAACAGGGCCTTTATCCAATCAAAATCACAGAAAAAAGGCCATACTTACTGCCATGTAAATGATATATCCTCTATGTGCAATTGTAAAACTAGCAATCACCTCCCTTATGTATAGTAGGTGTGTGAGTGGTTGCTCACCAGTATAGTGCTGTGTCGCTTCTGCCAGCTGGTGTGAACTGATTTTTAACTTGAGTGCAGTTATGTACTAAGCAATCGCTCTCCTCATGAATAGCAGGTGAGGGAACAATTGTTCATCAGTATTCTGCACCTGAGTAAGCTTTCCCATGTAGCAGTAGGGTTTATATTGCCTCCTACTGGGAATGGATTTTTTACCTCCCTTTATAGTAGTAAGTATGGCCCTTTTCTGTATTTGTAGTAAATAATGTCTCCTTTTCTGTGAGCTCTACTTCTGTGCATGTGCAGCGTATGGGAGATGTCATGGCAGGTAGTCTCCACCCACTAGCTCAGGGACAATTGCAAATGAGAAATTAAGGGCCTCATGTGTGAAAACTGTCTAGGTCTAAGACTTTCTTTGTTGCCCATAGCAACCAGTCAGAGCTCCCTTTTCAATTTTTCAGAGCACTATATGGAATGAAAAGGGAGCTCCGATTGGTTCCTATTGGCAACAAGAAAGTGACAGACCTGGACAGGTTTCATACATGAGGCCCTAAGTTTGCAAAAGGGAAAACCAAGGCTATGTCTAAACAGCAATGTTAAAATGCCGTCCAAAATCTGACAGCATTTTAACATTGCTGCACCAAAAGAGGTAGCATATAGTGTAGGTTCCCACCTGTATTGAGGTTGCCTTGTTGTTGGCAGGTGGGCTTGTTACAGTTTTGATAAAAAAATGTACACTAACAACCTCAAGTTTTCATGTAGCTAAAGTAGCAGAAATGCTTTTACAATAATTCCTACGTTCCTTTTGACTGTTTTTAGTGCTAGTAGAGTGCTGCTGACATTGGATGGTGTTTGTTTTTTACTGCCACTCCAGCGTGCACCTATGCTCATTTAAAAAAAAAATATAAATTTGGGATGTGCTGACCAAATGTTGTTTTTCAGACTGTACTAAAGCTTTTGGCACAGGTTTGTGCCAAAAGCCACGGTCAGATTTCGGATTCATGGCTGCCCAGTAAATGGGCTGCATGGGAATCTGACCGGTATACAGCTCAAGACAGAACATGTTGTATTTTCCGCTAGATGGCCGTCGGCTTTGGTAGACAACCCGTGCTGTGTAGACTACAGCAAGGATTTTACATTGAAGTCTACACAGTGCTGGGTACAGTCGAATTTTTGGCGGATTCAAAATACTGAATTCGCTCAAAATCCGACGTGAATCCAGTGTTGTGTAGACATAGATGAATGAAAAATGCCATATACAGGCAGTCCCCGGGTTACGAACATGATAGGGACAGTAGGTTTGTTCTTAAAGGGGTTTTGCCACGATGTAATGTTGACGTGGGATCCTCCAAAATGGGTATTTAATCACTTTTCTAAATATATGTGATTGCAAAAAATTGCAGCCTGAGAGAGCTACAGGCTGCCTTACTGCCCTTAGTTATAAAAAGCTTCTATTAGATACGACCTGACAAGAGCTTTCTGGCCAGGCTTGCGCAGAGCACACTTCTTATCTGTGAAAGGGAGCTGAAGAAGTTTCAAAGGGACTGGGTAGAAATATGTTGTGTTTTGTATACAGAATCACTAGTTGTAGTGTGTTATCTGAGTAGATCCCTGCTTTATCTGATGGACAGAGAACTGATGAAGCTTTCAAGCTGCTTTGGAGAAAAGGTGAGGTCTTTTGTATACAGGGAAACCACTAGTTGTAGTTTGATTATTTGAGTGAAAAATTTCACCCATCCCTTATCGCGGTCTGTGCTCTGGCTATGTCTCTCTCTCTCTCTATCAGTTCAGCATGGCTTGTTTACATTAGCTTCTTAGCAGATAAGGCACATCCTGGCAAAACCCCTTTAAGTTGAATGTGTATGTAAGTTGGAACAGGTATATTTAATAATTGTAACTCCAGAACAAAATTTTTATTTTTTTTAATTTTCGACAGTGAATGGAAGGGTTTTTACATTTGTTTTGCTCTCTGTGCCCCTGTTAAGAAGATATCCCTTTATGTGCTGTTGTGGCATGCTGGAACTTGTCATTCCACAGCTACTATCTGCTCTGGAACCTGGAATTACAAGTGCCAGCATGCTCCATCTCCGTTTGTAACTGGGGGACAGATGTAATTTGAAACATTGTAAGTTGGGGACTGCATGTTATATAATGGGGCCAAAAATAATGCTACTGATGAAGGTAGAGGTACACTTTCTACAGTGAACAAGCCAGACCCCAGTTTATGTATGTGGCTTATAGTAAACTTTAGAGCTACCGTATGGGCCTTTGTCCTTCCTATTAGATTCTCAGAATTTCATCTCTTATCTTTGGTCCATTAGACACGTTCTCTTGTTCCTAGGTGTCAATACAAAATTTTACATAATAATAACTTCAGGCTTGGACTCTTGGAAAACCGCAGAGTCGCATTAGCTACTAATTTATCACACAAAAAGCAGAGACAACGCATAACAATACGCTGTTATACAACTGCTTCTTGTTGTGACAAGTCCAGTGTAATAGAACTGGTCTGAAGAATAATTTCATTTATCTGGCAATCTCATAACCTCTTGAAGAAGCAAATTGACATTCATAATATCCAGGTCAAAGAGGAAGTTAGTGAAGTGAAACAGATGTATCACATGCTAGTTAGATAATGCGTGCTGTCAATGCTCCGATTCTCTTTGACAATCACTGGTGAGTCCCCAGTTTAACAATCCAAGTACTAAAGAGTTTTATTTATAAAAAAATATACTGAAACTTATTGTTGGAGACTCATTTTAGGGAAGAGTATTGAGAGGCATACACAAAGAAGAGGAGGGTTACGGGGTTAAAGGGGTTGTCTCGCTACACAGATTAGCTTTCAAAATGTAGGGAACACTCAATTAAGACGTTTTCCAAATTTTGCATTGTTCTCTTTTTTTTTTAAGCATACAAGTGATTTTATATTTTCCTTGCCTCTCTGGTTTCCCTTAGTGACCGACCTATTTACTTCTTCCCCCTGGTTTGTTCTATCTGAAAGCAGGAGTGATTCTACACATTTTCCCCGGACAGTGGATTTGGGTGTTATGGATTTTTCGACAAAGACAAATTTACTCTACTGTTTTCATTACTCAGAACTTACCTGACCTCAAAAGGGGGTAATTTACCAAATTAGCTATAGACTAATAAACAGAGAAGTCTGAATAACGAGCTATATCAAAATTACAGCGTTTGCCGGGAAGTGACAGACCCAAAGCATTATTTCATTTTTGATCTTGAAATTTTGAAATGGACAACCCCTTTAAGTTCCCTTACTTTTCTTTTAAAGCCTCGGGGGTTTTCCCTTCCCGGGTCCTCTCCTCGCCTTTGTAGTTTTAAAACTGTTGCAGTAATGTCTTCAGTTACTTGATGACTTTACTAGGGTCATTAAATTAAAGTGGCAGGTAAAAGAGAAGAGGGAGGGGAAGGAGAGCTTTCTTTACAGTACCGGCAATGCTGATGGCGGGAGAGGAAAGTTTTTTCCCCAGCTACACTGGGAGGTAACAGGGGTAAGGGCTGTGTACTTCAGGGGGGAAAATTTTTAATAAATAAATACAGCAAAGAAGCTGGTATATATGTGTGTCACAGTTTATATATGTGTGTGAGCCACAGTGTGTATATGTGGATGTCACAGTATGTAGATGCAGTTTAAAAATGGTGTGTATATTATATTTATATAATTAATTATATATTTTTGTATAATAAAATCACCCCGGCCCCCTTTTTGGGACACTTGTCCAACTCTCGTTAACCTTAATTCTAATCGCCAATCACTGGCGGGAACTCAGTGCATTAGGATTAAATGGGGAAAACATTCCCGCGTTTAAAACCCAGCACAGTATGGGGGAAAAAAAGGTGATTTGAGTGCCTTTGAAATGGCAGGTTGTTGGTTTTCCGAAGGGTGGTTGGTATTTCAGAAACTGCTGTTCCGGGATTTTCACCACAACATCTCTGGGTTTAAGAGAAGGGTCAAAAAAAAAAAAAACAACCCGTGGCGGCAGTCCTTTGGGGGGGGAAATTCCTTGTTGTGCCAGAGGGGCAAAGGAGAATGGCAGATGGTTCGAGCGTAGAAAGGCAACAGTGCTCAAATAGCCCCCCCGTTACAACCCGGGGGCAGAAGGCATTAGAAAGCACGTCGGGGAACTTTGAGGGGAGGGCTTTTTCAGCGCAAAGACCACACCGGGTCCACTCCTTTCAGCTAAGACAGGGAAAAGAGGCTCCAATTTCCCAAGCTCATCGAAAAAATTTGGGCAGTAAAGATTTGGAAAAAAAAATTGCTGGCTGTGGTCTCATTTCTGCTGCGACATTCGGATGGTGGGTCCAGAAATTTGGGTCAACAACATGAAAACAGGATCCCCCTGCCCCTTTTTCAAGGGTTAGGTGGTGGGGTGGTTGGGGCAGGGGGGGGGGAATTTTCTTGGCACTCTTTTTGGGGCCCCTTTGGGCCAATTGAGATGTTTTTCAACCCTTGTTGAAACTATGCCCGAGAATTTAGGCAGTTTGAAGGCAAAAGGGGGGCCCAACCCTTACTGCTGGTGTACCTAATAAAAGTGGCCGGGAGTTAATATTATTGTGTCAGGACATGTAGCAAACATATACTAGGCAGGTAACGTACTATGATGTCACACACAAAGTTATCTCAATTTTTTCTATGCTTTTCTATGGTTTGTTTGTGATATAAGAAGATTTACAAACCGCCCCAAACCAAACCACAAAACTATAATCCTAATAATAGCCTATAGATAAAAAATAACCTTTAATATATCATTGTTAAAAAGACAATAATCTACTCTATCCCTAATAATCCCTAGACCTAACTAACTAAACCTAACCAGGAAAAATGAGGTAATCGCCCTAATAAGGGCATCCCCACCAGGAACCTACCTTCTCTATATTCTCCCTAATGTGCCCTATTCTGTTAATGGCCACATCAGGGGGAACCCTAAAAAAGGGGATAACAAGATAAAGTATACAAACAATATGAGGGACGGTTCAGTATCCGCAAGGGATAATCTATTAGGAACACTATTAACTTATAGATATTCAATCACAGGTATTTAGAATACTTATATAATACCAAATATGTCATAAATAGATATAAACCTGGCAATACCTCTACCACCAACAATTTGCGGTAGAAGCCCCTGGGAATTATCACACCGCCGAGAAAAATATTTCTAAGAAACCACGAATATTTATCAATAGGGTAGTCCAACCCTTAACACTTTTTTGGATGTGTCGTTGTTTGATATAAGAAGATATAAAAAGGCATGATATCACAGTTAGGCCTTGTCCCCACGGCACGGTTTTTCAGCCAGTTTTCAGTTTTGAAAACCATCTGTAAACCGGCTGACAAATTTTTACACGGACCTTAATGGAAAATGGATTTTCCGCCTGGCGGTTTTTCAGACCACCAGCGGTCCGAAAAATATAGAACATGTTCATTCTTCCGACCAGTTGTGAAGGGGGAGGGCTTTTCTCCGCTAACCGCGGAGGAAAGCCATCCCCCGGCGGCCGTGTGCATGGCCGAAAAACAGTATAAATACTGGTCGGATAAATGACCGGTATATGTCCTGTGCCGTGTAAACGACCCCTTAGGTTTCGCTCAGCTACATCCATGAATGTGAATACGTATGTGAATGTATGTGTGCAGATGTCCACTTAAATATGGATGTCACAGTGTGTAGGTGTTTATGAATGCATGATTTTTTAGCTCACTGTAAGGTGTTATTTTAGCAGTGCAGTTTTGTGCTAGCTAAAAGAGATTTCCAAGATCTGCAAAATGTTGGGAAAAATGCCATAAAATAGCATTACATCTGTTAGTCACCTGAATAAACATGCATAATACTCCAAAGTATAGTGTTATATAGCAGTATTAGAAGTAGCGCTTCCAGACGAGACCATGGCACCATACGGAATACATACAGGTCTGCACTACTCCCCTGTACTCTAATCTACTACCTACTGGGGGCTGTGTACCTACCTACAGGGGGCTATATACCTACAGCAGACTGTGTACCTACCTACAGGGGACGGTATATACAGGGGGCTGTATACCTACCTACAAGGGGGCTGTATATACAAGGGGCTGTATACCTATCTACAGATGACTGTATACCTGCCTACAGGGGGCTGTATATACAAGGGGCTGTATACCTATCTACAGATGACTGTATTCCTACCTACAGGGGGCTGTATATACAAGGGGCTGTATACCTATCTACAGATGACTGTATTCCTACCTACAGGGGGCTGTATATCTACCTACAAGGGGCACATATACCTATCTTCCTATAAGGGGCTACTCTACCTACCTACAGTGGGCCTGTATACTTACCTACTGGGGTCTATATACCTACCTACTTATTGGTGGGCAACATTAGTAATTTATTACTTAATGGGGGGAAGTTGTCATGGTGGTCTGGGCCGGATGGAGAAGATAAGGGAAAAAGAACAACTCAGAGAATGACTCATCAGATAAGACATCTCCTGTGAGTCGCTGGATGACAGGGGTTATTTTTCTTATGTGTCTGATTAGTGCTGTATTCATTGTCCTGTGATGTGACCTGAGCTGGTGTTTGACTACTCTGTGGTCTCTATATGGCGGTGTTGTAGGTTATACCTGAGCTGGTGTCTGACCACTATGTGTTCTCTATATGGCAGCGTTGTAGGTTATACCTGAGCTGGTGTCTGACCACTCTGTGGTATCTACACTCACCGGCCACTTTATTAGGTACACCTGTCCAACTGCTCGTTAACACTTAATTTCTAATCAGCCAATCACATGGCGGCAACTCAGTGCATTTAGGCATGTAGACATGGTCAAGACAATCTCCTGCAGTTCAAACCGAGCATCAGTATGGGGAAGAAAGGTGATTTGAGTGCCTTTGAACGTGGCATGGTTGTTGGTGCCAGAAGGGCTGGTCTGAATATTTCAGAAACTGCTGATCTCCTGGGATTTTCACGCACAACCATCTCTAGGGTTTACAGAGAATGGTCCGAAAAAGAAAAAACATCCAGTGAGTGGCAGTCCTGTGGGCGGAAATGCCTTGTTGATGCCAGAGGTAAAAGGAGAATGGGCAGACTGGTTCGAGCTGATAGAAAGGCAACAGTGACTCAAATAGCCACCCGTTACAACCAAGGTAGGCAGAAGAGCATCTCTGAATGCACAGTACGGCGAACTTTGAGGCAGATGGTCTACAGCAGCATAAGACCACACGGGTGCCACTCCTTTCAGCTAAGAACAGAAAACTGAGGCTCCAATTTGCCCAAGCTCATCGAAATTGGACAGTAGAAGATTGGAAAAAACGTTGCCTGGTCTGATGAGTCTCGATTTCTGCTGCGACATTCGGATGGTAGGGTAAGAATTTGGCGTCAATAACATGAAAGCATGGATCCATCCTGCCTTGTATCAACGGTTCAGGCTGGTGGTGGTGGTGTCATGGTGTGGGGAATATTTTCTTGCCACTCTTTGGGCCCCTTGGTACCAACTGAGCATCGTTGCAACACCTTGTTAAATCTATGCCACGAAGAATTGAGGCAGTTCTGAAGGCAAAAGGGGGTCCAACCCGTTACTAGCATGGTGTACCTAATGAAGTGGCCGGTGTATATGGTGGTATTGTAGGTTATATCTGAGCTGATGTCTGACCTCTATGTGGTCTCTATATGGCGGTGTTGTAGGTTATATCTGAGCTGATATCTGACCACTATGTGGTCTCTATATGGTGGTGTTCTAGTTTATATCTGAGCTGGTGTCTGACCCCTATGTGGTCTCTATATGGTGGTGTTGTAGGTTATATCTGAGCTGATATCTGACCACTATGTGGTCTCTATATGGTGGTGCTGTAGGTTATATCTGAGCTGGTGTCTGACCTCTATGTGGTCTCTATATGTCGGTGTTGTAGGTTATATCTGAGCTGATATCTGACCACTATGTGGTCTCTATATGGTGGTGTTGTAGGTTATACCTGAGCTGGTGTCTGACCTCTATGTGGTCTCTATATCGTGGTGTTGTAGGTTGTACTTGAGCTGGTGTCTGATCACTAGGTGGTTTCTATATGGTGGTGTTGTAGGTTATATCTGAGCTGGTGTCTGACCAATCTGAGGTTTCTATATGGCGATGTTGTAGGATAAAAGATATTTATTGATGAAGTATAAATTTATTACTGTGAGTTATTGTGTTGGTTGGGTGCCCAGTGCACAGCTCTGCCCAGGGGCCCATAATGCTGTTAAGAAGGTCCTGCCAACACATCAGACTCTCCTCCACTTTCACTAGCCTCAAAAGCAACCTGAAATCCCATCTCTTTAGAATATCCTATAACCTACAATAACCCCGCTGCCCCTAAACATGTCTGCCCCTAACCTTCTGTTTCTTTCCTCCTCCCTTGTAGATTGCAAACCTTCACGACCAAGGTCCTCTCTCCCTCTGTACCAGTTGTTAGTGATTTATTGTCACCATTGTACTTTTTTAATATATGTTATGTATGTAACCCACCTGAAATGTACAGCGTCCTGGAACTAATGGCGCTTTAATATAAATAATAATAATAATATAACCACATTATTGACCTCATAACAGAAGCAGCCACATCACTGGCCCTATGACAGTACCAGCCCTTTAATTGGCCCCATAGCAATACCAATCACATCATTGTCTCTATTATACTACCAGCCACATCATTAGCCCTATAGCAGTACAAACCACATCATTATCCCCAAACTGGTGCTGGATACATTATTAACCTTATAACAGAGTCAGATGCATTATTATCCCCATTACAGTGCCAGCCACATCACTGGCCCAATAACACTGCCAGCCACATCATTACCCTATACATTACCCTATAAAAGTACCACCTACATCATTAACCCCATAACAGTACCAGTCATATCACTTTCCCCATTACAGTGCCATCCATATCGCTCACCCCATTACAGTACTATTTATATCACTGGTCCCTGAAGTGTCAGCCACATCACTGGCCCCATAACAGTACCAGTCATATCACTGTCCCCATAACAGTACCAGTCACATAATTGTCCCCATAACATGTATTAATTTGTTCTAATATTGTATTCTTGGGGTCATTAAAGGTTCCTCATCCTGTTATGTCTCCAGTGTAATGAATATTGCTTATATGAGACGTGCACATATCTCTAATATGTGTTTTATATTCCAGCAGAAGAATACCACTGCATGGAGCTAATGGATTAAAAACCTTCTCTTAAAAGAGGTGAACTTGACCAAGCGGTAATGGACATCCATTTGTTTTAATCTCTCTCAATTGCTATTAAAAGATGTGAATTTTTAGGAACGGGTACATCTGTTACCTAGTTACTACCGTGTGGAAGACAATGCATCTGAACATTCGTCAGTATGTAATCAGTATGCACATGTCTTATACAAAATTGTAAGTTACATAACATTCCTTGCTCAAACTACTGATTATTGAAAATGTTTCTTTTTAAAATGTGTTCCTGTATAGACATTAACCAAAATTAAAATTGCATTTTATGCCTTTGCTATATCGCTTATATTTTAGTATAGTATAAGCAATAAAGCGCCGCAGCTGCTCCCAGTGCTCCCTGTTGATGATGTCACATTCATTGGTCACATGACACGGCAGCCAGTCACGGGCCTGTGAATTTCTGGAGGGTCACGTGAATGATGAATGTGACACCATCGGTGGGGAGCTTCGGGGACTGCAGTGGCGGTGAGTTTTTGTTTTCTATTTTAACCCCTTACCAACAGCAGACATGCTTTTTTTTTTAACAGAATGCACAATCCCTTTAACCCATTAACGACCGCCCACCAACTTTTGACGTCGGCTGGTGCAGGTCGTTCGTCTACAGCGACGTCTCTAGGCGTCGCTGCAGACATCGGAGTTTGCGGCTCCGGGCGCCGCAGCAGTGCTGAGTTCGGGGCTGTACACAGCCCTGATCCCAGCACAGTTCCTGCGAGCAGCGGGAAGCGCGGGAAACCTCCGCAACCCAGTGCTTTAACCCTTTGATTTCGGCGGTGCGTTACCGCAGCACAATCAAAGGGTTTCCCTGCTCTGTCGACTGATCGTGACACCCGGTCACCCAACAGAGCACGGGGAGCGGCTGCACAGTCAGCCCTGGGGACCCAGAGTAGCCCCAAGGCTGTTTGTGTAATAAGCCAGTGACCAGGACAGACTGTGTGCTGCCCTGATCACTGCCTGTGTCAGACTGACACAGATTATAATGTATTAGCATATATGAATATGCTAATACATTACTACGTGTAAAAAAAAAAAAAAAAAAAAAATGTAAAACCGTTATCCCTTCCTGAAATTAAAAAAAAAAGTAAACATAAAAAAGAATAAAAAAATAAATAATAAAATAAAAATAAATATTTAATAAAAAATAATTGTGCATATATTACACACACAAACCCACACATATTAGGTATCCACATGACCGTAATAACCTGTAAAATTAATGTAACAAGTTATTAAGTGTGACATGTGAATGGTGTAAAAAAAATGTAAAAAACAAAAAAATGAAAAAAAAATTCTGCAATTATTTATAAGTGAATTTAAACTTTTCTCCCATAAAGTACAACTCGTCTCGAATAAAACGAGGCCTCGTACAACTGCGTCATTGAAAAAATAAAAAAGTTACAACTGTTGAAACGCAAGGAGGCAAAAACTAAAAAAATGTTCTGGTCATTAACTACTTTTCAGGCCTGGGGCTTAAGGGGTTAATGACAAAAAGTAGATTCATACATATCACCCTTAAGCCTTGTTCACACGGCTTATTCTGCCGCGTAGTGGCGCCGTACTGCGCGCCGGATTTGCGCTTCAGTACGGCGCCAATCCGCGCAGCAATTACGGTAATCCACTGCTCTCATTGAGAACAGTGGAATCCGTCGCTCCTCCCCGCTCGGCAAATCCGCCGCGGGGGGAGAAAGTGACATGCACATTATTTACGCCGCGCTCCGGCCCCGCCCCCGTCCCGCCCCTTATTCACGGCGGATTTGTGTGCTCAATACGGCGCACAAATCCGTCGGGAATAAGCCGTGTGAACACGGCCTTAGTGTTGTAAACATTTGGACACACATGCTGGTAACACAAGCTGGCCAATATTATTTAGATGTGTATTAATAAGATATTTGGTTGCATCCCAAGCTTTACATACAATGACGACCCAGCTGACATTGAGCTGATCAGTTTGAAGTATGGGGAGTTGAAAACCACTGTCAGAATCTATGTATAGTAATCTGACCATTAAATGACCAGGCTTCCCAGTAGTCACCATGTTCTTCGTGATGTAGCATTTTTGCAAACAAGATACTAAAAATGTAATTAACCTAATAAACTAAATAACTCTATGGGTAGAAAATATGAGGACATATCCTTAGTAAAGACATTTATGCAACTTGCAGTAGAGCTTACTTATGTACAGTATCTCACAAAAGTGAGTACACCCCTTACATTTTTGTTATTATTGCGTTATATCTTTTTATGGGACAACACTGAAGATATGACACCTTGATATAATGTAAAGTAGTCAATGTACAGCTTGTATAACAGTGTACCCTCAAAATAACACACCACACAGTCATCAATGTCTAGACCGCTGGCATCAAAAGTGAGTACAACACTTAGTGAAAATAGACAAATTGTGCCCAATTGGGGAGCAGGTGTGTTAAATTTGGTGTTACCGATCTCTCACCCTCTCATATTGGTCACTGGAAGTTCAATGTGGCACCTCATGGCAAAGAACTGTCTGGGGATCTGAAAAAAAGAATTTTTACATAAAGATGGCCTAGGCTATAAGAAGATTGTCAACACCCTGAAACTGAGCTGCAGCACGGTGGACAAGACCATACAGTGTTTTAACTTGCCAGGTTCCACTCAGAACAGACCTTGCCATGGTCAACCAAAGACATAAGTGCACGAGCTCAGCATGATATCCACAGATTGTCTTCTCAAAATAGATGTATGTATGCAGCCATCATTACTGCAGAGGTTACAGGAGTGGGGGGGGGGGGGGGGGAGCCTGTTAGTGCGCGGACCATATGCGTTACACTGCATCAAATTGGTCTGTCGTCCCAAAAGGAAAATTCCTTTAAAGATGATGCACAAGAAAGTCCGCAAACAGTTTGCTATAGAAAAACAGACTAAGAACATGGATTACTAGAACCATGTTCTGTGGTCCTATGAGACCAAGATAAATTAATTTGGTTTAGACTGTGTCAAGCATGTGTGGCGGCAACTAGGTGAGGAGTACAACGACAAGTGTGTCTTGCCTACAATCAAACATCGTGGTGGGAGTGTTATGGTTTGGGGCTGCATGAGAAAAATCAATATATTTGGAAAACATCTTCATTTACTGTTCTCTATATGTTGAAAGCTATTTATGCTACATGTGATACTCAGCTCTTGATATATAGCAATACGCATCATAGAAGCAAGAGTGCTCCTCTCCTGCTCCAGGCTCCCAGTTACCACCTCTCTGGTCCCTTGGGATGAAGGTCAACTCAGCTGAAACGTAGGGATTATCCTCTTACTTCTATAATGCACATTGCTATATATGGAGAGCTGAGTATCACATGTATCACGACTGAAGTATTTTGAATAAAGCCACTTTTGCTACAGTATCACAAAGGGTGCGGTGGATTTTCTACATGTTGGATTTCCATGCGTTTTATGTGTGGAATACGACCAAAGAATGAACTTTTTTTACAGCCAATAACCAACCTCAAAAAATACAATGTGGATGAACTACAATGCGTATTCTATTGATGTCAATGGGAATGGTTTTCTTTCCGTTTCAGATAAGTATTTCAGGTCGGAATCCGTGTAAAATAATAAATACCATAACAAATTTGTAGTCTACCAGGTGGGAAGCTTTATTAGACGTAAGGTGGAGATGGCGTGGTGGCAGTCCTAGGGCACTTTTCTCCGTTCCTAATGCTGTAATCCAGCCCAGTACGAGAAGTAATTTTGTCCTACTATTCTATTACGAGACATTTACATGTTAAGTTTTGTAAGTAAAATATCAATAAATAATTTCTGAAGATAAGAGTTGAAATCCATATGGTCTGCTCCCGATGACTGATGGATAAGGATTTGGAATAAAGCAATAATTCTGTAATATATATTATAGTTGATAAGTGGTTAAATTACTGGACATCTCCGAGCGAAAACCAAAAGATAAGTATCCTGTTCCTAGAAATAATGCATTCATTCTGGCAGTAGAGATTACCATTCCTACCTGTGCCTTGAACAACATACCAAGTCCCACTCGACCTCTCCAAGCTTTAG
Organism: Phyllomedusa bahiana; assembly: GCA_025379985.1. Classification (NCBI taxonomy): domain Eukaryota; kingdom Metazoa; phylum Chordata; class Amphibia; order Anura; family Hylidae; genus Phyllomedusa; species Phyllomedusa bahiana. Next base: position 25,041 of record JAODAL010001337.1, on the reverse strand, counting down.
CTTTAAAGGCTTCTAATAGGGATTCAGCTGTCCCTTGTACGATATTGATTCGTGTCCCAAGATGCTATTGATTATTCCTCATTCCGCTATTAAATGTCCTCAGAGTACATCAGATCTTTAGAATTCTATATTGTCAACCAAGTTGACAGGCTCCGAGTAAGGCAGAGGATAAAAGACATTCTTACGTAAGGAGTCGGTCTTAGGTGGGAGGATTAAGTATGGATTGCAGAAAATTCTTTCTGAAAACTCCAAATAATGAAAATCTCTATTTGACTGGTAGTGGATATAAGAAGGAAACGTGACTCATTCATAACTTCATCTCGTTCCAGGCTTGGCTAATATTTATCAGGTATGGACTAATCCTTCGACTCTAAAATGCACAGTTAAAGCGGTTGTCTCAAGAAGAAAATCGGGGCATATTTAAGATGATACTTGTGCCAGAATACTGGCACACATGCTTTATGTCCCATTTATAATGTATTTTAGACACTTTTCTGCCCAAAGGGGTGTGCCTTATTGGAAAAGGGGTGTGGTATAATTAGTGGCATTCGTATGTTCACACTGCGTATTTGCGGTGCGTAATTCAGCGAGTAATTCCACTGCAATACGCCCGATTTATGTCCCGCAAATATGGTAATTCATGGCACTCATTGACAGCTATGATTACCCAATGTTTTCCCCGACGTACAAAACACGCCAGGGAAAGTGGAAGTCAATAGGAGCCAGCACATTGCGGTGCGGATTGTGTGAACATACCCATAACTTCCTAATAGAAGGTGTAAACTTAGACCAGACAGTGTAAACATTCACGTGATTTTTTATCATTTTAATAAATCTGGCCCATTTTTAGACTGTCTAGAGTCGGAGACTTATATATGAAAATACATAAGACTTTCTTTGTTGTCCATAGCAACCAAACCGAAATCCCCTTTCATTTCATATAGTGCTCTGAAAAAATGAAAGGGGGGCTCTTATTAGTTGCTATGAGCAACAAAGAAAGTCTTAGAACTAGACAGTTTTCATGCAAGTCCCCTTGAGGATTAATAAATAAATCTGCACTATTGTGTATAGTTAATTCAGCGCCAAATTATAGACATCTTACATCATGTCACCATATATTTCAGGAACAATGGGACAGATTTATCAATACTGTCTAACTTTCAGACAATGTAAACTTGGACTAGGCAGTATTACAATGTGCTCAATCTATCATAGTGCTAAAAAAAAGTCAGGGGTATTTTAGAATTGTCTAGTCTAACTTTACACCTTTTTAAAGTTGACTTGACCACAACTTCTCCTTGACCAGTTGATTCATGTGTTTCATACCTAGCAATCTTGTTTTGCTGACTGCACTGTGACCTTATAACTGACCTTGACCATCTTCTTCCTGCCATCATGTTGTTAGTATTGCTTATATATTTATACGGCTATTAATTGGGGCATTGTCATTCCGTGCCAGACTAGGGTGCTGGGGCCCACCAGTGAAGTTGATTCATAGGGCCAAATAGTGAAGTTGATGATTGCAGCCCAACAGTGAAGTCTATTTCATGGGGCTCATCAGTTAAGTTGATTCGTGGGATCCACCAGTAAAGTTGACTCTTAGGCTATGTTCACATGGCTGATTTTGGGACGGATTTCGTTCCGTATTTCGTGCCGTACTACGCGTAAATATTGCTGAAATCCGTCCCAGTCATTACGGTAATCCACAGCTCTCATATGATAGGTGCGGGATACGCGCTGTGGATAATGAAAGTCTATGGGGCCGGCGAACTAGTGCCCGCCCCCGTACACATGCCGTAATTGCGGGCGAAATCCGTCCCGCAATTATGGCATGAATCAGACGTGTGAACATAGCCTTAGGGCCCACAAGTGGAGTCATACTGCTCATGACTATTACACTCTACCTCTTGCTTTTACCTCTCTTTCTGCCTCATTCCTATAACAGCAGTCCCAAGCCTACCATGCCCAGGGGCCCACTGGTAGGTCCTCTTGCTCTCCTTTGGGCAAGTCCAAACCTGATGCCATTAATATCCATATAGTAGGGAAACATTGTTTCATCAGTTCTCTCCAATTCCATGTCAATTACAGATATAGATCCATAGAAATGAGATATTTGTTGCTGGGTAATCCAGACTCTTCTGTTGGAATAATAATAATAATATCCTGGACAGGTTGTTTCCTTTGTTCTTTCCCGTGAGATATATGTTGCCAAAGATGCCCGGCAGCTGCTTATCTTCCCTGTCCATGGAAATAGCCCACATGTATGGCCGAGCCAAATGTGCATCTTAATAAGCCATTTATTGGCTGGCAAGAATATTTTATTCTCTGATCCCCCTAAAGAGTAGCTACATTTTATAACCATCTCTTCCCTTCTGCCAGCAGCATTCCTATTAGCCTGGCCTGCTTCGAGCTACATATCCCTAAGCAGCCTTGATAAAGATACTGGGATAATAATTAGAGGAGGGTCACGAGAGGGTGCATTTTCCATGTCCTATTTTGCTGTCATTCTGCATAGTTTTACTGAAAGTATTGACACTGCTTAGATCTGACTCTTTGCAGATGCAGTTAATGAGCCTGATGGGAATTTCAAATGTCTTAAAAGAGCAAAACACTTTTAAGCGACTGGAGCCTGCGAACTCCACGTAGTTTCTGATGCGAGTTCATTCTTACCAATTATCCTAATCAATAAATCGACTCAGGTAGAGAAATCACCAGGCGGGGAAGAAAAAGAAGGTTGAAGGTTCTTGGGGGAGAAGAAGATCGGTAATGAGTAAGAAGATCTGAGCAGTACCGTATTGTACACAGTAATAATATGAAGACACAACATGACGACTTTTCTTATAAAGGAATACAAAGAACATATCTATCAGCTTCAAGTGACCGGTGTGTCTGGTTAAGTGATATTTCCCCTGGGCGGATAGAATGGATCTGACAGTGTTCAGTCTCACACCTTCATTCATTTGACTGCATCTCTTATCGCATCTTGAGTACTTATTTACGGTTTTGGGACATGCTGCTCCATGTATTTAATGCTTCATTTAATAAGAGCCCGGCACGCTGCACGATGACAGTGCCCTACCACTGGTTCCTATTAGACATGCATTGAAGATTTATGGTATTACATTTCGTAATGGGACAGGAACATCACCAAGGGCATAAACAGCATCTATATCAGGTATGTACCCCTTTTGATTTGTACTTTTATGTTTGATTGTGGAATAATTTGGATTTTTTCACAATGATCAAAAGAAAAGGTGCAGAATCTCTATGAAGTGATCTACATTCATTGTAATTACTGAACACAAACTAATTAAATACATAATTATTCACCCCAGTCACTGGGATACACCTACATCATCAATGGAACAGGGAATTAACTGTGGAACTCATATAGCTATTCAGTCAAAAATCCCCAATTAAAACCACCGAGCTAATATTGTGTAGGCCCTCCTTGTCCTAAGTAGCGCTGACCAGTCTCTGTATGAACGCCACAAGATCCCTAAGGGTGCTTTCACACGGAGCATTTGTTGGTGCATTTTGATGCATTTTTTAAACTTGTTTTTTAAATGCACGACAATTAATGCTGTGAATTTCTGCAAAAAAAAAAATGCATCAAAAAACGCACCAAAAACGCTCTGTGTGAAAGCCCCTAGGAGGTGTCCAGCATTAAAGGGGTTTTTCCACGATCTAATGTTGAAGTGGGATCCTCCAAAATGGGTATTTAATCACTTTTCTAAATATATGTGAATAAAAAAAGTGAGAGCTAGAGCCTGACTTAGATGCCCTTAGTTTCCTGACTGTTTACATAGCTAAGACCAGGAGCTGATCTGGCAAGCTCCTGGCCTTGCTTGCGTTGTTTGCATTTCTTATCTGATGGCAGGACACATGAACGAGCTTTGAAGGGAGGGGGGAGAAAAAAGCAGTTTTTCTGGGAATTTGCACTAGCTTTGTTTCTGTGTCAGAGCCTGTGTCTCCTATATAGAGAATCCGCTGGTGGTAATGTAATTATCTGAGTAAACATGCAGACGCTCCCTGCTTAGACCCCTTCCCTCTCCCCCCCGTCTGTAGTCAGTGAACGCTGCCTGCTCGGAGCTTATCTTTACTCCTGAGCAGATAAGAGGAAGAAAACAAAACCCATATAGCTTGTGCATAATACAGTTATCCTTTGTGGTTTAGCCAAACATGTTTTTTCAACTACAGAGACTGAATATTAGCCTCAGGAGCGTGCATGGGAGGTGGTGCGATGACATCACAGAGGAGGTACTTTTTTTTTAAACACAGAAACATAACGGCCCTTTTCAAGTCTCAAGAGGGGAATATCAGCCTGTTAGGTGAGGAAATCACTTCTTGGCAAATCCCCTTTAACTTTTTTCATCAATTTGTGCTACACTAGCTCTTCTGTGGGATCAGACCAGGCAGTCCATGTTTCTTTTCTCATGTGCATCATTGGATTTTGGGCACCCATGAAGCTATCACTGGTTTACCAGTTGTTCTCACTTGGATCACTTTTGGTAGATCTGTAGGCCAAGAACACCCCACAAGACTTGTCAATTTGCGGACGCACTGACCCAGTTGTCCAGCCACAATTTGGCCTGTGTGAAAGTTGCTTAGATCCTTACACTTGCCAATTTTTCTCGATTCCCATACATCAACTACTGCCTAGTACAGTTACATAGTTAGTACGGGTGAAAAAAGACATGTGTCCATCAAGTTCAACCAAGGGTGGGGAAAATGTGGATGAAGGGAAGGCGATAAGGAGTTTTATGAGCTTAGTTTCCCCTACTGATGAAGGCTTTGAAACCCATAAGTCAAGAACTAATCTGCTCTAAGGAAGATTTCATCTCTGATTCTGGAGTTGCCATCAAACTGGATTTAGAATTTTATACATACGTATTAATATTGTTTAGTTTCAGGTAGGTATCTAAGCCTTTCTTGAAACTCGCAACTGTTCCTACTGTGACCAGCTCCTCAGGCGGATATTCCACAGTTCTCATGGTGAAGAAGCCTTTTCTCCTCTGGAGATTGAATCTTTTTTTCTCCAGATGAAGGAAATGTCCTCTTGTCATTTGAGGGGGCTCTACATGAAATAGCTTGTCCCCATACTTTTTGTAGGGACCATTTATATAATTATATAAATTAATCATGTCCCCCCGAAGCCGTCTTTTCTCAAGACTAAATAAGATTAATTCTTTTTACTTCTCCCCATAACTAAGATGCTCCATTCCCATTGTAAATTTGGTTGCTCGTCTTTGCACTCTCTCTAGCTCCATTGCATCCTTTCTATAAACTGAAGCCCAGAACTGAGCAGCATATTCCAAATGAGCCTGCACCAATGCTTTATACAGTGGTAGAATTACATCCTTGTCCCGCGAGTCTGTGTTGGTTTTTCCAAGTTTAGACTTAAATGAATTATATTGTGGTCAGCTCCAACAAGTTCTGTATTGTTAGAAAACACCAGATCCAACAGAGATCACTTCTAGTGGTATCTTCCACAAACTGGCCCATAAAATTATCCTGTAACAGACTGAGGAAATTCCCTTCCTTTGCAGTTGAAGCAGAACCATGACCCCAGTCAATATCTGGGTAATTGAAGTTGCCCATTATTACCACTGTAACTGCCTGTGCTGCCCACTGCATTTGTTTATGCAGCTGATGCTCTATCTCCCCAGTGATGTTGGGGGGTGTACAGATAACACCAAAAATATTTTTTTCTGCATTAATCCCACCTTGTATTTCCACCCACAAGGTTTTCACATCTATACCCATCTACACCCACTATTGTCTCTTTCACATTTGCCTTCATATCATTCCTTGCATACAGACACACTCCTCCTCCCTTCCTCTTTGCCCTGTGCTTTCTAAATAGAGTTAAACCTTGAATGTTAACAGCCCAAACATATGAGGAGTCCAACCATGTCTCAAAAGCACCAAGCACATCAATCTGCTCCTCTAGGACTAGTGCCCCAAGCCCCCCACTCCCCCATTTTGCTTGCTAGAATTCTGGCATTTGTGAATAGATGGGATTATACAGTATATAACACTTTCATTAGACGGCATGGGATTATACATTACACCTTCAGTAGACAGCATGGGATTATACATTACACCTTCAGTAGATGGCATGAGATTACATAAGATATTGTGGGGACCTATATCTTCAATGCTGGTTTGCAACACATGGATCTCCTCATCTACTGGTCTAGTCCACACTAGCTCTTTATTGGAATCGGACAAAAGTGGCTAGTCTTCTCTTCCCAAGTACATCAATGAGCCATGAGCAGCCATGAACTTGTCACTGGTAAACACCAGTTCTTCTTCCTTGGACCATTTTTGGCAGAAGCTAACCACTGCATGCCAATAACACCCTTACAAGACCCGCAATTTTGTAAATGCTCAGACCCAGCTGAGTAGCCATCACAATTTGGCCAATGTCAAGGTTACTCAGATTCTAACACTTACCCATTTTTCTTGTTTCCAATACATCAGACACGGTCTAATATATCCCACCCCTTGACAGGTGTCATTGTCTTGAGAAAAACAATGTTATTTGCAATATTAGTGCTATTTTTGTGGGATTGGACATGATGGACTAGGCTTCTCTCCCTATGTGCATCAATGAGCCAAGAAATTGTCAGTGGTGAACCAGTGGTCTTTCCCTGGACTACTTTTGGTAGAGGCCTGCCACTGCATGCTAAGAACACTCTACAAGACCTTCTATTTTGAAGATGTTCTGACCTGGTCATTTAGCAATCACAGTTTGGCCAAAGTAAAAGGTACTCAGATCGTACTACTACCACCGCCTAATATATCCCACTCCTTGGCAGGTGTCGTGATAAAATGTTATTTTCCCACCAGTGAATATTTTCAATGTTAAAACTGACAAATATTTAATATTTAGGCAAAAAAAAAAAAAGAGCACTCCCAACAGCTCTATGACTGGGTTTTAGAAAAGTACCAGTAAGAGGACATATATAAGAAAATGTCATTGAATTACTAAAAGTCAATCAACAATCCTCAGAATACAATGGAAAGGCCAAGACTTTATGACGACTCTAAAGAAGTTTCAAGCTGCCTTAATTGAGATAGAGGAGATCTTCAAGCAATAAACCAAGCTCCAAAACTAGTGACTCAAATGTTTTTTTTCTTTTTATATTAAATGAGTCTATAGATCACTTTTAGAGGGGATCATCCCATCAGTAAAATGACTTCTGAAATCAAAGGCCCATTAGGATGATTCTCTGGTTGTCTTGGGTCTGGTGGCTGCAATAGGCCACAGATTTTACTACAGAATTACTTGGCACAGGGCTGTATTAAGGTTTGTGAATGTCTCTGGTCCAAAACAAATTTTGATTAAGGCCCAATCACACCTCTTAAATCTGGACTATACCTAAACCCCTATTGTAAAAACATAAGAAGTAGGATGCATGGGGCCCTAGTAATATGGATGGAACCTCTGCATCCTAGTGGGGTCTCCAAATTGTCCTAGGACACAAAGGTTCACTGAGAAAGAGATCACACCAAACACCCAAGCTGGTCTGAATACACTTCCTGTCTGTATTCTCAAAATGTTTTTATAGTCCTTTGTTTTAGTGAGATAGGAAAGCCTCACACGGGCCTAGCTGTCAGCCTGTGTTTGGTTACATCCTTATTTGGGGTATACTCCTTTTAGCTCAGGAATGTCCGAACCTTGGGTGTAGTCCCGGAAGTAGGTGCCATCTTGGATTATATGGCAGTTATCTCTATAAGCGTAATATGTGGCGGCCATTTTGTTAACACATTAGTGACAAGAGATATACAGGCAGCTTTTACGTGCCATAATATAAAGGCATACATGGTGTTATACTAACGAATACATTAAAATGGAGACACAAAGGATCGCACATATATAACCTTTGTTCCCATCCACAACACTAGCACTGAAGTCCATGGTTATTATGGAGACAGTCAAGTTAGTGACTCTCTAGGAATTCGAAAGAGAGCCACATACATGCAAGGCCATCTCTTCTGTGCTTGGTAGGATCATCAAACCGCTAGCAGGAAAGTTAGTAGGATCCCTATGGTGGTGTAGGGTGCAGGGCACATGTGCCATATTCTGTCAGAAAAATCCATTCCTGATATCATATATCATGTAATCAAAGGAAACTTCAGGAAAATCCTTCATTTCAATTTACATCATTACTCATTTAATTTTCCACTGGTATTTTTGAGTATTTGTCTGCTATAATCTCCACCTTACCCTTCAACTTCAATTTCCTTCAAACCTTCTGTCAATAATGTTGGTTATATTTTTACGATGTCGGTTGATGAAACTACCTTTCCAATTGCCCGCCCTGCATACCAAAGAGACAATTAATTTTAGAGTAATATTTGGAGAAGGTTATTAGTCGGCCTAATAATGCCTCCTATAATTAAGATTGGCTCTGGCTCATCCGCATTGTTCGGTTTAGGTTTATTCTCTGTACTGCTTGCAAAGAAAAGCCGTCTTATGCCCAGTGCATGTCCAAGGAATAACATAGCAAGTTGGTGCAGGTTTCTGTAATTGCTAATTACAATCTTATATTTCACTAAGCCAACACTAACAGAGGCCAGTGATATGCATAAAAGCAACTCAAGAGTTAAGCTTATGTTATAAATCCTTTCTGTATGTATTCCAATGTGTTCTCAACTCATTTTAAGAACTGAGGTCCACCTTTTTATACCATGGTCTTATAGGCCAATGATGTGTGCTGATTAATTTCTTAATTTATCTTTAAAGGGGCCAGAGCTCAGTATTTCTGATACATTCCTCTAAAACTTCTCACTAGGGACAAATTAAAATCCTTGCTGTTCAAAGCCACCATAAGGGGGAGCTTAGAAGCTTATTGTATACTGCTCTATCATAAAGTTCAGTGTAAGTAGTATATGCATTCCCTTTGTGATGGCTACAGCCGTCAAGTCCAGAATTTTTTCTTTTAATTCCATTGGAAAAGTTAAGCTCTGATGATATAACCGATATAACCATAAAAATTAATCAGCGCAAGAATTTGGGACCTACTTTGATTATTATAACAAAAAATTTTGAAAAGTGGATATTCACTTTAACTCCAACTTGGTAGAGTAGTAATTAGACAAGAAAACCTGTCACATATCAGTAGATGCAAAGAGGAATATTGCATACCCTGAGAGTAAGTACTAGGACATTATTTAGCAGTGCACTAGTTTTAGTACATACCATCCAAAGTGTTATTGTCACTCACTTTTGTGTACCAATGCCCATCAATACATAGGTGCACATTAAGGGTGACATGTATGAACTAGGATATAGCTGTTCGCTATATTTTTAACCAGGCACACTCCAATATCAGACTCTTTTCAAAGCGTCCGCGGCACTTGATAATGCACCTGAGATCGGGGGTGTGTGCTGAAGGCGTGTCGCACTACAACTGTACGAAGCTACACATTTATAGCTTTAGTATGGCAACTCCAGGCTCATTACTGCTGGAACAGGTAAACCACTTTAAAAGTGCTTTACCTGAGCCATAATCGTCGGTTTGTAGCTAGAAAGTGCTAAATCTATGACCCACAGTAGAACAGATTCATAGATTCAGGCACATTCTACGCTAGTAATGTGTGCAAAAAAAAAATGGCTCCTGGGCACCAAAAATCATACATGTCACCCTAAATGTAGTTGTTGCACCAAAAATATGTTGTAATATACACAAAAATGTGGTGCATTTTGGCACAAGCACATTTCTTATTTGTTTTGTGCTTCATCTGACAAAAGGGCATGGATTAGTCGAAAGGGACATGGTCTAAATGTGACAATGTGCACAAAAATTCTACCAGAATTCTGGTGCAAAGTAAAATAATTAATATTTGCTGTAAAAAAGCAAGACAAGTCAAAGCATGCGCCAAAAATAGTATGAACCACTGTGATAATAAAGGCCACGTTTATACTATTTATCTTGTAGGCAGAGATAGTAAATATGCCCTAAAATCTACCTACAGATTCAGATGTATAGCTATAGCAGGTGTAGAGGTAGTGTTCACACCTAGGCCCTTAAAGGCACCAGTATTATAAGTGACACTTTGTGATCACCTTTATAGTTGAGAAACCCTTCTAATGAGTAGAAATCCAATGTGGAGAACCCTTTAAGGAAATAGTGGAACATAGCGAGCTTGGCTGTTTTTGTCATCCCAGCTACCTCTCTGTTCATGGACTGCGGCCGCCATACCTAGAGGGACAGAGGTCGGAGGGACCCTGTTCTGGAGATTGGTGTGGTTTGCAGAGGTGGGATCCAATTCTATGAGACATTTATGACATATCTAGTGGATATGCTGTAAATATCTAAGATGAGAACAATCCTTTGAATCACCTATAGGCTCCTGAAAGAAATGTAGAGTATACTGTGTGGTATATGTTCCTGTACGGGATGCATCTGTAACCCCAAAGGCAATCTTCTGTATTTGTGCCATGACCATTCCTGTCTAAGGTGTTTCTAATAACTTCACTTATATTTGTGTCTTCCTAGATTTGGCCATACAGAATAGACATCACCAGTCGTTCTTACAAGTAATGAAGGTGAATGGAGCCTGAACATTTGCTATCCTGATCTCCACGAACAGACTCAATATCAAACTATAGTACTAGGCTTTAGGCAGGTGTGGAAACAATACTTACATAAATAGAAGTGCTAATAGTTTATTTTATAAATCAATATCTGTTGTGCCCACCCTTTGCCTTAAGAGCATTAGTTCTTCTAGGTACATGTCACATAGGTTTTGAAGGACCTTAACAGGGAGGTTGTTCCAAACATCTTGGAGAAGTAAGCACAGATTTTCTGTGAATGTAGCTGCTCAGATCCTTTTGCCTCCTTATGTGATCCCAGACAGACTGGATGATGTTGAGATCAAGGCACTATGGGGCTACATCATCACTTCTAGGACTGAGGCAAAGGAAGCTCACACCAAATATTGATTTTGTTCATTCACTTTGCATCTTATTAATTGATAAAAAATAAATTGTGAACACTTCTAATTTTGAAAGCATTATTACTTTGCAGCATTTTTTTTCCAAACATTTTTCCTAAAACTTTCGGACGGTAATGTGTATTAGTAGTATAAGTAGTTCAATACATACAGAGTAGTACAGAATAGTCCAAACCGATTATCACCCTTCCTCCTCATCCACATTTTCTTCAGACGCTTGTGTGAGTCATTTGATAAATGGTGGCTTCCATTTGTGTGAGTGAATAAAGTGATATTGCACAGGCCCAGACACTGTGATTGACCTAATTGGTGGTCACTAATAACCTGGGCAGCTGCACTGTCCACATCTGAGACTCATTTCGGCCTAAACGATCGCTGTCTATGGAAGATTCCTTCAAACAAAGCAGAAGCCGCAATAAAGGAGAATTCTCAGCCCTACCGCTCTGAAGTTTTGCTGGATAGAATCCTCTCCTAGAAAATCGTGTCTGGAGTGTATGGGCTATTTCTAGGAGAGGAGATGACATATAGACTAGTGCCCTCCCTTTATGATTGGCATGTGTTCTGTATGTCTCTTAATATTCGATATCTGTCCACATATACATATTTAGCAACAAAACGCTCATAGGTCCCACATTGGAATCTTCCCTTTGGATCCCATATATTTCAGCATTTCACAATGAATTCGTGGACCCGTATTTCTTGAAATATCACTTTTCTTTATTGTAAACAATAGCTTTCTAAAACGTTTCAGTTAAAAGCATTGCATATAGTACAGTCATGGCAGACTAGTAGCGTATGTTGCACAAAAACATATGTAAATACCTTCCATAGAGCTTAGAAGCGATCATTAGATGAGGAGCAGCATGGACAACCGGCCTGGTGAACGCCGCAAGATGCATCTTGCGGCGTTCACCAGGCCGGTTGTCCATGCTGCTCCTCATCTAATGATCGCTTCTAAGCTCTATGGAAGGTATTTACCTATTTGTTTGTGCAACATACGCTACTAGTCTGCCATGACTGTACTATATGCAATGCTTTTAACTGAAACGTTTTAGAAAGCTATTGTTTACAATAAAGAAAAGTGATATTTCAAGAAATACGGGTCCACGAATTCAATGTGAAATTCTGTATGTCTATTCCATCTGTCATTACAGCCACTGCTGTCCTCTGTACTGGGCTCTCGTTGCATCTGGGGCTAACATTATACTTCTGCCAGTGTTATTAGGAGAAGCCGACAGGACATTACTTTTTAATTTCGATACAAAAAAGGGTCACACACACACCTCAATAGCATAAGGTTGGTTGGGAGCAATATGGAAAGAACGTTCAATAAGAGATATACAAGATATGGGGAATGTAGCAGGCTCCGGTAGGCACGAGGGGCGGCCAAGGAATAAGCATAGCACTCCAGCCTCCGGACGCCACGCACCTTGCTCCCTCTCTCAGCCTCTATTGGTTTAGGGCATGTCCCCACTGCACGAGTTTTCGGCCGGTTTTTCAGCCGGTTTGCGGTTTTGCAGACCGCCTGAAAAAACAGCCGAAAATGAGCACAATTGTGCTCTATGGAAAACCCGTGCAGCAGTCCCCACTGCACAGGTTTTGCGGTCGGACGGATTTGCCGCCGGCGGTCCGGCGGCAAAACATTGTAGAAGCACAATCTTCTGTCCGGTTTCCCGACGGAAGATGTGCATCTCAATGGGAGGGGGGAGGGCTGTACTCCGCTCATCGCAGAGAATAGCCGTCCCCCCCGTGGCCGTGGGGACGGGCGCAAAACAGGACAAATACCGGCCTGTAAACCGTCCGGTATTTGTCCTGTGCCGTGTAAACGCGCCCTTATTCCTTGGCCGCCCCACGTGCCTACCGGAGCCTGCTACATTCCCCATATCTTGTATATCTTGTTCTACAGGTGATATCTTACTCCACATTTCTTATCCTCATTTATATGGATGTCTCTTGAAAAAGGCACACGCTGAAACGTCGTCTAGCATATGACATCCATATTGTATAGTATATGACATTTATATATCTTGTAAAACACCTGTTGTACTATACCTGTTGAACTTTGTGCACTTCCCTTTGATATAAGCTAAAAAGACAACTAAGCCTGTATATATGTAAATAAATAAATACCCTTTTTGCATCCAACTATCTTTATGGTGTGCAGTGGATATATATATCTACACTATTACTTTTTAATTGTCTAAGTGAAACAAGTAAAGACTTAAAGAACAATCCCATCTCATATATATTTAGACATGAATGCTAGGGCTATAGTCATGTATTTGGGTGCCCTGAGGGAGGCAGAGCGTGCCAATAATCCACTCCGTTTTAACTGGGATATCTATTTACAAATAGGGTTAAAGTAATAACTTTATTTCATTTATGAAAATTTTTGGCTATGAAAATATATAGGGTGAGCTTGAAATGCGTCAGACATGCATCATTTCAATCAATGAAATGAAAATGTGATTTTACATATATATATTTTGGATATTGGATCTTACACATTTCTATCTAGTTTCAATCCAGAGTCTGATGAGACTTCCATGCATCGCCATACAAATTTTATTGAGGTGTGAATTGTATTTTATTGAAGATGGTGGTAAGCCATATAATTTTTTTATTTATTGCTGTTAAAATAATAATAATAATACAAAAATTTCCTTCCTTTACCATTTTATATAAACAAAGTACTGTACAGGGTTCCCCCGTGTATAGGGTGGTATATAGGATCTCATCAGTACTTAGATAGGTACATAGCCCCCCTAGTAAGTAGATAGGTATGCAGGGCTCCCCAGTAGGAAGGTAAGTACATAGGGCCCCCCCAGTAAGTAGATAGGTGAATAGGGCCCCCATTATGTAGATATAAAGGGCCCCCCATTAGGTAGGTACAATGGGCCCCCCAGTAGGTAGATATATACTGTTCTCCTGCATAGTTGCCAACTTTTGAAAATGAAAAAGCAGGAGATTTTAGACGGCGGCGCGCGTGCATGGACACGCCCATCTTTTCGGTATGCCACGCCCCCTTCAAAAAGCCACACCCCACTCCACCTAACTGCATAACGGCTTTGGAAGAAAGCCAGGTAGATGCCCTTATAGCCATGTAGTATCCCCCATAAGCAGGTAGTGCCCCTTACAGGCAGGTAGATGCCCCCTTGTAGCCAAGTAGATGCCCCTCTGTACCCAGGTAGGTGCCCCCCTTTGTTAGCCAGGTAGGTACCCCCATTGTTGTCAGGTAGTGCCCCCATTGTTTGCCAGGTAGTGCCCCCTCTGTTGCCAGCTAGTGCCCCCTCTGTTGCCAGCTAGTGCCCCATTTGTTGCCAGGTAGTGCCCCTATTGTTGCCAGGTAGTGCCCCCTCTGTTGCCAGGTAGATGCCCCCTCTGTTGCCAGGTAGTGCCACCATTGTTAGCCAGGTAGTGCCCCCTCTGTTGCCAGGTAGATGCCCCCATCTGTTGCCAGGTAGATGTCCCCTCTGTTGCCAGGTAGTGCCCCCATTGTTGCCAGGTAGTGCCCCCATTGTTTGCCAGCTAGTGCCCCCTCTGTTGCCAGCTAGTGCCCCCATTGTTGCCAGGTAGTGCCCCCCTTGTTGCCCGGTAGTGCCCCCACTGTTGCCAGGGAGGTGCCCCCTCTGTTGCCAGGTAGTGCCACCATTGTTGCCAGGTAGATGCCCCCTCTGTTGCCAGGTAGATGCCCCCTCTGTTGCCAGGTAGATGTCCCCTCTGTTGCCAGGTAGTGCCCCCATTGTTGCCAGGTAGTGCCCCCAATGTTTGCCAGCTAGTGCCCCTCTGTTGCCAGCTAGTGCCCCCTCTGTTGCCAGGTAGATGCCCCCTCTGTTGCCAGGTAGTGCCCCCTCTGTTGCCAGGTAGATGGCCCCACTGTTGCCAGGTAGATGTCCCCTCTGTTGCCAGGTAGTGCCCCCATTGTTGCCAGGTAGTGCCCCCATTGTTAGCCAGGTAGAGCCAAATTTGTAGCCAGGTAGATGCCCCCTCTGTTGCCAGGTAGATGTCCCCTCTGTTGCCAGGTAGGTGCCCCCTCTGTTGCCAGGTAGATGTCCCCTCTGTTGCCAGGTAGATGTCCCCTCTGTTGCCAGGTAGTGCCCCCTCTGTTGCCAGGTAGTGCCCCCATTGTTGCCAGGTAGTGCCCCCATTGTTGCCAGGTAGTGGTCCCCTCTGTTACCAGGTAGATGTCCCCTCTGTTGCCAGGAAGAGACCCCTCTGTTGCCAGGTAGATGTCCCCTCTGTTGCCAGGTAGTGCCCCCTCTGTTGCCAGGAAGAGCCCCCATTGTTGCCAGGAAGAGCCCCCATTGTTGCCAGGTAGTGCCCCCTTTGTTGCCAGGTAGATGCCCCCTCTGTTGCCAGGTAGATGCCCCCTCTGTTGCCAGGTAGTGCCCCCATTGTTGCCAGGTAGATGTCCCCTCTGTTGCCAGGTAGTGCCCCCATTGTTGCCAGGTAGTGCCCCCTCTGTTGCCAGGTAGATGTCCCCATTGTTGCCAGGTAGTGCCCCCTCTGTTGCCAGGTAGTGTCCCCTCTGTTGCCAGGTAGTGCCCCCATTGTTGCCAGGTAGTGCCCCCTCTGTTGCCAGGAAGAGCCCCCATTGTTGCCAGGTAGTGCCCCCATTGTTGCCAGGCAGAGCCCCCCCCCTATAGCTAATAAAAATAAAATAATAAAATCCACTTACCTCCCCAGGCTCCTGCAGCGCTGCCGCTCCCGACCGATCTCCTCAGCGGTGCAGGGGGAAGTGAGAGCAGCCGCGCGTCACTCCCGTGCAGCCGCGCGTCACTTCCCCTGCGCCGCTGACCTGTATGTGCGGCGCACACACCGGCGGCGGACATACAGGGGGAGGAGGCAGGAGGGAACGATCCCTCCTGCCTCCTCCCTGCGCAGCGGCCGCTTCACCCGCCTGTAGGAGCAGCCCGGCGGCGCCGGAGTAGCGCACTAGCGCTAATCCGGTGCCGCGGCCATTTAAAGAGCCCCTGCCGCCTGCTGGCGGCGGGAGGAATGCCAACTCCCCCGGGAGGGCGGGAGGGGACCCCAAATAGCGGGACCCCCCCCGCCAAAAACGGGAGAGTTGGCATGTATATTCTCCTGTCGTTAGGTATACAGGGCCTTCCCCATTGGATAAGTAGGTATACAGGGCCTCCTCCAGTAGTTATACCTCCCCCAAGTATCTAGGTAGGTACACAGGGCCTCCCCCTGTAGTTAGGCAGGTATACAAGGCCTCCTGCAGTAGTCAGAAAAGTATAGAGTAGCCCCTGTTAAACAATTAGAAAAAAAACAATACTCACCTTTCTGCCAAACAACTCTTCTCTGAGACCAGAGAGGGTGGCGTGATGTCATCGTGCCACCTGCTCCAGGACACCACCTCTGGTGTCTACTAGGTCAAAAGCCTAATGGTCTAGTACAGGCTGCGGAGCAGGTGCTGTGATGACATCATCCCATCGGTGACTGTGATCACTGTATGGCTCCAGCCCGTGTAGCTACTCTACCTCTATCATATAACCCTATATATCACAGAGCTCAGCTTCTCTCCTCTATCATATAATCCTATATATCACAGAGCTCAGCTTCTCTCCTCTATCATATAATCCTATATATCACAGAGCTCAGCTTCTCTCCTTCTATCATATAAACCTATATATCACAGAGTTCAGCTTCTCTCCTCTATCATATAACCCTATATATCACAGGGTTCAGCTTCTCTCCTCCATCATATATCCCTATATATCACAGAGCTCAGCTTCTCTCCTCTATCATATAACCCTATATATCACAGAGCTCAGCTTCTCTCCCTCTATCATATAACCCTATATATTATAGAGCTTAGCTTCTCTCCTCTATCATATAACCCTATATATCACAGAGCTCATCTCCTCTATCATATAACCCTATATATCACAGAGCTCAGCTTATTTCCTGTATCATATAACCCTATATATCACAGAGCTCAGCTTCTCTCCACTATCATATAACCCTATATATCACAGAGCTCAGCTTCTCTCCTCTATCATATAACCCTATATATCACAGAGCTCAGCTTCTCTCTATCATATAACCCTGTGTATCACAGAACTCAGCTTCTCTCCTCTATCATATAACCCTATATATCACAGAGCCAAGCTTCTCTCCTCTATCATTTAACTCTATATATCACAGAGCTCAGCTCCTCTCCTCTATCATATAACCCTATATATCACAGAGCTCAGCTCCTCTCTCTATCATATAACCCTATATATCACAGAGCTCAGCTTCTCTCCTCTATCATATAACCCTATATATCACAGAGCTCAGCTTCTCTCCTCTATCATATAACCCTATATATCACAGAGCTCAGCTTCTCTCCTCTATCATATAACCCTATATATCACAGAGCTCAGCTTCTCTCATCTATCATATAACCCTATATATCACAGAGCTCAGCTTCTCTCCTCTATTATATAACCCTATATATAACAGAGCTCAGCTTCTCTCCTCTAACACATAACCCTACATAAGACAAAGGAATGCTGT
This sequence comes from Phyllomedusa bahiana, assembly GCA_025379985.1. Taxonomy (NCBI): domain Eukaryota; kingdom Metazoa; phylum Chordata; class Amphibia; order Anura; family Hylidae; genus Phyllomedusa; species Phyllomedusa bahiana. The sequence goes on along the minus strand of JAODAL010001337.1, from coordinate 7,566 downwards.
AAAAACAAAATAAAGAGGAAAACGCTTGGAAGCGCAGTCCTAGTGCGGCAAAATTAACCAATATATTTCAAGCAATAGTGTGAGATTTTATGCTCACCTGCTCAGGTTGTACTTTCCAAAGTACAACCTGTCTTATAAATGATAACGCTGTCTGTGTCGCTCCGATCTCCTCGGTCTCGGTCAGGAGAGTTGCACGTCTACTCCACCGGTGAATATGAACAAATGCAGAAAGGGGATAAGGAGATTCTACATGTCGCTACAAACCCGTAGGAGAAAAAATCTCTTAGGCCTCGTTCACACGGCTTATTTGGGCACGGATTGGAGCCGTACTGCGTGCCGTATTTGCGCTTCAGTACGGCTCCAATCTGTCCCTGTCATTACGGTAATCCACAGTTCTCATAGAGAACTGTGGATTCCGTCGCTCCTCCCCGCTCGGCGAATCCGCCGCGGGGGGAGAAAGTGACATGCACATTATTTACGCCGCGTACGTGCCGTAAATAATGCATTGTCTATGGGGCCGGCGGGCAGCTCCCCCGCCGCGCCCCCGGCCCTTATTCAAGCCGTATTGCGGGCGGGATCCGTCCCGCAATTACGGCTTGAATAAGCCGTGTGAACACGGCCTTATAGTATAGCCTTAATAGGCTGCTTATTAAAAGAGGGCAAAAAATGGTTTAATGACATAGAAAACATTAAAGTCTATTTAACAAACCACTATTAGTAACTATAAAACATGCTATAGGCAGATGGCCAAAAGCATTAAATGATGTATAAAAATCTGCGCTCATTGCAGACCATTGCAGCTTCTATGCTTCATGTAAGTTTCTCCATGTTCCATCTGCGGGAGTTCGCATTTGTTGCATTGGTTTTGAAAATGAAAGTGCAGTTCCAGGTTGTCCTCCAGTAGCATACACACAACACATATACTGCATATATGGGCATGAAAGAGTATTGGCAGGGGCGTAACTTGAATCCATATGGCCCCATAGTAAAATGAGATGGGTCTCACCACCTAATGACAGGAAACTAAAACGGCAGTATAAGGGCTTGTTCACACGACGCTTTTGTGATCCGTTTTACGGATCTGTTTTACGGATCCACAAAACGGATCTAACAATTGTCAGTGTGATTAACATTGCGTTCAATGGCAACAGTGCATCGCTGTTCCCACGGGAGATCGGCGATGCGCTTTTGAGAGCTCTCCTGCACTGCGCTTTTCGGATCCGCTTTAAGAATTGACATGTCAATTCTTCTTGCGTTCTACGCAAGTGAAAGTCCATAGGAGATAATGGAGTCCGCTTTTGGCACCTGTCCAAAAGCGCTCCACACTCTGGGTACGTATTGGCAGCACTTTGCATCCTGAAAGCGGATCCGAAAAGCGCAGTGGGCGGCTGGACGGGGATCGGAGGTGAGCGGCTGGACGGGGATCGGAGGTGAGCAGCTGCAGGGGGATCGGAGGTGAGCGGCTGGACGGAGATGGGAGGTGAGCGGGTGCAGGGGGATCGGAGGTGAACGGCTGGACGGGGATCGGAGGTGGGGGGCGCAGGGGGATCAGAGGTGAGCGGCTGCAGGGAAAACGGAGGTGAGCGGCGCAGGGGGATCGGGAAGGTGAGCGGTGGAGGGGGATCGGAGGTGAACGGCTGCAGGGGGTCGGAGGTGAGTGGCTGGACGGGGATCGGAGGTGAGCGGCTGGACGGCGATCGGAGGGAGACGGATGGACGGGGATCGGAGGTGAGCGGCTGCAGGGGGGATCGGGGGTGAGCGGCTGGACGGGGATCGGAGGTGAGCGGCCTGCAGGGAGATGGGAGGTGAGCGGTTGCGGGGGGATCAGAGGTGACGGCTGCAGGGGGATCGGAGGTGTGCGGCGTGCTGCAGGGGGATCGGAGGTGAGCTGCTGGACGGGGATCGGAGGTGAGCGGTGTGCTGCAGGGAGATCGGAGGTGAGCGGCTGGGGGGGAAATCAGAGGTGAGCGGCTGCAGGGGATCAGAGGTGAGCGGCTGCAGGGGGATCGGGGGGAGTGAGCGGCTGCAGGGGATCAGAGGTGATCGGCTGCAGGGGGATCGGAGGTGAGCGGCTGCAGGGGGATCGGGGTGGCGGCTGCAGGGGGATGGAGGAGGTGGCGGCCTGGACGGGGATCGGAGGTGAGGGGAGTACTGCAGGGGGATCGGAGGTGAGGGGAGTGCTGCAGGGGGATCGGAGGTGAGCGGTGTGCTGCAGGGGGATCGGAGGTGAGGGGAGTGCTGCAGGGGGATCGGAGGTGAGGGGAGTGCTGCAGGGGGATCGGAGGTGAGTGGCTGGAACGGGGATCGGAGGTGAGCGGCTGCAGGGGGATCGGGGGTTGAGCGGCTGAAGGGGGATCGGAGTTGAGAGGATGGACGGGGATCGGAGGTGAGCGGCTGCTGGGGGATCGGAGGTGAGCGGCTGCAGGGGGATCGAGGTGAGCGTCGTGCTGCAGGGGGTTCGGAGGTGAGCGTCGTGCTGCAGGGGGATCGGAGGTGAGCGGCTGCAGGAGGATCGGAGGGTGGGGCCCTTGAAAGGGGGGGATCGGAGGTGAGCGGCTGCAGGGGGATCGGAGGTGAGCGGCTGCAAGGGGATCGGAGGTGAGCGGCTGCAGGGGGATCTGAGGTGAGCGGCTGCAGGGGGATCAGAGGTGAGCGGCTGCAGGGGGGATCCGAGGTGAGCGGATGGAGGGGGATAGGAGGTGAACTGCTGGAGGGGGATCGGAGGTGAGGGGCTGCACTGGGATCGGATGTGCTCGGCTGGACTGGGATCGGAGGTGAGCGGCTGCAGGGGGATCGGAGGTGAGCGGCTGGACGGGGATCGGAGGTGAGCGGCTGCTGGGGGATCGGAGGTGAGCGGCTGGACAGGGATCGGAGGTGAGCGGCTGCAGGGGGATCGGAGGTGAGCGGCTGCAGGGAGATCGGAGGTGAGCGGCTGGACAGGGATCGGAGGTGAGCGGCTGCAGGGGGATCGGAGGTGAGCGGCTGGACAGGGATCGGAGGTGAGCGGCTGGATGGGGATCGGAGGTGAGCGGCTGCAGGGGGATCGGAGGTGAGCGGCTGCAGGGGGATCAGAGGTGAGCGGCTGCAGGGGGATCAGAGGTGAACGGCTGCAGGGGGATCGGAGGTGAGCGGCTGGAGGGGGATCGGAGGTGAACGGCTGCAGGGGGATCGGAGGTGAGAGGCTGGACGGGGATCGGAGGTGAGCGGCTGGACGGGGATCGGAGGTGAGCGGCTGGACGGGGATCGGAGGTGAGCGGCTGGACGGGGATCGGAGGTGAGCGGCTGGACGGGGATCGGAGGTGAGCGGCTGCAGGGGGATCGGAGGTGAGCGGCTGGACGGGGATCGGAGGTGAGCGGCTGAAGGGAGATCGGAGGTGAGCGGCTGGACGGGGATCGGAGGTGAGCGGCTGCAGGGGGATCGGAGGTGAGCGGCTGACGGGGATCGGAGGTGAGCGGCTGACGGGGATCGGAGGTGGCGGCTGCAGGGGGATCGGAGGTGAGCGGCTGGACGGGGATCGGAGGTGAGCGGCTGGACGGGGATCGGAGGTGAGCGGCTGCAGGGGGATCGGAGATGAGAGGCTGCAGGGGGATCGGAGGTGAGCGGCTGGACGGGGATCGGAGGTGAGCGGCTGCAGGGGGATCGGAGGTGAGTGGCTGGACGGGGATCGGAGGTGAACGGCTGGACGGGACCGGAGGTGAGCGGCTGCAGGGGGATCGGGGTTGAGCGGCGGGTGGGGATCGGAGGTGAACGGCCCTTGAGGGGGATCGGAGGTGACCCGGCCAACTGCAGGGGGATCGGTGGTGAGCGGCTGGACGGGGATCGGAGGTGAGCGGCTGCAGGGGGATCCGAGGTGAGCGGTTGGATGGGGATCGGAGGTGAACGGCTGCAAGGGGATCGGAGGTGAGCGGCTGCAGGGGGATCAGAGGTGAGCGGCTGCAGGGGGATCGGAGGTGAGCGGCTGGACAGGGATCGGAGGTGAGCGGCTGGACGGGGATCGGAGGTGAGCGGCTGCGGGAGATCGGAGGGTGAGGGGCCCTGCAGGGGGATCAGAGGTGAGCGGCTGAGGGGTCGGAGGTGACCGGCTGCACGGGGATCGGAGGTGAGCGGCTGCAGGTGGATCGGAGGTGAACGACTGGACAGGGATCGGAGGTGAGCGGCTGCAGGTGGATCGGAGGTTAGCGGCTGCAGGTGGATAGGAAGTGATCGCCTGAAAGGGGGATCGGAGGTGAGCGGCTGGACGGGGATCGGAGGTGAGCGGTGCAGGGGGATCGGAGGTGAGCGGCCTGCAGGGGGATCGGAGGTGAGCGGCTGGACGGGGATCGGAGGTGAGCGGCTGCAGGGGGATAGCAGGTGAACGGCTGCTGGGGGATCGGAGGTGAGCGGCTGGACAGGGATCGGAGGTGAGCGGCTGCAGGGGGATCGGAGGTGAGCGGCTGCAGGGGGATCGGAGGTGAGCGGCTGGACGGGGATCGGAGGTGAGCGGCTGCAGGGGGATCGGAGGTGAGCGGCTGCAGGGGGATCGGAGGTGAGCGGCTGGACGGGGATCGGAGGTGAACGGCTGGATGGGATCGGAGGTGAGGGCTGGCGGGAATCGGAGGGGGAGCGGCCTGGACGGGGATCGGAGGTGAAACGGCTGCAGGGGGATCGGAGGTGAGCGGCAGCAGGGGTATCGGAGGGGAGCGGCTGGACTGGGATCGGAGGTGAGCGGCTGGATGGGTATCGGAGGTGAGCGGCTGCAGGGGGATCGGAGGTGAGCGGCTGCAGGGGGATCGGAGGTGAACGGCTGGATGGGATCGGAGGTGAGCGGCTGGACGGGGATCGGAGGTGAGCGGCTGCAGGGGGATCGGAGGTAAGGGGCTGCTGGAGGGATCGGAGGTGAGCGGCTGCAGGGGGATCGGAGGTTCGGGGCTGCAGGAGGATCGGAGGTGAGCGGCTGCAGGGGGATCGGAGGTGAACGGCTGCAGGGGGATCGGAGGTGGGCGGCTGCACGGGGATCGGAGGTGCGCGGCTGCAGGGGGATCGGAGGTGAGCGGCTGCTGGGGGATCGGAGGTGTGCGGCTGGACGGGATCGGAGGTGAGCGGCTGCAGGGGGGATCGGAGGTGAGCGGCTGCAGGGGGATGGATGGATGGGAGGTGAACTGCTGCAGGGGGATGGATGGATGGATGGGAGGTGAACTGCTGCAAGGGGATGGATGGATGGATAGGAGAACTGCTGCAGGGGGATGGATGGATGGATAGGAGAACTGCTACAGGGGGATGGATGGATGGATAGGAGAACTGCTGCAGGGGGATGGATGGATGGATAGGAGAACTGCTGCAGGGGGATGGATGGATTAACTGCTGCAGGGGGATGGATAGGTGAACTGCTGTAGGGGGATCGGGGGGAGAGAGAGATCCATAAAACGCATGTAAGAAGCATTCAAAACGGATCGAAAACAGCATCAGCTGTTGCGTTTTTGGGGTCCACTTTCGGATGCAGTTTTCATTCCATTTTCAGTGATACAAAAACGGATCCGTAAAACGGATCCAAAACGTCGTGTGAACAAGCCCTAAAAGTAATAATTAAAGATATAAATATTAGTGTTTTTTAAATTTAAGAACCTAAAATGTTCTGCTAGACAGCAGAAAGTCACCAACTTGTTTCACCCTACAAAAATACATAGGGCAGAAAAGAGGCGCCTCCATGCCAGTTTTAAGGAGCATTAAAAGAGTATATAGTGAGCATGAATGTATGAACCTGTCAAAAATATGGCATCTGGTCTACCTTGCATAGTATAATTAATGCGCCTAATGTAGAAGCATAACATATCATTGCTGGCATATTGGATGCGCCTACTTTTGGCGCATTCAAATGTGTCGTGCTTGACGTATAATGCGCCTACAATTCATTTATATAGAGAATAGGGCGTCAACAGTTTTTTGGCGAAAATATGCCAAAATATATGCAGCCCTAATGGGACATGTTGCCCATAGTTTTCTGGGAGCTGAGTGTGCCCCCTTAGGTCTCTGTGCCCCATAGCAGCTGCTATGCATATACAGTCATATGAAAACGTTTGGGCACCCCTATTAATCTAAATCATTTTTTAGTTATAAATTTTTGGGTGTTTGCAACCAGCCTTTTTCAATTTGATATATCTAATAACTAATATTGCACATTTTGTGTTATTTACAATAAACCTCATTTCAATCCGGAATTTTTTTACTGTGTCCATCAGTTATTAGATATATCAAATTGAAATGGCTGTTGCAAACACCCAAATATTTAGAACTAAAAATGATTAAGATTAATAGGGCTGCCCAAACTTTTTCATATGACTGTATTTGCCTATGGACATAAGACACGGATGCATCCTCTCTCTTTTTCTTTTTAACCTCTGTGCAGAAGTAATCACGAGGAGGTTGGACGTAGATGATTAAACTTTTGGGGTTACCATATGCAACAGAATCAGCAACCTGGGATAGGCAGATGATACAACCCTGCTGGTTGAGAGTGAAACGGACTCGGAGAAGCTGATCATAAAGCTGAAAAAAGAGATTCAGAAGATGGGACTTTACCTGAGCAGCAAGAAAACCAAGATCATGACCGGGCTGTTCCTAGGCTAAAAGGCACTCAAGATGGGGTGAAGAAATGTCTCCCCCCTTAACATTTTGCACCACACTGTAACACAGCGCATCCCCATCGACCAGAGCCCGAATATACAAAAAGCTTTAACACAAACTTCTACATATAAAAGTACTAATTAATAGTCATACAGTTACCAATAACACTGCTATACAAAAGCAGAATCCCAAGACTCATTTTATCAATATCCTACTAAGACCACATATCACCCGCACATAGTGACTGAAAAATACCACCACATCATTACCACATACCACCATCACACCGTGACTGAGTAATATCACAACATCATGACCACATATCACCAGCACATAGTAACCGAATGATACCCCCAAAATCAAAACCCCATATACCACCACTAGTGGATGATTAATTTCACAACATCATGACCACATATCACCAGCCCTAGTGACTGATAAAACCCCAAACATCATATACCACATTCACCACCCCAGAGTGGGCTGAATAATATCACAACATCATGACCCTATATCACATCACATAGTGACTGAAAAGTACCACCAATCATGATAATTTCACCACCACACGAGACTGAATAATCACAAAATCCGGCCACATATTCCGCAAAATAGGGCGACATATATGAATGGGGCTGCACCAGAAGTCTGGAGTCTTTTTAGCCTATTTACTATATTTTTAACCGGGCGCATTACAGAGCACCCGCGGCACTTTGTAATGCGCCTGAGATTGGGGGGCGTGCTGGAGGCGTGTTGCACTACAACCATACGGAGTTACACATTTATAGCTTCAATACGATAAATCCAGGTGCATTATTGCTGGAACAGGTAGAGCACTTTCAAAGTGGTTTACCTGAGCTTGAATTGTCGTTTTTTGCGCTAGAATGTGCCTGATTTAGGCCCCGTGAAACGGGTTTTATTTTATTCGATGCATTCTTCCAACTGTTTGCGCAATTTAAAAATTG